>JAVIAB010000124.1:25181788-25604221 GCA_032433765.1 Megaustenia siamemsis
ACCGACCACTTTACCCCAAAAATCATGTGCTGAAGGTCTGTAAAATATAGGGTCACTAACACCATATTTCCCTATACGCCACTTGGCGTGACGGGGGTACTTTTTTTTAACTCTTTGAGAGAAGTATGTCTTTTGATTTCTTACGCAACAAATATGTCAAAGACATACTAAAATGTGTTGGCGTTTGTAAATGTATGTGGTGTTAGAACACGTGTGTGGCGTTAATAAACCTGTAGCATAGTAAACGTGTAGCGTTAGTATACGTTCAGCGTTTGTATACGTGTAGAGTTAGTAGTATATGTGTGTGACGTTAGTATGTTTGCGTGGCTTAGAATATGTATTTGGGGTTAATAAATTTGTGTAGCGTTAGTATGTGTGCATGGCGTTAGTATATATGTGGCATTAATAAATGTATATGGCGTTAGCATATGTTTGTAACGTTAGAAAAAGTGTGGCGTTAATAAATGTGAGTGGCGTTGGAATAAGTGTGTGACGTTGGAACATGCAATTGACGTTAGTAAATGTGTGGCGTTAATAAATGTGAGTGGCGTTGGAATAAGTGTGTGACGTTGGAACATGCAATTGACGTTAGTAAATGTGTGGCGTTAATAAATGTGAGTGGCGTTGTAATACGTGTGTGACGTTGGAACATGTAATTGACGTTAGTAAATGTGTGGCGTTAATAAATGTGAGTGGCGTTGGAATACGTGTGTGACGTTGGAACATGTAATTGACGTTAGTAAATGTGTGGCGTTAATAAACGTGACTGGCGTTGGAATACGTGTGTGACGTTGGAACATGTAATTGACGTTAGTAAATGTATGGCGTTAATAAATGTGACTGGCGTTGGAATACGTGTGTGACGTTAGAACATGTAATTAACGTTAGTAAATGTGTAAATATGTTAACCAACCATTACCATCACGTTCGCCTCTCTTTAACTATTGTTCTCCTATTCCAATCATATCAAAGTATACATAAAACTCAAAAGCGATTATTTGACAACATGAAAAGTAATGGTCATGGAGCGTAATCATATTTGAACATAACAGTATCCAGTCTTCGGCAGCTTTAATCCGAACTTCAAGAGTTAATACATGTTTACTGTCTGACGTGTTCTTTGTTAACGCCATTTGATAGGCGTTAGCCCCTCTGGTGTTATATCTTCTTCGCCTTTGATTTGTATTTTTGCTTATTGTCTGCTTTATTTCATTTGAATATTAGTCATCGCTTTGTAGTATTCCCTCCTGTATGTTGCCTATTTTGTGCTATTTTAGTAGTAGCCTCCGTCAATCATAGTCAGACCATGAATTTTTCAGCGCCCCTAGAAATGTTATTTGTTCCTTTCTATTCTTTCGTTGTGTATTCTCTTTCTCTGTGAATCTGTCTGCTTCTTCTTTGAGGTGAACCTTCAGAGTGTGTTTCCAGAGATTGCGGTCTGCTGCTATGTCTTCCCATGCTGCAGGGTTTATGTTCAGAGTCTTCATGTCGCGTTTACACACGTCTACAAATCGAAGTTTTGGGCGCCCCCTAGTTCTTTTACCATCTGCCAGTTGTCCGTAGAGTATATCTTTTGGTACGCGGCCATCTTTCATACGGTGTACATGGCCAAGCCAGCGTAACCTACGTTGTTTTAGTAGCGTGTAGATATTCGGTAGGCCTGTGCTATTTTATTCTACTATATTCTTCTTGGTCTACCAAATTCTTTGTTTCTGAAAGTTAAGGCCCTCTTAGGGTCTGATGGTAATCGTTTTACTTAACCAAAACTATTTTATCTGTTGTTTCTTTATTGATCTAGTACTGATGATACTTCAGCTCGTTCACTAAAATTCACATTTCTGATGTATCTTGTCATCATCATCATCATCATCATCATCATCATCATCATCTGCATATCCTTGGCAGATCGTTGCAATCACCACAGCCCGTTTGAAAGAATCTCTGCCTCTAACAAGATCTCCCACATCTTCTGTTGTGATGTTTAAGGTTTCATTCATGTCTTGAAACTATCTTCTTCCTGGTCTGCCCCTGATGCGTCGCCCAGGAACCGTGCCTTTTCAATATTTTTCTTTCCAACCCGCTTTGTCTTTTGACGTGCTCATAGTAAATTAATTTCCTCTACAGAATCGTGTTTATAAGCCAGTCCTTTTTAATGTTTAAATCGTTTAATCTGTCTTCATTGCTCTGTTTCATTATATACGGTATCTTAAGGATATTTTCTGTAGTATGTATCATGATGGCATATGCAGTACCCTTATTAGTGCCTCCTCTTTAAAGTGATGATATTTATATCTCTTTGACTGTTTTTTTTTTAGATTAATACTGCGATAATTTTAATAAATGTAATAATTATATACTGCTTTTTGGCCTCTCCCATGATTGATCGTACCTGACATAGTGCAATGTTATAAACCCGTAGCTGTTTGACTATAAAGTCAGGCTTCATGTCTCCCAATCTCACTGGTAACAAAACCTAAACAAAATGTAATCTCTATCTAGCCTCGACTTTGTATCAGTAGACGAATATGTGTGGCGCATTACGCGTAGAGTCCACAGTGTGGGGAGTGCGTTGGGTTACACGCATCCTTGTGGCGCATTACGCGTAGAGTCCACAGTGTGGGGAGTGCGTTGGGTTACACGCATCCTTGTGACGCATTATCTGTAGAGACCACAGTGTGGGGAGTGCGCTGGGTTACACGCATCCTTGTGGTGCATTACGCGTAGAGCCCACAGTGTGGGGAGTGCGCTGGGTTACACGCATCCTTGTGACACATTACCCGTAGAGCCCACAGTGTGGTGAGTGCGCTGGGTTACACGCATCCTTGTGACACATTACCCGTAGAGCCCACAGTATGGGGGGGATGACACGCATCCTTGCATCTCTTAGCATGTCGTAAAGGTGAATACCAATACTTCTTCCAGTATCAAATTGAGCGTTATAGGTTTCCAATAACTCGTTATCTTAAGACAAGAAAACATGACAAGGGGATTGGAAATAAATATTTAAAAGAGTAAACCTATAATAATTAGCAGAGAAAAAAACACAAAATATACAAGAAGATATTGAAGTAAAGAAGGAAGGAACCTAGAAATAGTTCAAGAATCTTGGATTATATCTATCTTTGACACATTACTAAAAATGATGGAAAATGTAAGACAGAAATAAACAAAAGAATAGAAATGGCAACAAATAATTGTAACGACATGAAAAACATACATGAAAGTAAATAACAGCAGAACTAAAACTAAGAATTGTAAAATGCTATATTTACTCAACATTTTTATATGGCACAGAAATAAGGACATTAAATCAGAAAAAAGAGCAGAAAATTGAATCCTTTAAAATGTGCATCTATAGAAAAATACAAAACAAAGAAGTTTTGAATCAGCTGAAAAAACGAACTACTGAATACAATTTGGAAAAAAAAACAACTGCAATGTTGTGGACATGTGAAATTAGACCTTTCTTATTCTTAAATTAGACCAACTTTCTATGTGGAGACAGCGCCCAATGAATGACGCTCCATGGTAGCCAACTTTCTATGTGGAGACAGCACCAATGAATGACGCTCCATGGTAGCCAACTTTCTATGTGGAGACAGCACCCAATGAATGACGCTCCATGGTAGCCAACTTTCTATGTGGAGACAGCACCCAATGAATGACGCTCCATGGTAGCCAACTTTCTATGTGGAGACAGTACCCAATGAATGACGCTCCATGGTAGCCAACTTTCTATGTGGAGACAGTACCCAATGAATGACGCTCCATGGTAGCCAACTTTCTATGTGGAGACAGCACCCAATAAATGACGCTCCATGGTAGCCAACTTTCTATGTGGAGACAGCACCCAATGAATGACGCTCCATGGTAGCCAACTTTCTATGTGGAGACAGCACCCAATAAATTACGCTCCATGGTAGCCAACTTTCTATGTGGAGACAGCACCCAATAAATTACGCTCCATGGTAGCCAACTTTCTATGTGGAGACAGCACCCAATGAATGACGCTCCATGGTAGCCAACTTTCTGTGTGGAGACAGCACCTAATGAATGACGCTCCATGGTAGCCAACTTTCTATGTGGAGACAGCACCCAATGAATGACACTCCATGGTAGCCAACTTTCTATGTGGAGACAGCACCCAATAAATGACGCTCCATGGTAGCCAACTTTCTATGTGGAGACAGCACCCAATGAATGACGCTCCATGGTAGCCAACTTTCTATGTGGAAACAGCACACAATGAATGACGCTCCATGGTAGCCAACTTTCTATGTGGAGGCAGCACCCAATGAATGACGCTCCATGGTAGCCAACTTTCTATGTGGAGACAGCACTAAATGAATTACGCTCCATGGTAGCCAACTTTCTATGTGGAGACAGCACCCAATGAATTACGCTCCATGGTAGCCAACTTTCTATGTGGAGACAGCACCCAATGAATGACGCTCCATGGTAGCCAACTTTCTATGTGGAGACAGCACCCAATGAATTACGCTCCATGGTAGCCAACTTTCTATGTGGAGACAGCACCCAATAAATTACGCTCCATGGTAGCCAACTTTCTATGTGGAGACAGCACCCAATGAATGACGCTCCATGGTAGCCAACTTTTTATGTGGAGACAGCACCCAATGAATGACGCTCCATTGTAGCCAACTTTCTATGTGAATACAGCACCCAATGAATGACGCTCCATGGTAGCCAACTTTCTATGTGGAGACAGTTCCCAATGAATGACGCTCCATGGTAGCCAACTTTCTATGTGGCGACAGCACCCAATGAATGACGCTCCATGGTAGCCATCTTTCTATGTGGAGACAGCACCCAATGAATGACGCTCCATGGTAGCCAACTTTCTATGTGGAGACAGCACCCAATGAACGCATTTATCTTATTGTAGATGAAGCCGTATGCAGAATCTTACCGGATAAGGATGATGAAGCCATAAGTCCTATTCTCAGTTTTAGTAAACTAAAAGAACACTGTGCAATTTAAAAATTGGAAATATCTGGCTGTATACCACTGCCCGGGCATGACATTCAAAACTGTGCAATTAATATAAACATGTTAAGACCAGTTTTCTGGAACTGAAATGTACAAGAAATCGTTAGAAGTGCGTGTGATGTGCTAATGCTTTCTGGAAGTGCCATACAGGCAACCGTTAGAATGTGCGTGTGATGTGCTAAAGCTTTCTGGAAGTGCTATACAGGCAACCGTTAGAATGTGCGTATGATGTGCTAATGCTTTCTGGAAGTGCCATACAGGCAACCGTTAGAATGTGCGTGTGATGGGCTAATGCTTTCTGGAAGTGCCATGCAGGCAATCGTTAGAATGTGCGTATGATGTGCTAATAATGCTTTCTAGAAGTGAAATACAGGCAATCGTTAGAATGTGCGTATGATGTGCTAATGCTTTCTAGAAGTGAAATACAGGCAATCGTTAGAATGTGCGTATGATGTGCTAATGCTTTCTGGAAGTGTCATACAGGCAACCGTTAGAATGTGCGTATGATGTGCTAATAATGCTTTATAGAAGTGAAATACAGGCAATCGTTAGAATGTGCGTATGATGTGCTAATGCTTTCTGAAAGTGTCATACAGGCAATCGTTAGAATATGCGTGTGATGGGCTAATGCTTTCTGGAAGTGTCATACAGGCAACCGTTAGAATGTGCGTGTGATGGGCTAATGCTTTCTGGAAGTGCCATACAGGCAATCGTTAGAATGTGCGTATGATGTGCTAATGCTTTCTAGAAGTGAAATACAGGCAATCGTTAGAATGTGCGTATGATGTGCTAATGCTTTCTGGAAGTGACATACAGGCAATCGTTAGAATGTGCGTATGATGTGCTAATGCTTTCTGGAAGTGACATACAGGCAATCGTTAGAAGTGCGTATGATGTGCTAATGCTTTCTGGAAGTGACATACAGGCAATCGTTAGAAGTGCGTGTGATGTGCTAATGCTTCTGGAAGTGACATACAGGCAATCGTTAGAAGTGCGTGTGATGTGCTAATGCTTCTGGAAGTGACATATCAGCAGTCGTTAGAAATGTGCGTATGATGTGCTAATGCTTCTGGAAGTGACATACAAGCAATCGTTAGAAGTGCGTGTGATGTGCTAATGCTTCTGGAAGTGACATAAAGGCAATCGTTAGAAGTGCGTGTGATGTGCTAATGCTTCTGGAAGTGACATACAGGCAGTCATTAGAAGTGCGTATGATGTGCTAATGCTTCTGGAAGTGACATACAGGCAACCGTTAGAATGTGCGTGTGATGTGCTAATGCTTCTGGAAGTGACATAAAGGCAATCGTTAGAAGTGCGTGTGATGTGCTAATGCTTCTGGAAGTGACATACAGGCAATCGTTAGAATGTGCGTATGATGTGCTAATGCTTCTGGAAGTGACATACAGGCAATCGTTAGAATGTGCGTATGATGTGCTAATGCTTCTGGAAGTGACATACAGGCAATCGTTAGAATGTGCGTATGATGTGCTAATGCTTCTGGAAGTGACATACAGGCAATCGTTAGAATGTGCGTATGATGTGCTAATGCTTCTGGAAGTGACATACAGGCAATCGTTAGAATGTGCGTATGATGTGCTAATGCTTCTGGAAGTGACATACAGGCAACCGTTAGAATGTGCGTGTGATGTGCTAATGCTTCTGGAAGTGCCATACAGGCAACCGTTAGAATGTGCGTGTGATGTGCTAATGCTTCTGGAAGTGCCATACAGGCAATCGTTAGAATGTGCGTATGATGTGCTAATAATGCTTTCTGGAAGTGACATACAGGCAACCGTTAGAATGTGCGTGTGATGTGCTAATGCTTCTGGAAGTGACATACAGGCAATCGTTAGAATGTGCGTGTGATGTGCTAATGCTTCTGGAAGTGCCATACAGGCAACCGTTAGAATGTGCGTGTGATGTGCTAATGCTTCTGGAAGTGACATACAGGCAGTCGTTAGAATGTGCGTGTGATGTGCTAATGCTTCTGGAAGTGACATACAGGCAATCGTTAGAAGTGCGTATGATGTGCTAATGCTTTCTGGAAGTGACATACAGGCAACCGTTAGAAGTGCGTATGATGTGCTAATGCTTCTGGAAGTGCCATACAGGCAATCGTTAGAATGTGCGTGTGATGTGCTAATGCTTCTGGAAGTGCCATACAGGCAATCGTTAGAATGTGCGTGTGATGTGCTAATGCTTCTGGAAGTGACATACAGGCAATCGTTAGAAGTGCGTATGATGTGCTAATGCTTTCTGGAAGTGACATACAGGCAACCGTTAGAAGTGCGTATGATGTGCTAATGCTTCTGGAAGTGACATACAGGCAATCGTTAGAAGTGCGTATGATGTGCTAATGCTTCTGGAAGTGACATACAGGCAATCGTTAGAATGTGCGTATGATGTGCTAATGCTTCTGGAAGTGACATACAGGCAATCGTTAGAATGTGCGTATGATGTGCTAATGCTTCTGGAAGTGACATACAGGCAATCGTTAGAATGTGCGTATGATGTGCTAATGCTTCTGGAAGTGACATACAGGCAATCGTTAGAAGTGCGTATGATGTGCTAATGCTTCTGGAAGTGACATACAGGCAACCGTTAGAAATGTGCGTATGATGTGCTAAGGCTTTCGTTTCACAGATCTGGGAGCTCACTGACATTCCACGAAATCAACAAAACTGGTTTTACACACCAGAACAAGATCAAACTGATAACCGAAATTATATGAAGTTATCATCTCAACTCACTCAAATTAAACTCAAGCTTATTATCAACCCTTACCTACGCACGTGAAAGCTGGAAAACAACAAAAGAGGTTGTGTTAAAAAAACTAACTAAACGATTTCAAATGCCTCAGAAAGATGCCGTGTACAATAGAATGAAATCAAGACTAATTTAGAGATACAAGAAATGGTCTAGCAGTCAACTACCTTATATACAATTGGGAAGAGAAGATGGACATATATCGTGCTGAGTTGAAAAGAAACAACAAAAGAATTTCAAAACAGGCTCTTGTGTGGAAAACATAATGATACAGAGAAAAAAAGAGAAAGACTCAGAGAGACACTAGAAGAAAACTTATAAGAGAAATAAAGTTGGCAACCTTTAGATAAGATCAAACATCTCGTCCAGAATAGAGATGGATAGCGAAAAACACTACAAGCCTTATGCTACTCTAGCAGGGCTGGAAAGATGTAGAAGAATACACATAACTATGGTGAGAATCTGTGAATGATAAGGAAATATAATCTTAATATAATGAACGAGAGTAGAAAATATATTCAAATTAAAAGAACAGAACTAAATCGTAATTGAAGCTTTCTCTCTTTGCATCCTAAATATTACGACTATCAGTGAAGAGAAATAAAAATATACAAAACATGCACATCCAGTGCTCATGTCGGTCACTCGCCCACTCTCGGACATGTTCTCGGTATATGTTGTTCATTGATAAGCTAACTCGTCGCTTGCGCATGCCCAGATCTATCTACTCGAGTGATATTGATTCCTCCATAAAATTCTCATTTTGGACGAGACAAAATTAGAGGCGACGTTATGATTATAACGAAATACTGTACACTCTCTCACGACTTTAGGTGTACACAGTGTACCCAGTGTACTCAGTTCACCCATTTGTGTTAGCCTTGCTCTGTTTCTATTGCTCACATTTTTTAAGCTGTATCACTCGGCAGATTCCATGTATCTGATTCTGATATTTTCTAAGCTGTATCACTCAGCAGATTCCATGTTTCTGATATTTTCTAAGCTCTATCACTCAGCAGATTCCATGTTTCTGATATTTTCTAAGCTGTATCACTCAGCAGATTCCATGTTTCTGATATTTTCTAAGCTGTATCACTCAGCAGATTCCATGTTTCTGATATTTTCTAAGCTGTATCACTCAGCAGATTCCACGTTTCTGATATTTTCTAAGCTGTATCACTCGGCAGATTCCACGTTTCTGATATTTTCTAAGCTGTATCACTCAGCAGATTCCATGTTTCTGATATTTTCTAAGCTGTATCACTCAGCAGATTCCATGTTTCTGATATTTTCTAAGCTGTATCACTCGGCAGATTCCACGTTTCTGATATTTTCTAAGCTGTATCACTCAGCAGATTCCATATTTCTGATATTTTTTTAAGCTGTATCACTCGGCAGATTCCATATTTCTGATATTTTTTTAAGCTGTATCACTCAGCAGATTCCACGTTTCTGCACGCTGTTTATCTTTCCTTCTCGCCCTATAATTTTCAGTGTAAAAATGTCACAAAAGTTTTTCGTTCAATTAATTTCTTCGAGTTGCATCGACCACTACGAGCTAACGAGGGAGGTTAAAGCGCTAAAAAACGGGAAACCACAGAAAACCCCCACTTGGACAACAACCTCAGCCGAGGGAGCAATAGATGGCTGACGTTATTCTGCCCACAATCGCACCAGCTTACAAAACTAAAAAATGTCACGCTAGTTGGGGTATTTTCAGGTTTCCCTTTCTGCTCTCTGGCTTTCTTCTATGTGTATAGACTATATATATTGACTATACGTATATATTGACTTGTACGGGTCAGTGCTCAGACTTGTACGGGTCAGTGGTCAGGCTTGTACGGGTCAGTGCTCAGACTTGTACGGGTCAGTGCTCAGGCTTGTACGGGTCAGTGCTCAGACTTGTACAGGTCAGTGCTCAGACTTGTACGGACATTTGCCGTGAAGAAACATCAACACCAGAAGGAACCAATGCCTGGTCAGTAATAAAAACAGAAGCGGACATTAGTCACTGCAGGGATTAAATGTTCAAGGAAAATAGCTGGAGCGACTAGAAACAACAGTATTAGAAGTAGCTGAAGGGATTTGAAGCAACATTATAAGTAGCTTAAATGACCAGAAATAGCAATATTAGAAGTAGATGAATGGACTTGAAGCAACATTAGAAGTAGCTTAAGTGACCAGAAGTAACAATATTAGAAGTAGATGAATGGACTTGAAGCAACATTAGAAGTAGCTTAAGTGACCAGAAGTAACAATATTAGAAGTAGATGAATGGACTTGAAGCAACATTAGAAGTAGATTAAGTGACCAGAAGTAACAATATTAGAAGTAGATGCATGGACTTGAAGCAACATTAGAAGTAGATTAAGTGACCAGAAGTAACAATATTAGAAGTAGATGCATGGACTTGAAGCAACATTAGAAGTAGCTTAAGTGACCAGAAGTAACAATATTAGAAGTAGATGAATGGACTTGAAGCAACATTAGAAGTAGCTTAAGTGACCAGAAGTAACAATATTAGAAGTAGATGAATGGACTTGAAGCAACATTAGAAGTAGCTTAAGTGACCAGAAGTAACAATATTAGAAGTAGATGAATGGACTTGAAGCAACATTAGAAGTAGATTAAGTGACCAGAAGTAACAATATTAGAAGTAGATGCATGGACTTGAAGCAACATTAGAAGTAGCTTAAGTGACCAGAAGCAATAACACTGGAAGTAACCGAAGTGACTAGAAACAATATTAGAAGCAGCTGAAGTGACCCGAGGCAACATTAGAAACTAGATGCCAAGTAAAAGAATCGGTGTGTTATTTTAGAAGGTAGATGCTTTATGAAAAAGAAACAATCTAAAAGTGATGAATTTGACACTTCCTTTGGTGGGAAGATTGCATTTTTTAACTATCATCATCTTCATGTGCCATACCGGTTGGCGTAGTCGATCATGTCCTTCCACAATCTTCTATTCACCATGCATCGTATCAGTTCTAATATTGACAGTTTTACGTGCCATAACACCAAGCTATCTAGTATTTTCTCTCTTTGTCATCCACGATCTCTCTGTCCCTGTATTTTGCCAGTTGTAACCAAGTATTCCAACTTCCCTCTTCTCATGATGTGCCCGAAAAATGTTGATTGTTTCTTTTTGATGTTTTTTAAGATCTCCCTTTTCGTCTTGGCCTCTTTGAGAATTTCCTCATTGGTCTTTTTAGCTGTTCAGGGAACTTTCAACATCCATCAGGGAAATCCTATCTCCGTGTCATCTAATCGTCTTTTCATTTGTTTCGTTACTGTCCGTGACTCGCTTCCATAGGTCACAATTGGCTCTATACAGTAACGGTGAACTCTCTTTCTCTCTTCTATTGATATAGACATGTTGCATAAGAGGTTTTCCATTTCATAAAATAAAATTTGTCCCTGATGTACTCAGGTTCTTATTTCTGCGGTGCATCTTCCGTTTGGTATTGTTATTGTTTCTAAGTGTTTGAGTCTCTGCACTTGTTTCAAATCTGTCCTCTATGTTTATGCTGCATTATGGTCATGATTGTTTCTTTGATATGACCATTACTTCTGTTTTCTTACTATTCATACTTAGACCTTTCTAACTGTTAACTATAAGTGTTATTAATCTTTAGATTGATATATAATTCTTCTTCTAGTTAATTTGCATGCACAATAGATAAATGTAGTGCTGGTTTGATATCTGAAATAACTTAAATATGGAAATGAGCTTGACAAACTTAGGACCTGTATCACGTTCATTATTGAAGCTCACGTGAACTTCTGTATCTAGAAGTGCCCTCTGCCACTGTCTCTTCACTAAGCTTCATGTCCAACACAAGAGGCGATCAATGCCCTCAACAAATCATCTGTCTTTGAAGCATCTCTTTATCTTCGATAATCCTTACATTGATAGCCATCTTGCTTCCGTTGTCGTGATCACTCTGTATGTCTGTCTCTCTCTCTATCTGTCGCCCGCTCCCTCTCTCTCTCTGTCGCCCGCTCTCTCTCTCTCTGTCGCCCGCTCTCTCTCTCTCTCTCTCTCTCTCTGTCGCCCGCTCTCTCTCTTTCTCTCTCTCAGCTTTGCCTTACATTTCAAACTCTTACAACATGTCAACACATTTCCTTTACGCTATCCTAGTTGACCACAAGCCTAGTCCGTGTTAAATACAAAAATAACCATATATTTTTAAAATAACGTTTAGGTTATCCGTCATGTTGTATGTATCCATATTTGTTCATAACCATCGACATATTTGTTAATTACATGGTCAAAAATATGCCAGGCCGCCCTAATTTCCTCACAAAAAATTATGGGTGCATACTTTCAAAGTTTGATTGAATCCCAAAATAAAAGAGCCAGCAAATTTAATTTTGGGTTTATTCTAGAACGTTCTTATTAAGCTATATACACACTGTCTAAGTAAGAAAGTGGTCGGCAACTAACAGTTCGTCAATGAATCAGAATTGATCGAGATCATATTTTATCACTTGCCAATGTGTCTGGTAGCGAACTAAGAATTCTTCAGTCTGCAAACCACAAGGGAAATACTACACTCAATTGGGGTTACTTTCAGTCAGCAGGACAACGCTTTAGCAGCGCTGCTCGATTATTATTATTATTATTAACATTATTATTATTTTTGTTGTTAACATTATTATTATTATTATTAACATTATTATTATTATTATTGTTAACATTATTATTATTATTGTTAACATAATAATTATTATTGTTAACATTATTATTATTATTATTATTGTTAACATTATTATTATCGTTGTTAACATTATTATTATTATTGTTGTTAACATTAGTATTATTGTTGTTAACATTATTATTATTATTGTTAACATTATTATTATTATTGTTAACATTATTATTGTTATTGTTAACATTATTATTATTGTTGTTGTTAACATTATTATTATTATTGTTAACATTATTATTATTATTGTTAACATTATTATTATCATTATTGTTAACATTATTATTATTATTGTTAACATTATTATTATTATTGTTAACATTATTATTGTTAACATTATTATTATTGTTAACATTATTGTTATTATTAATTATCAGAGATATCAGCAGTCATATCTATTATTATATATTATGTGGTAGAGAAAACAGGAACTGAAGTCAACGGTCCAACAGTAGAGAAAAAAGGAACTGAAGTCAACGGTCCAATGCAAACAATCTACGATATCTGGAGGGCAGTCTTAATAGCAGAGACTGAGGATGGACTACAAGAAATGATAGATATAATATAAAGCAATAAAAAAGGTCTCAGTCTGAGTAGTAAGAAAACAGAAGTAATGGTCATATTGAAGAAACAATCATCACCAGTATGCAATATTAAAAGAAACGGGACTAATCTGAAACAAGCGCAGACAAACACTTGGGCCCAATAATAGCATCAGACGGAAGATGTACCACAGAAATAGGAAGCACAATAGCTAAGGCCAAAATAGCATTTAAGAAAATGAGAAACCTTTTGTGCAACAGGTCTATGTCAATAGAAGTGAGAAAGAGAGTTCATAGAGCCAATGATGATCTATAGAAGCAGATAATGTACAGTAAACAAAGAAATAAAAAGACTATTAAAGGCCACAGAGATGGGATATCTCAGAAGAATTTTGAAAGTTCATTTGGCAGTATTAAGACCAAACAGGACATTCTCAGAGAGGCCATCACAAAAAAGAAAGCCCGTAAGAAACGCCAGACAGAAACAGTCGACATTATTCTGGCACAACATGAGAACATGGAAGTTGGAATACTTGGTTACAACTGGCAAAATAGAGTGAAAGAAAGATCCCGGACGACAAGGAGAAAAAATACTGGATAGCTTGCTGTCATGGCATGGAAAACAATCAACAACATAATTGATACAATGCACTGTGAATAGAGAATTGTCCGAGGACACAATTGTCATCGCCAACCGGTATGGCACATGCTGATGATGAACGGTAGTAATAATAGTAATAGTGTTAGAAGTAGTACTAGTGTATGTGAGAGTTGCAGGAGCAATAGAGGTAGTATTAGTGATAGAAGAGGCACTATAGTAGTAGTAGTAGCAGTCGTAGTACCAGTAGTAGCAATAGTAGTAGCAGTCGTAGTAGCATTTGTAGCAATAGTAATAGCAGTTGTAGTACCAGTAGTAGCAATAGTAGTAGCAGTCGTAGTAGCAATTGTAGCAATAGTAATAGCAGTTGTAGTACCAGTAGTAGCAATAGTAGTAGCAGTAGTAGCAATAGTAGCAATAGTAGCAATAGTAATAGCAGTTGTAGTACCAGTAGTATTACCAGTAACACCAGAAATAGCATCATAGTTACTACAATTAACATTTATAAAAAATCAACATGCACTTTGAAGACAATTCCGTTTCAGTACGTTTATGGTTGCTATTGGCACACGGGGTTGGGGGGGGGGGGGGGGGACATATACGAGAGTTTCGCGGGATCTGTAGAGAAATACGAAATGTTAGTTCAAGATTCCATATTTTTAACTTGCAGTCGAAGGACTAAAGGTTACGAGGACGCAATATTTCGAATTTTAGAGAAATTTTGAGGCGGAATTGTCCAACTTAAAAAAAAAAAATAAACAACTTCCGTCCAGGGAGACTGACTTAAATTTGACTGATTCTTCTTCTTCTTCTTCCTCTTCTTCTTCTTCATCTTCTTCTTCTTCATCTTACCTCCTTTATTTGCCTTTCAACGTCGACTCGAGATATCATTTGCAGTCCTTCGCTATTCTGTTGGCCTCTGATGCTGTTATGTTTCCTAGTCTTTCTAATATCCCATCAATCAATCTTTTTTTCGTGGTCGGTCATTGAGTCTGGTGTTTTCGATACGTTTTATAACGGCTCGTTGCGTTGTTTCGATCTTTCTGTCATGTCACGTGACCAAACCATTTTATCTCTAGCTATTTCCTGTCATGTGCAATGTCACACATTTAATCTCTGTGGTAATGCGGTTTACTGTTCTGTATCTGTTATATGGAGTCCAGGTCTGGGATTGGTAGCACAAACAATATTAAACTCACTTATTCTATTTGGCAACGACTCTACAAGGTTTTTAGGATAACCTTCACTATTTGCATCTTCATGGTACGCTGCATTGATGTTAGGCATGTAGCCCAGTGCATCCGATTTTACAATTTGTCTGTCTCGCTTGACCTGGTCCCAACCTCTTGACCTGTTCACCTTGGTAACATTGCTACTACCACTAGAACAACTCTTGGGGATATGGGCACACACGCTCCAGGTTTAAGAATGGTAACACATAAAATACTCTGTTGAAATAGGAAACTATTTCAGTAACTCTAAGACAAAGGCAGAATCTTTTAAATATTCAGCTGGAACTCTCTTGTGGGAGAAGATTAAAGAAATAAAATCACTACATTCCGCATAGACGCTCATTCAGTAGAAAGATCACTAAGGAGTAATGGACGCGAATGATCTAACAGAAATACTCGCCATTCTATGCCAGAGATGCAGAACTGATTCAATAGACACTATCTCACTGCAATGTTCCTGGAAAGCAACGATGAAACAGGACAGGTTGACAAAGGAAGTTGGCAAATTACACCGGCTAGATACAAATAGAACTTATGAGGAATCAAAGAGGTTTGTCAACAACTAAACAAATGGAATAAAGAACCCCAGAGGTATAAAACAAAGTAGCCCTACCACCAGCTCAACAGAAAATAGCAAGTCTTTAGACTACGAACTGGCCGTAACAAATCGAAGTACCAACTTTTCAACACACTGAGAATAGGAACCTCTGATGAGTGTGAATGTAGCCAGAACGACTGCTGCACATCCGTTACAATCATGCCCAACATTGGATGAATAGAGATGGTTTTTGTGACCATTTCCAGTATCATACCGGGACAAGTGGAGCCGCGATAGCTCAGTGGTTAGTAAACTGGACTGCAAAGGAAAAGAGGTAGGGTTCGATCCCAACCGACAGCTTCCGAATTCACCCAGCCTTAAATGGGTACCGGATTTTTTCTGGGAAAGTAAAGCGGCACGGGTGTAATACCGACCAGATTACCCAAAAAAAATCAAGTGCCGAAGGTCTGTAAAATGTATGGTCACTACCACCATATACGCCCCTTGGCGTGACGGGGGCTCTTTACTTTCTCACCGGGACAAGTGTATGGAGAGGTCACCAACCTTGAAGCTGACGATCGCTTTCTTGGAATTTATATTGATGTCATAAGGTGTACGCAGAAGAAGATTGTGTCGTTTTGACACCATCGTCCGTGGCCATTCCTTTTTTGATGTCTGTATTTGTGGCAGTTTATTTTGTCTTGAATTTGTTTATGAAAATTGGTTAAAAACGTGAATTTATTCATAGAGTTTGTCTTCTTGTATATCCCCACATTCTTTCCTCTACGGGTGTCTCCTGTTGTTTCCCTTGATTGTATTTATTTTAAAAAATAAGAGAGAATTTCTTGCAGGGAACATGGTGTTTGTAGTCATATTTATACACCGAACTACATTAACCACATTTCTATACCGAACTCAGATTTACCACTTACTACAAATCAATAGCATTAGCCACATTTCTACACACAACAACATTAACCACATATAATAATGTAACCACATATCTGCACTGAATCATATTAACCACATTTCCAACTCATAACCACACATTAGCCACATTTCTACATATAACCGCATATTAGCCACATTTCTTTACCAATCTTCATTTGTTAACCGTTTAAAAAAAAAAGTATTTTTTCCTTTCTCAAATTCGAACGAAGTTCCGGTCATCATAACCCAGTTACTTGCTTTCGTCATGACCGTACGTTTGTCGCGGAGTCTATCTTCTTTTCTTACGAATTTGTCAAGTAAAATTATTTAAGAACACATCTTTCTGAAAACAAATAAAAAAGAATCCACTTTGAGGATTAAAGAAATAGACAAAGAAGAGAGTAGGTAAAGGTAAAGTACGAGACTTGAATCGTCGGCTTAGCACGCGAGTTTTCACCCATATGTGCTCGACCAACTTCCAGAAGCGTCGCTTCAAGCGTCGAAACTCAACGTGCGAGGCAGCATTCCTCACATTCACAGAGTACCACCCTGGTACCCACTTCTGCCAGCGGCTGGGTCGACCGCGGGGTTATTTTTTTTTTCCAACCACGAGTACAACTGACATTGCTTCCAGCGGGAATCGAACACGGGTTGTCCGAACGTCGGTAGCCCAAATCGGGTGGTTTTCCCAACCAGGCTAAAGAAGAGAATACACTTGTTTGATAGTGTCTTTGGTCTTCTAGTCTGATAAGTTTATTTTTTATTAATTACTTTTTTAGTATAAATCAACATTAATATTATTTCTTCAAAGATAAAAGTTAAAGACAAAAGCTTAATTTCTAAAAACCTGAGAGGCCAATAATTTTTTTCCCGATGCAATACAGATTCAACAAAGGTAATTTAGATGAGGGGAATCATAGGAGGAAGAGGTATGTTTTATAGCACTCAGAAAAAATGACAAATAAACAACAGAAACAAGAACAAACAGAACAAAGATTTTATTAAAATAAATTAGACGAGCTGGAATTAATAATAATGATTTTGTAAAAAAAAAATATTTCTTTCCTGTTTGATTTTTTTTTAGATATTTGTTATGACACTGGGAATATTAATGAAATGTCGTGTTTCTTTCATATCTTGTTACGTCGTTTTCCATTTTTAGAATTCCCGAGAGCAAAACATTGTAGTCACGCAATTCCGTGATGAATGTGTCCTGGTACAATCATCTGTTTATTGGATGCCGAAATGCTTCATTCAGATAACTGAACAATTACCTCCAATTAACTCCATTAATCTCCAATTAACTGCAATAACCTCCAATTAACATCAACGATTATTACAAATAGAGGATACCTCAACACGGATCGTGTTTCCAACACTTGTCTTTGACAATGCCAAACATTAAAGAGAACAACAAAGGATGCTCAATGGACATCTTTTTTAGCTTGTTTCTTGGCTCCTACGGAAACTACTCTGAAGTTGTCTTTGTCCTGCGTGAGATGTCCAGCGTGTGCAGCAGTCAATCCCAGCTCGTCTGTAATATCCTGCATCCACCAACTTCTGAGACCAAGAAAATGTTAATCTACTTCAATGAAATGTTTCCTACCAAAAACAAATGTAATAAGAAGATGGACAATTATAAACGAAGATTTTACAAATAGAGAATCTTTCTAATTGTCAGCTACATCCAAAAACAATCATCGTGCAGACAAACGACATTGATGTCAGAGAACAGCATTCGTCGTCATTTTTATTTGATTTGTATGCTGTGATACTTCCGGTGTTAACATTATTTTGTCTACTCACATTTCGATGACATTTTACGATTTTTAATCTGTTTTGTTTGTTCTTGTCTTCTGCTGAACACCACTTGTCGAAACGTTGCTTTGGTTAGTCTTCCCTCGTTAGCAAGCTGAAATCTCATTTTATTCTTTTGTTAAGCTAAAAACATGAAACCATCATCAACAAATGTGAACAAAAGTCGTTTCTAAAGATCGTTTAACGGATTATCCTGCAATGTACACATTGTTATCCAGCAATGTACACAATGTTATCCAGCAATGTACACAATGTTATCCAGCAATGTACACATTACTATGTATGGATCAGATCGCTATCAAAAACACTCATGAATTATATCGATGTATTGAAGTTCAAGAGAACAAACAATCAAACGAAGCAAACGCTTTAAATAATCAAGAAATGTTTCGGAGAAATAGTAAAGCAAATAAGGTGTTAGCTTTTTTTAAATCGTTCCCTACATTGTGACCCTATTTTTTCGTTACGTTGCTTCAACTTGGCTCATGATTAACACGACCATAGCCTCAAAATTAATTAACATTAATTGAGAACATACAAGGTATTGCAAGAAACATCACATATTAAAAGTGGCAACAGGAAAAGTCGAGAGCAAGAAAATGCCCACGACTCTAATGATCAAAAAAAGTTTCGTCGGATAAAATAGTAAAGCAAGTTAAGTCGTGGGGATTGTTCTTGCTCTCGACTTTTCCTGTTGCCACTTTTAATATGTTGTGTTTCTTGCAATACTTTATATGTTCTCAATTAATGTTAATAAATTTTGGGGCTATGGTCGTGTTAATCATGAGCCAAGTAGAAGAAACGTAACGAAAAAATAGGGTCCCAATGTAGGGAACCGTTTCAAACATTGAGGATAATGGCTATGTCAAATTTGTAGGGATTTAGGGTTTCATTCATCGAAGGTTGGCTACCATGGAGCACCATTCTGCTCTGTCTCTTGCTTTAATGGTGCAGGTTGTCATAGGCTGACTTGTCCATCTTTTGATGTTACTCGTCCACGTTAATCTTGGTCTGCCTCTGCCTCCTTTACCTTGAATTGTTCCTTCCAAAATTACTTTTTGTAGGCTGCTGTGTCTTTTAACATGCCCCAAGAATCTTATTTTTTCTTTTTTTTTGTATTGTATTTAGTAGTTCTCTTTTCATTTTTAGTTGCTTTAAGACTTCATCGCTTGTTTTCTTGTCTTTCCTTCCAATTCTACCTATTCTTCTATATATCCACCTTTCAAAGGCTTCAATTTTCTATTCTGTTTTCTTGTCTAATGTCCATGTTTCTGCATCATACAGGAATGTTCAAAAGACATAACATTTTGCTATTCTTAGTTTTAGTCATGGTGTAAGTAATTATTGTAGATCTTTAGGATTTTCTGCTAGTAGTACAGTATCATCAGCATATCTTAGGTTATTGATTATCTTTCCATTAATTTGTAGGCCTGGCATCTCTATGATGTTTTTAAAGATTTGCTCAGTATATAGATTGAACAAGCTTGGTGATAGGATGCATCCTTGTCTTACTTCTCTTTTTTTATATCAATTGGTGTAGAGTTCTATTTGTTATATTTTATTATTGCTGTTTGCTCCCAGTATAAATTACTTATTAGTCGTATGTCTGTGCCATCTATATGTATATATTTTAGGCATGTTATAAGTTGTTTATGGTGTATTCTATCAAAAGCGTTGGTGTAGTCTATGAAGCAGGCATCATGCAGAATTGGTTTGTTTACTTCTGTGTACTTTTAATAACGAATAACGTCCTCATGCAGAATATGGCTTCTTGTGTCCGACTATTTTTCCTAAATCCAAATTGTTGTTCTAATTCAGTATTAATTTTATTCTGAATCCTTCCTTGTATGACTTTTAGCAAGATTTGTGTTGCCTGGTTCTTTATGCTTATTGTTCTAAAGCCACTGCATTCAACTGCACCATTTTTTTAGGCAATGCAATAAAAGTTGATTTTTTAGTTCATTTGGTATGCATCCTGTGTGGTATATGTCGTTGCATATATATGTGATCACTTCAATGTCAAAATATTCTAGCGATTGCATCATCTCTATCTGTATGCTGTCAGGTTCTGCTACTTTTTCTTTTTCATTGTTTGTATAGCTTTTTCCATTTCAGATTTTAAGATTTTATAGCCTGATGTACATTTTATAATTGGTTTCTTGTCCCTTTCATCATGAAATAATTATGTTATATAATCCTTAAATCCATCTATTATATTTTTATTGTCTGTTTACAACTTTTTGCTTTCTCTCTCTCTCTCTCTCTCTCTCTCTCTCTCTCTCTTTCTTTCTGTATTTGTGCGCATTTATGGGTGTGTATGTAATAATTTACGATAGCTAAAAAAATACTCACGTGAAAGCTAGATAACAGCAAAAGGGATTGAGAGAAAACCGAACACTTTTGAAGACAAAATGCCTAAGAAAAATATTCTGTGTACAATGGAATGAATTCAAAAGTGATATAGAGATAAGAGAGATGGTCATGCAACCAACGATCTCATCTACAATGGAATGAATTCAAGACTGATATAGAGATAAGAGAAATGGTCATGCAACCAACGACCTCATCTACCATTAGGAAGAGCAGATGAGCGTATGTCGTACACGTGTTGAGTAAATGGACGTATGTCGTACATGTGTTGAGTAGATGGGCGTATGTCGTACATGTGTTGAGTAGATGGACGTATGTCGTACATATGTTGAGTAGATGGACGTATGTCGTACATATGTTGAGTAGATGGACGTATGTCGTACATGTGTTGAGTAGATCGGTGTATGTCGTACATGTGTTGAGTAGATGGACGTATATCGTACATGTGTTGAGTAGATGGACGTATGTCGTACATGTGTTGAGTAGATGGACGTATGTCGTACATGTGTTGAGTAGATGGACGTATGTCGTACATGTGTTGAGTAGATGGGTGTATGTCGTACATGTGTTGAGTAGATGGACGTATGTCGTACATGTGTTGAGTAGATGGGTGTATGTCGTACATGTGTTGAGTAGATGGATGTATGTCGTACATGTGTTGAGTAGATGGGCGTATATCGTACATGTGTTGAGTAGATGGGTGTATGTCGTACATGTGTTGAGTAGATGGACGTATGTCGTACATGTGTTGAGTAGATGGATGTATGTCGTACATGTGTTGAGTAGATGGACGTATGTCGTACATGTGTTGAGTAGATGGGTGTATGTCGTACATGTGTTGAGTAGATGGACGTATGTCGTACATGTGTTGAGTAGATGGGTGTATGTCGTACATGTGTTGAGTAGATGGACGTATGTCGTACATGTGTTGAGTAGATGGGTGTATGTCGTACATGTGTTGAGTAGATGGACGTATGTCGTACATGTGTTGAGTAGATGGACGTATGTCGTACATGTGCTGAGTAGATGGGCGTATGTCGTACATATGTTGAGTAAATGGACGTATGTCGTACATGTGTTGAGTAGATGGACGTATGTCGTACATGTGTTGAGTAGAGACAACAAGAGAATTCCAAAACAGGCTCTTCTATGGGAAACATCAAGAAACAGAAAAAGAAGAGCGACCTAGAAAGACACTAAAAAGAACAACTTTAAGAGAAGATAGATATAGACTCACTAGATAAGATGAACAATTCTGCCAAGAATATAAACGGATGGCGAAAATCACTACGATCTCTATACAATGTCTATCATCGTGGGATGGATCCAGATTTTTTAAAATGCTGCTATTGACAAGGCTACACAAATATAGATCTTTGCAAATGCCATTTCCAAATGATATTAAACATGCTTCTCTATTTACCTGCCTTAGCATTTAGCTGAGATTTCTGTTCTTTGGAGTGATTTATCAAAGATAGAACCCAAATATTCGGATCGCCATATACAGTAAATTTGTCAATCACAGAGAAGCTGAGAAAAATGTTTCATTCCTCTGCTATTTTGACCTCCAGAGGGAGTTTAACAAATCAGTGAACGAATTAAATAGATTGACAGTGTCCGGGTGCAGGGGGACAGCTGATGATGTGCCAATGTCGTGACCTTTTGGATTAGGGTGTCTATTTATTTTATTTTATTTTTTTTATTATTATTTTTTTGCTTCATCATTTTAAACGGCATCCTTGTCACCTTCTGGTCTACTTCTCTGTGTCTGTTATCGATGTAGACATGTTGATGTGGATGTTATCTATGTATTATGGGAGCTGCGATAGCTCAGTGGTTAGAGAACTGAATTACTAGGGACAATTGGTCGGGTTCGTTCCTAATCCACGGCTTCCAAGTTCACCCATCTATAAATGGGTACCGGAATTTTTTTTTCTGGGAAAGTAAAGCGGCACGGTCGTAATACCGACCATATTACCCCAAAAATCATGTTCTGAAGGTCTGTTAAAACTATGGTCACTAACACCATATTCCCTATACGCCACTTGGCGTGACGGCGCATATTATTTCTTTTTTTTTTTCACGCGTATTATATCATGCCAGCTCGTTGTGAACACTTACTTATTTCAAATAAATTGTTCTAAAACACTTGTTCTGTTGTTACTCACTTATCATGTTCAACGACGACTCTGTGGGTAGCTGCAGTTTTCCATTTTAAATCAAGAATGTCACATTAGTTAATTGTTAGTCCGCGTTCGTGTAGGGTTTCTCGACGGGTGTCTTCCTCAGGAGATAGTTATCATTGTTAGCTCATATAATTGCATGATCTTAGCTAATTAGGGGACATTCTCATGAACTAACCGAACCATTTTACCGTCTGTTGTTGTTGTTTTCAAGATGTTAATGTAAATGATAGATTCAACAATATTTGTTTAATATCATCACTTCTTACTCTGAGATTGTGAGCAGCGATAGCTCAGTGGTTAGTGAACTGGACTACAAAGGACAAGAGGTAGTGTTCGATCCCAACCGACGGCTTCCGGGTTCACCCAGCCTTTAATGGGTACTGGACTTTTTTATGGGAAAGTAAAGCGGCACGGGCGTAATACCGACCACATTACCCCAAAAATCATGTGCCGAAGGTCTGTAAAATTTATTGTCACTAACACCATATTCCCTATACGCCACTTGGTGTGACGGGGGTACTTTACCTTTTTTTTTTTTTACTTTGAGTGTGCATATTTTAATGTTTCTCTCTCAAGTAACGCCGAATATATGGACTTTCTTTCTTGCGCTTCACGCAATGACTGTGCCCGTGTGTCTGTTTATTTCTGCCTTTCCCAGGTTTTCTTACTATTCAGACTGAGACCTTTTTTGTTGCTTTCTTTTACTCTTGTGTCTATCATTTCTTGTAGCTCATTCTGTCTCTGCTATTAGGACTGTGTCATCCGCATATCGCAAATTATTTATGTTTTGACCGAAATAAATACATATACCATTTCCATAAATAAATGCTTGTGGCATAAAGAATAAAAAGTACACTAATACTTTTATCATTAATGTATTCTTTCTGGTATTTACTAAATTCTTCTTCATTCATTAATTTTCTCTCTCTCTCTCTCTCTCTCTCTCTTTCTATATATAAATATATATATATATATATATATATATATATATATATATATATATATATATATTATTTGTATTTTTTTTTCAATGGCCTTTGCTTAATGTTTACGTCACTATTTTCTCTTTTCCCTGATTCCCACGCAACACATTTTTGGCTGCTTATTTTAGACATGTTTAGTCTGCGTCTACGACTACGTAGCGCTTACGTCTTTATGATATAAACGTCGCTAATGCCCTCACGTTACGCTAAATTTAGTCAGGACATTTGACAACGTCCCACATAATTGAGTACGTCTGTCACCTAGCAACCAGCTGAGAAACTATTTTCTAGAGTAAAAGAGCACTCCAAATTTTTAGCAGGGGAGGAAGGGGGCGTCTATAAGTTTATCAACATGATTGACAGGTGGAGAAAATGTGTGGAGCATAAAGCAAGCCATGCACTGATTTGATAGTGTGTAATGGTTTGACAACATAACGAGACAGGAACCCCTGATTTGATAGTGTGTAATGGTTTGACTACATAACGAGACAGGAACCACTGATTTGATAGTGTGTAATGGTTTGACAACATAACGAGACAGGAACCGCTGATTTGATAGTGTGTATTGGTTTGACAACATAACGAGACAGGAACCCTGATTTGATAGTATGTGGTGGTTTGACAACAAACCAGACAGACGACACTGATATAATACTATGGTTGACTACATAACGAGACATAAGAGACTGATATAATACAATGGTTTGACTACAGAAGACACTAATATAATAGTGTGTAATAGTTTGACAACATAATGATTCAGAAGACACTGATATAATAGTGTGTAATGGTTTGACAACATAACGATTCAGAAGAGACTGATATAATAGTGTGTAATGGTTTGACAACATAACAATTAAGAAGACACTGATATAATAGTGTGTAATGGTTTGACAACATAACGATTCAGAAGACACTGATATAATAGTGTGTAATGGTTTGACAACATAACGATTCAGAAGACACTGATATAATAGTGTGTAATGGTTTGACAACATAACGATTCAGAAGACACTGATATAATAATGTATAATGATATGACAAAAAACCAAATAACAAAGCAAGTCCTCATGTGGGAAACAACAGGTAAGATGAAAAAAGAGGCCAACCCAGAGAGACACTGAGAAGAACATTGATCAGAGAGGCAAGTGCTGCAGGAATCGGCTCCCTCAATGAGATAGAGTTGCTTGCACAGAACAGAGACAAATGGCGAGATTTGATAAAATATCTTTAGAATGATTGAAAACTGCTAGAAATTAAAATTTAGATTAGAGAAAGAGTATCTGTGTCTATACCTATGGACCGGCTACGGCTCGAATGGTCAATAGATAGATAGATGGAAAGGTACGACATCATAACGAGACAGAAGAAACTGATTTTTGTGTGTGTAATGTTTTAACAACATAACAAGACAGAAACCACTGACTTAAGAAAATGTAATGTTTTAACAACATAACAAGACAGAAACCACTGACTTAAGAAAATGTAATGTTTTAACAACATAACAAGACAGAAACCACTGACTTAAGAAAATGTAATGTTTTAACAACATAACAAGACAGAAACCACTGACTTTAGAAAATGTAATGGTTTGACAACAAAACAAGACACTTACCACTGATTTGCTAGTATGGAATGATTAGGCCGGAGCCTCGGTGGCTGACTGGATAGTGTACTCATTTCCTGATCCGATGGTTCCGGGTTCGATCCCTAGAAGTGGCGGATCTTTTTTCAGGCCGACAAGGCTCCGGGGTTCACTAAGCCTATAAAAATTGGTACCATAGATTTTTTGGGAAGTTAAAGCGGCCCGGCGTGATACCGACCATATCGTCCAAAAATGTGCCGTAGTCAAACATAAATACGGTCACTAACGCCATGTTCCCTTGACACCGAGCAAGGCGGGGGGGGGGAACCTTTATTTTTTGTTTTCTTTAATGATTTGGCATTCTGGCAAACGGAAACCACTGATTTAGTGCAGCCGGCACGCACTGAACAGCAAAGAATGCAGGAAACATTAGCCACACTGAACGATAAGTAGATATAGTCACATGAACGACGAGGTGAAAACCGAACAAATCACTGCATTCAATAAAAACAAACGTACAATCACTATTTTTTTTTTTTTGCACATCAACTTTCAAAGCAGTGCTGATGTCACATTCAGGAGACAAAAGGCGCAGAAGAAAGGAGACGAGGACAGACACCACGAATACATCTTGCTCGTTCTGCGGATGGATCTGTCTATCCAATATTAGCAGATTCAGCAAAGAGAGAAGCTCTTCAGTAAAGCAGCATCCAGCATAATACACGAATATTTGTATCAAACTACTGACTTTTGATTGCTTGTTACCAACCGTCTGTCAAGACGCCAAAAGAACATATCAATGTAAAACGGGTGGTCATTGATGTTTCCAAATGTTCTGGTACACAACCTGATATAGGATACGTCTACTTTATATTCAGCGGAAGATGAACCTCAGACACGTCTTGCAAGCTAATGGGTCTTGTTTCTGTTCGGCTGAATATGCTCACACACGCAACGTTGTGTTGGACCGTAGACGCAAGAACAATAAGATAAATAACCAGAACCGAAATTAAATTGATTAGACACATGACAGGAAATAGCTTGAGCGATAAAATCAGAAAGGTAGAACTGAGAAAGAAGCTAGGAATAATTTCCGCCATTGAATACATAAAGAAACAACAGATAAAATGGTTTGGCCACGTCATTAGACAGAAAATAAATTCAAAACACAAGACAACGGTTCTTAAATAAAAGTTGCGCGAACACCAGACTTAAGGGCTGACCATGAAAATGATGGATTGATGGAGTGTTGGAAACACCAGGAAACATAACAGCCGTGGAGGCTGAACACCACAATATATATATATCTTCCCTCGACGCTGAAAGGCTAATGAGGAAGAAAAATAGAAGTCATTAAAAAAGTAGAAACTGACAGAATTCCAGCGAATAATGAAGAATAGACATCAAATAGAGTAGAATTCGCAAGCAAAGAGGATTATGCTATTAATGTCATGTCTGGACAGTCTTCAGATAGGAGACATGCAAGAAACATGCAACTGCAGAGTCAGATAGTGGATACTAATGTTACATGAGGTGAGGAGAGAAAAGAGCAGAGTCACTGTTACCTTCGGAATTGTTGCCTGTGTGGTCGAGCTAGGCGTGCACAGAGCGATATTGTCAATGACATTTATCGGTACTTTTAGGAGCATGATGTGACAAGTGCTGGAGCGGATACCAGACATTTCTGATTGTACTGAAACTGGTTCCATGGATAGGAGGAACAATTAAAAAATAGAAAAAAATGGTATGTAAGAAGCTTTACGTGATAAGTGGACGACACAGACTAAACGACGTTTCGGCCCAATAGGCCTTCAGCAGGAACAAAAAAAACACACACACACAAAACTAATAACGAAACAACCAAAACAAAAACAATCGAAATGTGTTAAAGAAAACAAATTGTCTATCCTGTGTGTAAACCGAGGTCAAAACGAAAAGGAAATATCCATGGATAGAAGAGATTAGAAATGTGTTAAAGAAAACAAAATTGTCTATCCTGTGTGTAAACCGAGGTCAAAACGAAAAGGAAGTATCCATGGATAGAAGAGATTAGAAATGTGTTAAAGAAAACAAAATTGTCTATCCTGTGTGTAAACAGAGGTCAAAACGAAAAGGAAATATCCATGGATAGAAGAGATTAGAAATGTGTTAAGAAAACATCAGCTAGCAGATCAAGGAGACTCAAAGTTGAACAAGAAACTGAAATAAGATTGTAAGGGCTACGTCTGTAAATCATCATCATCAAGTACCGGGCCTGCTGGCGTAGGTGATCATGTCTCTCCACAATTTTCGATCTCGACAGTTATTTATCATTTATGTTGTTGACCTTCTGCCAAGCCATTCTCTTAAGCTGTCTGGTATCTTTTCTCTTTGCTCCCCTCTATCTCTTCGTCCCTCAATGTTCCCAGTTGTTACCCAACGTCTGTAAATAAAATGAGTATAAAAAGCATTAATTGGAAATGTGACCAGAATAAAAGCCAACAATGAGCACACTACACTGCATTAAAAAAAATCTGCTAACCAAGCAAAGGGCCGACCAAGAAAGAAAATGAATATACAGAACAAGAGTAACTAAATAAATACATTCAATAAGCAAAAAATAAATAAATAAAAACACACACACACAAGATACGCCACTAACGATGTCCAGAAAGCTGTACAGATATCCTCACTACAACGCCTCATGGGCACAAAGAAGAGAACAAAGTAAGAAAGAAATCGATTTGGTTGGAAAATGATTCAACATTGCCAGGAAAATGAAGTCGGTGACGTCAATAAATTAATGTTTGGAATAGAGACAATATTTTATAAGGAAATAACGTTTATGGCGTTGAAGGTCACGTGGGATGAAAATCATGTGCGTAACGTCATTAATTCTTGTGTGCAATCGCTCGAGACAGTCTCGTGCTGTTTAATACATCTCGTGTTTCTTGGATCATGACTTATGCCAGCATTTATAGACGTATATGTATGAGTATGTGAATGTAAGTAAAAGAGAGTGCGTGTTAATTTGTGATTAAATAAGTTTGAGTAGGTAACTGAGTTATGAGTGGATTATATAAATGGGTATATGTTAGATGACTTTATACGTCTTTACGTTCACAATTAATTTATAGGTGAATGTGTTAAATGACTTTGTACGTCTTTACGTTTTCAATGAATTTATAGGTGGGTGTGTTAGATAACTTTTTACGTCTTTACATTCACAATGAATTTATAGGTGGGTGTGTTAGATGACTTTGTACGTCTTTACGTTCTCAATGAATTTATAAGCGAATGTGTTAGATGACTTTGTACGTCTTTACGTTCTCAATGAATTTATAGGTGGGTTTGTTAGATGACTTTGTACGTCTTTACGTTCTCAATGAATTTATAGGTGGGTGTGTTAGATGATTTTGTACGTCTATACGTTTCCCATGAATTTATAGGTCGGTGTGCTAGATGACTTTAGATGTCTTTACGTTCTCAATGAATTTATAGGTGGGTGTGTTAGATGACTTTGTCATTAAGTTCACAATGGATTTGTATATGAATAAAATGTGATTGCATTTTCTGATTCTTGGCCTTTTTCGTTTGCTCCGTTGTGTTGCAGATTACAGCGAAGCTAAATATATTGATGCCATTTCTACCCGCCCTATCACACTTTGTCATGCCATTTTGGGAATTGCCGACGGATCGCGCCTCCAGGCACCAGGATTCCGTTGGATATATCCTGCTTTCTATGTGTGTCCCTTGTGTCTGGCCATCCATTTACCTTAGTATGTCAAGGTTTGATAATAATTTCCATATTTTCCTATCCTGCATTGTGTGGGAAAGGAGTTTTCACTTTCACATAAAATGACCTGCGTTTTCGGCTTTTTAAGAAATATCTTGCTTTTATTTTGTTTTTCCTTCTGATAATCCTAATTGTATTAATTACCATCATCATCATGTGCCATACCGGTTAGCGTAGGCAATCATGTACTTCCACAATCTTCTATCTACAGTGCATCGTATCAGTTCTGTTGTTGACTGTTTTCCATGCCATGACACCAAGCTATCCAATATTTTATCTCTTTGTCGTCCGCGATCTCTATTTCCTTTTCTTTGTCTGTTGTAACGATGTATTCCAACTTTCCTCTTCTCATGATGTGCCAGAAAAATATTGATTGTTTCTTTGTGATGTTTTTTTAAGAGTTCCCTTTTTGTGTTGGCCTCTTTGATAATTTCTTCATCGGTCTTTTTAGCTGTCTAGGAAACTTTCAACATTCTTCTGAGAAATCCCATCTCTGTGATCTCTAATCGTGTTTCATTTGTTTGTCTACTGTCCGTGATTGGCTTCCATAGGTCAGAATTGGTTCTATATAGCACCGATGATCTTTCTTTCTCACTTGTATTACCATAGATTTGTTGCATAGATATTTTTCATTTTCTGAAATGCCATTTTGGCCTGAGCTATTCTGCTTTTTATTTCTGTGATGCATCTTCCATCTGATGTTATTATTGTGCTCAAGTATTTGAAACGTTGCACTTGTTTCAGATTTGTCCTGTTTATTTTTTGCTGCATGGTGGTGGTGATTGTTTCTTCGTTATGACCATTACTTCTGTTTTCTAACTATTCAAACTGAGACTTTTTCGCTGCTTTCTTTTACCATTATATTTTTCATTTCTTGTAGCTCATTCTCTGTCTCTGCTATTAAGACTGTTATCCGCATATCGTAAATTATTTATGTTGTGACCGTTGACTTCAATTCCTTTTTTGTCTACTATTGATCTCATAATATGTTCGCTGTAAAGTGAAAAGAAATCCGGTGACAGAACACAGCCTTGTCTGACTCCTAGTTTTATAAGTTGGAATTGTCCTGTTTGGTTGCTAATTCCTATAGCTGCTGTTTGTTACCTATACGTGTTTTTTATGATTCGCAGATCCTTGCTATCAATGTTTAATATCTCCAGCATATTGATTATTTCCACATGCTTTACTTTGTCAAATGCTTTTGTGTTGTCTATAAAGCACATATATAGATCTTTCTATAGCTCTTTCTATCAATGTTCTTAAGATGTATATTGCATTATTAGTGCTCTTTCTTTCCTATTATAGTAGTACTCTTACTTATAGTACTCTTACCTATAGTAGTTTTGTTATGACTTGTACTCCCAGCTCTCCTAATGCATTTATCTCTTCAATTGTTATATTGTCAGGACCTGGAGCTTTACCTTTTTTCAGGTGTTGAATTGTGTCCTCCACTTCACTCTGCATAATTAGTGGTCCTGTGTTTTTGTTTGTTGAATTGATTGTTTGAACATTTCCCACTGCTCCTCGATGTCCTGTATTTTCTCAATAGCATTATATCTATTTTGTACTATCGTACTGTACTATCACTCATCTGTATATCTACTCTAAGTATATCTATTTCTAATTTCATATTTCTTGGGGATTTCTGTATCTTCCGCAGTTTTATTCTTATCTTTCCAACTACTGGTACATGGTCACTATTACAATCTACTCCTGGCCTTGTTTTAATCGATCTTAGCCCATTCCTGAATCTTCTCTGTACCAGTATAAGATCATTTTCATTGTGTACTTTTTTGTCTGGGCTTTACCATTTAAATAGTCGCCTAGGGTGTTTTGTGAACCAGGTGTTACCTATCATCATTTCATGTGTCTTTGCCCGATCTATCAATCTAACCCCTCTGTCATTCGTCTCTCCAAGGTCATGCCATCCAGTCACATTTAATATTTTAGCTGCTCCTACCTTTTCATTTAAATCCCCTAATATAATAGTTATTTCTTGGGATTTACACTGTTCCATGGTCATCTCTAGTTCATTATAAAAGGTGTCAATGTCTTCTTCTTCGCTATTACATTTGGTGCATAAGCTTGAATTATGTTGATATCCATTGGTCTAACTCTCAGTTTTACTAGCAGAATTCTATCTGATACTGGCCAAAATCATTTCATGTTTAATTACCAAACACATAAAATTATTTTCTGTAATTATGAAAGTATTTTCTTCCGTCTGTTTTGAGATATTTTTATTAGTACGTTGGTGAATACATTTTTATGAAAACATATATATTTATGTCGACGTAATGATTATTTCGCGTTCTTTTTATTTAGTCATGAAACTGATTCAACAAAGAAAGAGGTTTGAAAATAACATAAAAAAATGGTCAGACCCCGAATTTGAAGCGTCCCAAAGAATGATTGACGATAGAAAGAAATGGAGAAAGATAACGAAGTCTGTTATTGGTGTCCTAACAACCCTCGTGGTTATAGTACGAATAAAGTAGAAGAAGAATAAAAAAAGAAATGGCATTTATTGGTGTCAATAATGGACAAGACTTGGTACTGATCACATTATCTATAAAATGTTCCGTTGGTCACCAAAACACGTAGACTTTAGCATACTTTTGTCCTAAAATGTTTCAATGCCTGGAGCGAACCCTGGCTTCTCTTTGGGTTAACCTGTAACAATCACCGTTTCTAAGAAAAACATGAAATACAAATTGAACTAGTTCTCGGAAATATCGATATACCGTAATACAAGAAAACTGACTACTGAACAGCGACTCAATCGATGATTACTTCAGTCCAGCGAGCATTATGAACATACACACTTGCAATTGTTTTATTATGTAAATGTATGCAGCGGAGGGATACGTTTTTTTTTCTTTTAAATGAGCGAACTAGCTATAACAGTTTACCAAACTTCACTTCCCTTGACATTTGAATATATTTAGTCGTTTGGTGACTGTCTCCTGTGCTCCACTACCACTAGCGATATGATAAACTAAAGATACGAATGTGTTGTTGTATTCTTGATTATTTTATCTTTGTACTATCTATTTTTGTTCAACACGTTACAGCTTGGAGATAGACATAAAATGACGGTCGAGTCTCATTGACGGGCGAGTCTCGGTGACATCCGAGTCTCGGTGACGGTCGAGTCTCGGTGACGGTCGAGTCTCATTGACGGGCGAGTCTCATTGACGGGCGAGTCTCGGTGACGGTCGAGTCTCATTGACGGGCGAGTCTCGGTGACGGTCGAGTCTCATTGACGGGCGAGTCTCGGTGACGGGCGAGTCTCATTGACGGGCGAGTCTCGGTGACGGGCGAGTCTCGGTGACGGTCGAGTCTCGGTGACGGGGTTTACCACGGACAGGTTATTGTGTTTACTTCCTGATCACAAAGGTCCGAGTTCGAACCCCACAAATGGCGGATTTTCTTCTGACCGACAAGGCTCCTGCGTTCACCCAGCCTTTAAAAAAAACAGGTACTAGAGATTTTTCTTTGAAGTAAAAGACGGCCTAGCGTGATGCCGACCACAGGGCGTAAACATTTGCAGTGGTCATGGACATTAAATATGGTCACTAACACCATATTCCTCATACGCCTAGCAAGACGTGGATGGAGCTTTTTTTAATGCAGTGACCATACGGTTAAAGGAAGGGTAGCTTGTAGAATATGTTGTAGAACATTCACAATAGTTCACACTTTGCTTCCAGTAAGGTTGTTTGGCCACGAAACGTAGATATTTGACGGCAAGTATTTAAACATATTTCATTAACGAAAGATAATAACTAAATGTCGTATCTCAAAGTTGTAACAGAAGTGGGAGATCTGGCTAGAGACAGAGATTCTTTCAGACGGGCTGTGATGAATTCAACGTTCTGTGGGAGATCTGGCTAGAGACAGAGATTCTTTCAGACGGGCTGTGATGAATTCAACGTTCTGTGGGAGATCTGGCTAGAGACAGAAATTCTTTCAGACGGGCTATGGTGTTTGCAACGTTCTTCAAAGGACATGCGACCTGATAATGCCGATGTTGTCTCAAAGTTGTAAAGAATAAAGATAGAAACAGGAACGGAGAAGCTAGATAGAAAAAAGAAAGAAATACAACAACACCGTCATGAAGTACCGTACCTGGTGGCGTAGGTGATCATGTCTCTCCACTAAATTCTATTTCTAGCCGTTTATTAATTCTATTGTTGGCTTTTTACCAAACCATACAATTTTCTTCTGTTTCTCTCTATCTTTGAGTCCTGATTGAGATTTCCTCAAGTTTTCCTGTTGTCACAATATATCCAAGCTGTTTTTCTTTCATTATGCGAACGAAAAATGATGATTTTTTCCTTCCTTATATTGAAGATGAGCTTTTATTTTGTTTTGGCCTCTTTTAGAATGACCTCTTTGCTCCTTTTAGCTGTCAATGCATTCTAAACAATCCTATGTAAAACCAAATGTAATTGGACTACAACAATTTTCTTGTCTATTATCTCATTGTCCATAACTGACATCCGTATGTTAAGACTGCTTCCACATAACACTGAAGGACTCTTTATTATTTCATTTGTCAAATTTGATTTGCAAGACATCTTCTCATATTTTTGCGATACCATCTTTGCCTGGGCTATTCTGCACCTCACCTCTCATGTAATTGTGCCATATTAAATTAACCTCGCTCTTAGAAATGTGAACCCTGCATCTCATATCTGTTTTACATCTACCATATTAAGTTAACATCGTCACAAACGTGTGAATCCTGAATCTCACTTCTGTCTGACATCTACCATATTAAGTTAACATCGTCACAAACATGTGAATCCTGCATATCACTTCTGTCTGACATCTACCATATTAAGTTAACATCGTCACAAACATGTGAATCCTGCATATCACTTCTGTCTGACATCTACCATATTAAGTTAACATCGTCACAAACATGTGAATCCTGCATATCACTTCTGTCTGACATCTACCATATTAAGTTAACATCGTCACAAACATGTGAATCCTGCATATGACTTCTGTCTGACATCTACCATATTCAATTTAATTCGATATAAATGTGTGAATCCACTGACCTCTTTTACTGCTGTCCACATATTTCAATTCAACAATGAGAATATTTATTTTGTGGTGAAACTATTCTTTTTTTTTTCCTTTTGCTCTTCAGTCTAAAGTAGATGAAAACACCAGACACCAGTCATGAATTACACCTAGAATCAAACAGAAAATAATACAAGAAACACAAACATAAAAATAAACAGAAGTATCTATAACCCAGCAGGTAGTGAATAATGGTGATTTCGTAACATCAGAGCCAATCTTTGAGCCAACATGAACTCGATAACAATGAACGACCAATTAAATGTGACAAGACGCGTCTATGTATACGTTTCTTTGGGGCAACCTTGGCCGGCGTTTGTTTCACGACAATGCCCAGAAATGGGATAAGAAAGTCCTAACAATCCTTTAATGGGTTTTATAACTTTTTCTTCCGTCTCAGATTTGTTTTGTTTTAATTGATTTTTATCACAGACTTTCTATGTTTGAATTACTCGCTATAGTAGTCTTTCTATGTCGGAATTGCTCGCTATAGTAGTCTTTCTATGTTTGAATTACTCGCTATAGTAGTCTTTCTATGTCGGAATTGCTCGCTATAGTAGTCTTTCTATGTCGGAATTACTCGCTATAGTAGTCTTTCTATGTCGGAATTGCTCGTTATAGTAGTCTTTCTATGTCGGAATTACTCGCTATAGTAGTCTTTCTATGTCGGAATTGCTCGTTATAGTAGTCTTTCTATGTCGGAATTACTCGCTATAGTAGTCTTTCTATGTCGGAATTGCTCGCTATAGTAGTCTTTCAATGTCGGAATTGCTCGCTATAGTAGTCTTTCTATGTCGGAATTGCTCGTTATCACAGACTTTGAATTACTCCTTATCACAGACTTTCCTTGTCTGAATAACTCAATATCAAGGATTATCTTTGTTTGAATCACTCGATATCGCAGACTTGCTTTTCAAAAATGTACTTATTGTCTCAGACTTACGTAAACTTGTATTGTTTAGCATGGACTTGCAATTTCCTGTCTTACTTATTATCACAGACTCTCTTCAGCTTGTATTATTTATTATCACATACTTTCTTCAGCTTGTATTATTTATTATCACAGACTTTCTTTAGTTTGTATTACAATCACAAACTGTCTTTAGCTTGTACAACTATCACAGACTTATTTTAGCCCGCACTACTTGTTTTCACGGACTTTCTTTAGCTTGTATTACTATTACAGACGCATTTTAGCCCGGACTACTTGTTTTCACAGACTTTCTTTAGCTTGTATTACTATTACAGACGTATTTTAGCACGCACTACTTGTTTTCACGGACTTTCTTTAGCTCGTATTACTATCACAGACTTATTTTAGCCCGCACTACTTGTTTTCACGGACTTTCTTTAGCTTGTATTACTATTACAGACGTATTTTAGCCCGCACTACTTGTTTTCACGGACTTTCTTTAGCTTGTATTACTATCACAGACTTATTTTAGCCCGCACTACTTGTTTTCATGGACTTTCTTTAGCTTGTATTACTATCACAGACTTATTTTAGCCCGCACTACTTGTTTTCACGGACTTTCTTTAGCTTGTATTACCATCACAGACTTATTTTAGCCCGCACTACTTGTTTTCACGGACTTTCTTTAGCTTGTATTACTATTACAGACGTATTTTAGCCCGCACTACTTGTTTTCACAGACTTTCTTTAGCTTGTATTACTATCACATACGTATTTTAGCCCGGACTACTTGTTTTCACGGACTTTCTTTAGATTGTATTACGTGCCACCACATACCCTCGCTTACCCTCGCGTATCTGTTAAAACATCAAGCCCTTTATGCCTTCTCATCTGAGAAAATATCGAACGTCCTCAGAAGGAGGATAAGAAACAGACATTCCAGTGCTCGTGTTTGGCAGCATGCCAGAGTATGTGTTAGAGAGGGATGAGATAGATAGACAGACAGATAGACAGACAGATAGATAGATAGATAGATAGATAGATAGATAGATAGATAGATAGATAGATAGATAGATAGATAGATAGATAGATAGATAGATAGATAGATAGATAGATAGATAGATAGATAGATAGATAGATAGATAGATAGATAGATAGATAGATAGATAGATAGATAAAAAAGCAGAGAGAGAAAGAGATAGGACATATAAATATGAGCTAATGTGTGATAAGCATAGGGAGATAACTGGGATGCATATGCCACTGGCAATACCGCCATTTCCCATCTTGAGTGATTATTCGAGTGGTATTAAATTGGTTGTGGTTGGTTCATGAGTGGACGGCTGCGATTGGCTGATAAAAACAAGGTTACATGTAAATGAGATGTAAAATATACGTGAGTTGTATGTGTTTAACTGGTGCACGTGTGTGTTGTGGGAGAGATTTACTGTTCTGTGATACATTGTGATGAAAAAAACTGTGCATGTGTTTATGTATGATTGTGTAGGTGTGTATGTATATATGTATGCATGTATTTATTTATCTATGATGTCATGTATGTATGTATGCATGTATTTATGTATCTATGATTGTATGTGTGTATGTATGTATGTATGTGTGTGTGTGTGCATGTATGTATGTATGTATGTATGTATGTATGCATGCATGCATGTATGTATGCATGTGTGTATGCATGTATGTATGTATGTATGTATGCATGTATGTATGCATGTATGTATGTATGTATGTATGCATGTATGTATGTATATATGTATGTATGTATGCATGCATGCATGTATGTATGTATGTATTTATGTATGCATGCATGCATGTATGTATGTATGCATGTATGTATGTATGTATATATGTATGTATGTGTGTGTGTGTATGTATGTGTATGTAATTTATGTATGTGTATGTATGTATGTATGTATATATGGGTGTATGTAATATATGTGTGTATGTAATGTATGTATGTATGTGTGTGTGTATATATATATATGTGTAATGTATATATGTGTATGTAATGTATGTATGTATTAAATGTATGTGGTGAGAGTATGTTGCATATTTGTGAGAAACAGTATTATCGTGCGAAAAAGAGACAGAAAAATGCCTATGTGATATAAGAGAACACTATGTGTCTATGTATGGAGAGAGAACATTTTCTATTTCTGTTTAATGAGAAAGCACTATTGGTTTATATGTGACGAGAACATTGTGAATGTTTACATTTACTGAGAGAACATTACACGTGTATTTGTTGTGACGTGAAAGAACATTGTATCTATGTGTGTTGTGAAAGAACATTATATGCGATGTATTATGAAAAAAACATGTCTATGTATTGTTAAAGAACATTATTTGTCTATGTATTGTGAAAGAACATATGTATATGTGTTGTGAAATAACATTATATCTTTGTGAGGCCCGGCTTGAAACGTCAATTACTCATTGACAGAAAAAATAAGAGTACCTCCGAAGACGGAGTTATCTGCCTGTGTGGCGAGGGACCACTGTGCACACGGCTGCCAGGGAAAAATGGATTAACACGTAAAATTCAGCTCCTAGCCTCTAGGGACTTCGCCAGAGGTCAAAGCTGGCGAACGAAAGAAAAAAAATATCTTTGTGATGTGAAAGAACATTTTGTCTATGTTTTGTGACAGAACATTATATATCTCTGTGTAGTGAAAAAACATTATATATATGTGTATGCGTTTTAGCAGAAAGTTATATGTCTGTTGAGAGAGACAACTATGTGTATAAGTGTTGTGAGAGGACATTATAAGTCTGTATGTGTGGAAATAACACGCCTGACAAGAAAATTGAATCAAATAAACGGAAATAGGATCATAACTAATGACATTAGAAGCGTTTAAGGTTACACCACGGATGGATCAAATTAAGAAACAACAGATTAAATGGTTGGAGCAAGTAACACGATCACCACCAGTCAGCTTCCCATTATGAGCATTAAATCCAAAAGGGGACAATAAAGGGGAAAATGTGCACATAGAAGACAATAGATTAATGAAATAATAGACATAACGACGAACACAATTGAAAATTACACAAGAGTTCTATTTCACCTCGACGCTGAAAGGCAGGAGAAGCAGAGGAAAGTATATGACAGAGGAATAATATGTAATGAGATGCCACCAAATTATTGATCGATCATCCTCCTGTCTCCCGTATCATTTGTATTTTCCAGATGTGAAATTATCACCCACGTAATTGCCCACTTAATGATGTTTAAAAACTCGGAACGGTGGTAAAATGGCGGCACTTGCGCAGATTCTGCCATTCCAGTGTCTAGAAGATTTTAGCCGAAACAATTTAATTTTAAGAGCAAGGGCTTTTTGGTTCAGGCTTGCTGTAGCGCTGAGGTTAAGTTGCTTACTTCATGCGGCTGTTTATTGATGTTTTAGTTGTCTTGTGATGTCTCGGTTTTGTAGCATGACTAGAGTAGAATTCTGCTACAGAACTTTAACAATGATCATAAGTGACGCTATAAGTTAAATTGTTGGAACAGTTGTGGTTATATTATGGTTATTTTACACTAGAAAGGGTTAAATTTGTTAAATTTTAAAATATTTATTCTCATAAACCTTTTTGGGCTGAAATATAAACAGCATAAACATTAACTATTCTAGAATTGTTCAGTTTTCCAAATTTTAACCACTTCAGTAAAATATCAAACTCAAGAATGGGTGGGATGTATTTCCTCAGGACATCTTCATTCATTCATGTAGCAACGTTTTTATGATTGTAACTAAAATGCTACTTTGTGGTAAATGCAAACATCATCATCATGTGCCATACCGGTTGGCGTAGGTGATCATGTCCTTCAACAATCTTCTATCTACAGTGCATCGTATCAGTTCTGCTGTTGACTGTTTCCATGCCATGACACCAAGCTATCCAGTATTTTCTCTCTTTGTCGTCCGCGATCTCTCTTTCCTTTTATTTTGCCAGTTGTAGCCAAGTATTCCAACTTTCATCGTCTCATGATGTGCGCGAAAAATGTTGATTGCTTCTTTCTGATGTTTTTTAAGAGCTCCCTTTTTGTGTTGGCCTCTTTGAGAACTTCCTCATTGGTCTTTTTAGCTGTCCAGGGAACTTTCAACATTCTTCTGAGAAATCCCATCTCTGTGGCCTCTAATCTTCTTTTCATATGTTTGTCTAATGTCCATGATATTATGCAAATAGCTGTGTACAATGCTGAGTGACAGTTTGAATTACACTGTTTATGAGATTATTATCACGATCCTTGATTTCAAGATAGATAAGATCAAGTACCTGGTATTAACGGATTCGGAAAATAAAAAGGTGATTTTATGTCCATGTTAAGCAAGTAAAATAACACATGGATGTTGAAAATTGAAAAAAAAGTAAACTGTAGCCCGCTTTCGGGGCCAAATTTCAGAAACTTAAATTCTTACAGTTTTCACGAAACTTAACCAGCTCTCATAAATTACCGAAAGTAGACCCTCGCTTGTGCCTCGGACTTCCGTGTACTGTGGTGAAGTATATCATAAGACACATCAGCAATGTTGAAGTAGAGTGAGATATATATTATCTATCCCACATATTATGAGATCAATAGTAGACAAAAAAGGAATTGCAGTCAATGGTAACAACATAAATAATTTGAGATATGCCGATGACACAGTCTTAATAGCAGAGACGGAGAATGAACTACATGAAATGATAGACATAATAATAAAAAAAAGCAACAAGAAAGGTCTCAGTCTGAATAGTAAAAAAACAGAAGTAATGGTCATATCGAAGAAACAATCAACACCAGCATGCAGCATAAAATAAACAGGACAAATCTGAAACAATTTGAACGTTTGAAATTGAGTTATTGAATTATTTGCGGGTCATCATCATTGCACTCCGAACATGTCCATAGGTGCTCAGATCCCCTCCTCAGCAATTCCATCAGTGTCCAGCGACTGACGACTCCAGTTCTATGTTGGTTGATAAGTCTTCTTACACGGCCACCAAGTTTCTCATTTCTGGCTGTGCCCATCTTAACTCCCATTTCCATCATCCGAAGAAGTGACGTGGATCTGTGTTTGTCGAAGTCCTGTGCTCTTCCAACATCTCGGAGGGCATTGATGATGTCCGCCCGATCCATCGGTTGCCCGTCCTCAACGACCGCGCAGCTAGCCAACCTGTCCGCTCTTTCATTTCCCCGTACTCCCGCATGTCCAGGGACATAGACAAAGGTGACCTTACGTATTTTGGATTTCTGCAATGACACTGCCCATTGCATGCGTACAGAGCCCGCCTCCACTATTTTTATCATGCTCATCGAACCACTCAGTATACACGCGTGGGTGTAGTCGTGTGACTCTAACCATTTGAATGCCTTGGTCACTGTCATCATCTCCATTGTCATGCTACTCGTGGTCATGACGTATTCACGACTGTATTCGTAGACTATTCTGTCTGTCGAGCGTGTTGTAAATGCCCATGCACTTCGTTGGTATCGTTTTACAGATCCGTCTGTATAGATGACTGCATATTTCTCATCGGTGTTATCGCAGATGAGACCGTTGACCTCAGCATTAACCACGACCGGTTTCTGTTCCCTACTTTTCCTGTCGAGTGTGACAATACACGAGAAAATCCCCTTGAATGACGTAGGCACCGGTATTCACTTCTTACCAACGCTGATATTGGTAAGCCCACAGACCTGTTTGATGACATCTTCTGCTCGGCCCACCCATGATTTGCCTCTTTTTAGCCTGGCACCTTTCTCTGTGTTGAGCACGTGGTGCAATGGATGCTCTGTATCTGTACTAATCTTCAGGTATGCTCGTGCTCTCCAGATCTTGATTCTGTCATCCATGGTTGGAAAGTCAAGAAGATACCTCATTGCTACACAGGGAGTGTCCCTCGTACATCCCAGGATAATGCGCATGGCTTCATTTTGTATTTTCTCCAGCCTGTCAATTTGAGTTGTACTGACAGTAAGAATTGTCAGGGCATACTCGATTGGTGCGAGGACTAATCCCTGGGACAGAAGAGTAAGTAGCCTCTGCTCGTTGTTGGCAGCTGCCATGACCTTCAAGGCGGCTAATCCTTTGCGGGATTTTGTTATCACATGGTTGACGTGGTCCCGAAAACACAGGCTGCGTTCGAACTTAACTCCGAGGTATGTCATCAACTTGTTCCTGGTCACCTCATCAACTCCCATTCGTACTACTAGTGTGATCGTATTAACGATATGATTGTTAAGGGAGAACCATGAAACTGGTGCTTTATTAGGATTAACCAAGGCACCTGAAACCCAACACCAGGAAGAAATGCGATCGAGTTTGTCTTGCATTGTGGAGGCGATTCCCCATCTGTCTCTTCCCTGTCGATATACCACAATATCATCAGCAAAAGTCATAGTTCTCCCCCTACCATCCAGCTGTTGTTCAGTGATCGTTATTGTGTACACGTTAAATAGAACTGGTGACAATGGTGAGCCTTGTGGCAGCCCTGAACAAATGGATGTTGGCTCTGAAGACCAACTCCCACATCTGAGTATCACCTTCCTCTGAAACAGTGCCGCGGCGATCCATCTAATGAGGAAGGGGTGCACCGCCAGTTTGAGGTGCATATGCATGAGGTATTCAAATGGTACCCTATTGTATGCATCCTCCAGATCTATAACAGCAGCACATGTCTCCTCTCGTCTTTGGAAGCCTTCGAAGACGCCATAGTCAAAGACTGCCCCATTGAGCCATGTCTCTTTGTTATATCTATAACCTCCGGGTGTGGGTGGGAATGCGCGTTTCTGTTCAAGGTGGCAGGTGAGGACACGGGCAACTATTTTCTCCAGTAGCTTGCCCGCAGTGTTCTGCATTGTGATGATTCTGTAGGCACTGATCTGAGAATGGTCCTTGTTTGGCTTCGGTAGCGGTAGTAAGTAGCTGTGTAGCCACTCCTCCTTAATCTAGCCACTCCGAATACTGGCATTGAACTCATTGGCCAGTTTTGTCAAGTCGTCGTCAGCTAAATCGCCTATGTCATCGTACCGAACACCATCTGTACCAGGATCAGTGTTGTGTGACCTTTTAAGTGTCGTGCGAATGGTATCGGTTGTGATTGTGAGATCTTCTTCCAGCCCTACATCCTTACACAATTTTGACAGCTATCCCCGTATCCTCATTCTTGCAGCCTCATTTCTTTGGTCCGTCTGCTCAATGTAGCGCGCAAGTAGGGCGTAACCTTTGCTCTCATCAGTTTTGTGCCATATCCGGCCTGTGCTCTGAAAGTCTGGTATGCCTCTGTGTCGTGTTATGCCATTCATGCTCTGATGAAGGCGCCAGAATGTGGCTAGCGATTTTTCTGAGCACACTTTTCTACAGAAGTCATCCCATTTGGCATCCTTAGCCTGCTTAGTACATAGTTTAAAGTGCATCATTTTTTGGTCGACCTCTACTTTCAGACGCTTCAAGAGCTCAGGTTGTGTTCTTCCATTCCTTCTGGCTTTTTCCATGTCCTGGCCGTTTGTCTCTTGCTCCGCCAAGCTTCCTCGATTTCTACGTTCCACCAGGGTGGCTGCGTCCATCTCTCCTGCCTCCTACGAGGGGCGCTCTGTTTCCTATGTCTGATTTTGCTAAGGACGTCCTAGTCTGTTTTCTCGTAGTGGAATGTGTGGGGCTTTCTTTTCTGGCTTCTATTTCTGCTTTTCTCAATTAGGAGGACACATGGATAGTGATCACTTCCGTGGAACCCCAGTGCACTCCACCTGCAAACCGGTGCGAAGGTGGAAGACACCAGTGCAAGGTCTATGACACTATCAGAGTCCCCTGTTCAAGTGGCCATTCTTGTTGCCCTTCCATCATTCAAGCACACTAAATCGGCCGATACCAGTGCGTTCTCTAGGTCTTCTCTCTACTTGTTGGTTATGACGTTACCCCACTGGTTTCCTCTAGCATTAAAGTCTCCGCAGAAAATGACGTTCTCTTCATCGAACTCGAAGAGATTCTGCCATTGTTGTGTGTTCACCTTCTCATTACAGGCATACACATTTACAATCACGAAATAAACTGGGTTCTCCACATTAACCGCATGTACCTGCAATTCTGCATTGTCCCACACAGACATATCAACCTCAGCTGCCACCATATTGTTGCGCACAAGGATGGCCTGCCCAAGGTGTCGTCTATTGTAAAAACAATGAAATCCAGGAGTACTTACTGTCCGGTCACCAAGAAGAGTTTCTTGTAAAACCATTATATCGGCGCCGCACAGTAGCTTATCAAGAATGGCCGTCGTTGATTTATGGACCCACAATTCCAATATGTAACGCACACATACTTTAGGCCTAGCCTCTCACACTTCGACAGTTTAGCGCCACCACGTTTGCCTTGTCGTGTTTTCCTTCTTCGGTGTTGTCGTTTGGGATGCATCTGAATACTTACCGTCGTCATAGTATCATAGATGATTTTGTCGCTGAACGTCGATGCTGTGGATGGTCTAGACTCACGTGCACTTACTCAATCGCACGGTCCAGAACCCCGTTTCCACGTTATAAACTGGCCAAATCCAGTAAATAGCTCTGCAGCACGCGGATACACTGTGAACCTTTTACAAATTAAATAAATTACGCGTTCTTGACGACAGACCGGCGAAAACAAACCACCATTTTTTGACGCGTTCAATAGTGCAATCAATAACAAGTATGAGTATAAGTGATGAAGTCAGGAAATTTTAACAAAATGCAATGAATCAAAAGAAGCAAAGTGATTTACATCAAATAGAAAGTGCGTATAATCACATGATCCCTTCAAATATCAATAAAAACAAGCAAATAAACAGAAAAGTTTACTAGAAATCAGCACTTATCTGTGAGTCCTCTGAAGAAGCCAGCGAACAGGGCACCATATTCCCCGGAAGTCCTCAAGATGCAAGTACAATAAGAAAAATAACCTCTACTGAGATGAAATGTGTCAGACGAATGACAGGAAACCGCCTGAGAGATAATATCATAAATGAAGAACTGAGAACAATGCTAGGAATAGTCCCCGACATAGAATATATAAGAAAACAACAAATAAAATGGTCATCTGGCCACGTGACAAGGCAGAAAGATCAAAACACAACACAACGAGCCTTCAACAAACGTTGTGAGAATGCTAGACCCAAGGGTCGACCGCGAAAAAGATGGCTCGATGGAATATTAGAAGCACTAGGAAGCATAACAGCAGCAGAGGCGAACAGAAGAGCAAAAGACCGCAAATTATATCTCCCTTCGACGCTGAAAGGCAGACGAGGAAGGAAAGAAGTAGAAGTTATCCCTGAGGGGGCTAGACATCGGATCTCACAACCAAGAGGACAGGAATGAAGAAAGCCAAGAAGAAACACGAATTCGAAATTACAAATTCTCATCGCTAGTTCTGGGTTTCGAACCTGAGACTTTCTTGTCCAGAGGCCTACTATGTCTTACCTTTAGACACCCCCCACCTCCCCATGTAATTGTTTAATACTTCAATGCTTGAACAAATATTCGTCAAGCGGCATTTTGTACTGCTACCTAGCAACCAGGACTCAGCCTTAATAGCAACAAGACAGAGGTAATGGGAGCAACAAAGAAAAAGACATTACCTCAGTGCAAAATAAAGACAAGTGGAACAATATTAAAATAGGTAAATGAATTTAAATATTTGGGAACTTTTGTTAACCTCAGACGGAAGATGTACAAAAGAGGTGAGATGCAGAATGGCTCAGGCAAAAGCAGCTTTCCAAAAAATGAGGAAGATACTGTGCAATCCATTTTTGACAATAGAAACAAGAAAAGAGTTCTTAAATGTTATGTAGAGCCAGTCTTAACATATGGATGCGAATCATGAACAATAGGACAACAGACAAGAAAATCACTGGAGTCTGTAGAAATGTGGTTTTACAGAAGAATGTTGAGAGTACCATTGACAGCTAAGAAGAGTAATGAAGATGTTTTGAGAGAGGTCAAAGCAAAAAGAGAGCTAATTTCCAATATTAGGAAGAAACAATCATCATTTTTTGGCCATGTAATGAGAAGAGAACAACTGGAATATATTGTAACAACTGGAAAAATTGAGGGACGAAGAGATAGAGGGAAGCAAAAAGAAAAAAAATAACAGACAGCTTAAGAGAATGGCTTGGCAGAAGGTCAACAACAGAAATGATAAATAGCTGCCGAGATCGAAAATTGTGTAGAGGCATGATCACCTACGCTAGCAGGCCCGGTACTTGATGATGATGACCTAGCAACCACAATCGTCTATACATTTACAAGGACATGCGGGTAGAAAAGAAAATCGGAAAACCCTCCAACCAGCATGACGTTATCAACTATACAAGCTATAGACGGTTGACGTCACTCTACCACCTACTCCCCTGCTCGCAAAGCTGAAAACGTCACGCTATTTGGATCCTGTCAGTCAGTAATCCTTGTAAAATTATGGATGGCTATGCTCAAAGAAGCCAACACAAAAACGGAGCTCCTAAAAAAACCGAAAGAAACAATCAACATTTTACGGGCACATCATGAGAAGAGGAAAGTTGGAATACATGCTACAACTGGCAAAATATAGGGAAAGTGAGATCGGGGACGACAAAGAAAGAAGGCACTATATAGCTTGGTGTCATGGCATGGAAGACAGTCAACAACAGAATTAATATGATGTTATGTGGATAGAAGATTACGGAAGAACATGATCGCCTACTCCAACCAGTATGGAACATGATGATGATGCTAGCAACAAACTATTGTAATTGCATTTTTATTTTTATTTACTTCTAGAATTTGCATCGCAGAGTTGATGGTGGTAATGAAAAGATGTTACAAACATGTCATAGAGAGTTTCAACAATAAAGTACAAACTCCATTGCTCCTGCAGTGATTCTATTTTTTATCATAACTCACTAAATTAGGCTCAAGAGTCCGCTAGTTCAGTGCCCATTTTTAGCTTTGGAAACTTCAGTTTTATAACATCACGGCTCTATTCTGGTTTTAATGAGAAGCGAACACAGCCTATTTGACGGACCGTGTCAAGTTGACAATACCGCTCTTTGTTCGATAACTCATCTGTTTTTATTTGACTTTTTTTTAAATTCCGCCCTTGTCTTGTCTTTTTTCTTTGTGTTGCAGGAATCACATTTCACTTTTCTATTTACACTCGCTTTCACTCTTTTGTTTTATATTTGTGTATGTCTTTCTGTTTATGTTTGTATATATCTTTCTTTTTCTATTTGTGCATGTCTTTCTGTTTATGTTTCTGTTTGTATATGTCTGTATGTTTCTGTTTGTGTATATCTTTCTATTTCTGTTTGTGTATATATTTATATTTCTGTTTATGTATATCTTTCTGTTTGTGGATATCTTTATGTTTCTGTTTGTGTATATATTTCTATTTATGTATATCTTTCTGTTTCTGTTTGTGTATATCTTTCTGTTTCTGTTTGTGTATAACTTTATGTTTCTATTCGTGTATAACTTTCTGTTTCTGTTTGTGTATATCTTTTTGTTTCTGTCTGTGTATATCTTTCTGTTTCTGTCTATGTATATCTTTCTGTTTCTGTTTGTGTATATCTTTCTGTTTCTCTGACTCTATTCTTTCCTTTCCTCATCGTGGGAGCCCCGATAGCCACGGGAAAGTAGTTTTGTTCACATATTCTGAATGATTGTGTTACTGTTTTGATAAAGATGATGTTTTTTTAACAACCATCCAATTTAAGCGATGATGTTTATAGCTTAAGTCTATGTTGCTATTCTCACTTGTGTGTACTAAAATGCCTATTGTTGTACCAAAAGGCGTTATTGTTGTACCAAAGTTGTTACTGTTGTTTCAAAAGGGTTTTTGTTGTACCAAATTGGTTATTTTTGTATTATTGTAACTATAGCTATGTTACGCAGTGGTTATTGTTGTATCAACGTGGTTATTGTTGTACCAAAGTGGTTATTATTGTTCCAAAGTGGGTTTTGTTTTGTTTCAAAGTGGTTATTGTTATGCCAAAGTGGTTATAGTTGTATGAAATAGCTATTATTGTATCAAAGTGGTTATGGTTGTTTCAAAGTGGTTATAATTGTATCAAAGTAAACCAGTCACTAGTGTGAACACTCATAGTTGGTATTACCTTAAAGGTGTTTATTGTTAAATCTTTTAATTTTCTCTGTTTGTGTTACACTTACACCTTCTCTCCACTTTCTAGCTCTTTCTCTTTCTCCCTATTTATTCTCTGTAATCGTATTTCAGTAACTTATAACTCAAGGTACACTACTCCTCTTATTAATTTCTTTAACTCTTTACTTTTTTTTTTCTTTTCCTTAATGAAATTGTTAAATAATAAGCGACGTAAAGATTATCGTGACCGCTCGAAATATTATTTTATTTTTCCCACATCAGCTTTGTTTGTGTATAACGTTTTTTTTTTTTTTAAAGAAGAACAAAACACCCACACACAAACACATTCATACACAAGTACACACACACGCACACACAGGAGAAAGCGGGTTCGAATCCGTGCAATAAATAATTGAGATCCGGACACCGAGCGGCGACCTCACTAGACAAGGGCCTTTATTTTCCAGTTCTATAACCCCCTCCCCTAGGCAAACACCCCGCCCCCCCCTCCCCCAGTAAGTGGAAAATGTCGTTAAGATAGTTTATATATATATATATATATATATACACACACACATGTATATTTGTGTGTGCCTCGAACCTCATGGAAAGCTGGTACATAGATACTGCCATACAGAAGGTAGAAGATGCTAGTGTCCCGGGATGCGGGGGGAGCACGCGACAATAAAATGTGGGGTGATACAAAGAGCAATGACGTAGAAGCTAAATCTTGACGTCATATGGTTGAATCTTGCCAACATCAGTCTCACATCAGGTGATTTGGCAGGCTCTCCGAAAGTACCATGTACCCCAGAGTGTGACCGCCATGCTGAGACTGTATTTGAACGGCTTCACTGTGCGTTTCTCCACAAGGGAATATACGACCGACTGGATAGAATTGTAAGTCGGCATTGCCATGGGCTGTACAATTTCGCTCATACTATTCGTGTTGGCGATGTAAGTAAAACTGAAAGTAGCAGACGGAGTTGGAGAAGGAGCAGATCTTGGAGGTGGATAGCACATGCCACCACTTAGAGCATTTATGGATGACACCACTGTCCTAGCGTCAGAAGAGAGCCACGCCCGCAGGATGCTCGAATATTTACATGAGGTCATCGTGTGGTGCCGGATGAGCTTCAAACAGAGGAAGTCACGAAGCCTTCCATCAGAGGAGGGAAGACCAAGAAAGTTGCATTCAGTGTAGTGAACCAGATGATTCCAAACGTCCTCGAGGAGCCAATGCAGAGTCCAGGCAGGGTGTATGACTCCTCATTGAAGGACACGAAAACCATTCAGAGAGTAAGAGAGATGGCAGAGCAAGGGCTACGTATCATCGACAGGAGCAGACTTATCAGAAAGTTCAAAAGCTGGTGCCTCCAGTTCATGTTGATACCCAAACTGTTATGACCTCTTCTGATACATGAAATTAGCTCAAGTACGGTGGGAGCGATGGAGAGCAAGATTAGAAAATACACGCGAAAATGGCTGGGAGTACCACCTGGAATGTAGGATGTTGCACTGTACTGCAAGTAAGCTAAGCTGAACCTCCCGTTCAAGTCAGTCCTAGAAGAATACAAAGCCAGAAAGGCCAAACTGGCAGTCAAGCTACAAAGCTTATCAGACGAAGCAGTCCAGGACAGTGACACCAACAGTGAAGATCTGAGGAAATGGCAGGCGTGTGCAGCAGTAACCGAAGCAAGTGAAAGTCTCCAACTGAAGGAAATGATGGGCTACACGCAGACCAACATGCGTGGATTTGATCACCAAGACACCGTGGTGGTGGTCAAAATAATCAAATAGACCACGTAGGGACATGGTAGTCCGGGGGGGATCATATTATATTAGTGTGCAATATTAAATGAAAATATGCAGGTTTCATAATTAATTTTATTTAACGTCTCATTGCACAGCATTACTACAAATCCATTACAACCAAAATCTACATCCATACGATTTAATAAATGCTTTACTGCAAGGGGAAATTAGTTATAAAATCAAATAGACAACACACGTGAAGATTACAAAACGAAATAGAAAATTACAAAATATATTTGGGATACAAACAATAGCATGATGACACGTAGACAAACATAAACGTAAGGGATAAACACAAGAGGATGTTTTGTCGATAATAGCTTGGAGATTAGCATCCAGTAAGGGGCAGATAGTTTCCTCGTCCTGTTTCGCTTAGACAGAGACGATATCGGAAATCTGTCCTTGTCAAACGAAGATTTGTCCTTGTCAAACGAAGATTTGTCCTTGTCAAACGAAGATTTGTTCCTGTTACGAAGATTTGTCCTTGTTACGAAGATTTGTCCTTGTCAAACGAAGATTTGTTCCTGTTACGAAGATTTGTCCTTGTTACGAAGATTTGTCCTTGTCAAACGAAGATTTGTCCTTGTCAAACGAAGATTTGTTCCTGTTACGAAGATTTGTCCTTGTTACGAAGATTTGTCCTTGTTACGAAGATTTGTCCTTGTTACGAAGATGTGTCCTTGCTACGAAGATTTGTCCTTGTTACGAAGATTTGTCCTTGTCAAACGAAGATTTGTCCTTGTTACGAAGATTTGTTCCTGTTACGAAGATTTGTCCTTGTTACGAAGATGTGTCCTTGCTACGAAGATTTGTCCTTGTTACGAAGATTTGTCCTTGTTACGAAGATTTGTCCTTGTTACGAAGATGTGTCCTTGCTACGAAGATTTGTCCTTGTTACGAAGATTTGTCCTTGTTACGAAGATTTGTCCTTGTTACGAAGATTTGTCCTTGTCAAACGAAGATTTGTCCTTGTTACGAAGATTTGTCCTTGTCAAACGAAGATTTGTCCTTGTCAAACGAAGATTTGTCCTTGTTACGAAGATTTGTCCTTGTTACGAAGATTTGTCCTTGTTACGAAGATTTGTCCTTGTCAAACGAAGATTTGTCCTTGTTACGAAGATTTGTCCTTGTTACGAAGATTTGTCCTTGTTACGAAGATTTGTCCTTGTTACGAAGATTTGTCCTTGTTACGAAGATTTGTCCTTGTTACGAAGATTTGTCCTTGTCAAACGAAGATTTGTCCTTGTTACGAAGATTTGTCCTTGTCAAACGAAGATTTGTCCTTGTTACGAAGATGTGTCCTTGTTACGAAGATTTGTCCTTGTTACGAAGATGTGTCCTTGCTACGAAGATTTGTCCTTGTCAAACGAAGATTTGTCCTTGTTACGAAGATTTGTCCTTGTTACGAAGATTTGTCCTTGTTACGAAGATTTGTCCTTGTTACGAAGATTTGTCCTTGTCAAACGAAGATTTGTCCTTGTTACGAAGATTTGTCCTTGTCAAACGAAGATTTGTCCTTGTTACGAAGATTTGTCCTTGCTACGAAGATTTGTCCTTGTTACGAAGATTTGTCCTTGTCAAACGAAGATTTGTCCTTGTTACGAAGATGTGTCCTTGTTACGAAGATTTGTCCTTGTTACGAAGATTTGTCCTTGTTACGAAGATTTGTCCTTGTTACGAAGATGTGTCCTTGTTACGAAGATTTGTCCTTGTCAAACGAAGATTTGTCCTTGTTACGAAGATTTGTCCTTGTCAAACGAAGATTTGTCCTTGTTACGAAGATTTGTCCTTGTTACGAAGATTTGTCCTTGTTACGAAGATTTGTCCTTGTTACGAAGATTTGTCCTTGCTACGAAGATTTGTCCTTGTTACGAAGATTTGTCCTTGTTACGAAGATTTGTCCTTGTTACGAAGATTTGTCCTTGTTACGAAGATTTGTCCTTGTTACGAAGATTTGTCCTTGTTACGAAGATTTGTCCTTGTTACGAAGATTTGTCCTTGTTACGAAGATTTGTCCTTGTTACGAAGATTTGTCCTTGTTACGAAGATTTGTCCTTGTTACGAAGATTTGTCCTTGCTACGAAGATTTGTCCTTGTTACGAAGATTTGTCCTTGTTACGAAGATTTGTCCTTGTTACGAAGATTTGTCCTTGTTACGAAGATTTGTCCTTGTTACGAAGATTTGTCCTTGTTACGAAGATTTGTCCTTGTCAAACGAAGATTTGTCCTTGTTACGAAGATTTGTCCTTGTTACGAAGATTTGTCCTTGTTACGAAGATGTGTCCTTGTTACGAAGATTTGTCCTTGTTACGAAGATTTGTCCTTGTTACGAAGATTTGTCCTTGTCAAACGAAGATTTGTCCTTGTTACGAAGATTTGTCCTTGTTACGAAGATTTGTCCTTGTCAAACGAAGATTTGTCCTTGTTACGAAGATTTGTCCTTGTTACGAAGATTTGTCCTTGTTACGAAGATTTGTCCTTGTCAAACGAAGATTTGTCCTTGTTACGAAGATTTGTCCTTGTTACGAAGATTTGTCCTTGTCAAACGAAGATTTGTCCTTGTTACGAAGATTTGTCCTTGTTACGAAGATTTGTCCTTGTCAAACGAAGATTTGTCCTTGTTACGAAGATGTGTCCTTGTTACGAAGATTTGTCCTTGTTACGAAGATTTGTCCTTGTTACGAAGATTTGTCCTTGTTACGAAGATTTGTCCTTGTTACGAAGATTTGTCCTTGTTACGAAGATTTGTCCTTGTCAAACGAAGATTTGTCCTTGTTACGAAGATTTGTCCTTGTCAAACGAAGATTTGTCCTTGTTACGAAGATTTGTCCTTGTTACGAAGATGTGTCCTTGTTACGAAGATTTGTCCTTGTTACGAAGATTTGTCCTTGTTACGAAGATGTGTCCTTGTTACGAAGATTTGTCCTTGTTACGAAGATTTGTCCTTGTTACGAAGATTTGTCCTTGTTACGAAGGTGTGTCCTTGTTACGAAGATTTGTCCTTGTTACGAAGATTTGTCCTTGTTACGAAGATATGTCCTTGTTACGAAGGTGTGTCCTTGTTACGAAGATTTGTCCTTGTTACGAAGATTTGTCCTTGTTACGAAGATTTGTCCTTGTTACGAAGATTTGTCCTTGTTACGAAGATTTGTCCTTGTTACGAAGATATGTCCTTGTTACGAAGATTTGTCCTTGTTACGAAGATTTGTCCTTGTTACGAAGATTTGTCCTTGTTACGAAGATTTATCCATGTTAAGAAGATGTGTTCTTGCTACAAAGATTTGTCCTTGTTATGGACGTTTGTTTTTGTTAAAACTCAACACTTATAATGCGCTGAGTATATGTTTTTTTTTTATTGATTCTTTATGTTTTCGTTATTGCTTTTTTGAGACCATATGGGTCTCTATGCGCTAATAAGTGTGTACTGATGTTATTGTCTGCATATACCTTTATATATTGTATCATATAGATCTTCGTGTGGCTTTGTCTGTATGTTTCTACATTTGTTTATATATTGACATCTATTTGAGTACTTGTGATGATGGCTTGAGATGTATGTGTTTGCTTATCCATTCTGGGGGCCTCGGTAGCCGAGTTGGGAAAACCACCCGGCTGGACTACCGACGTTTGAACAACCCGTGTTCGATTCCCGCTGGGAGCAGTGTGAATTGTACTCACTCGTGGTTGAGAAAAAAAAAATACCCCCACGGTCGACCCAGCCGTTGGCAGAAATGGGTGCCAGGGTATTACCCTGGGAAGGTGAGGAATGTTGCCTCGCATCTGAGTTTCGATGCTTGAGGCGACACTATCCAGAAATCTCCGAACATTTCTGGATAGGCGGCCGAGCACATATGGGTGGAAACTCGCGTGCTAAGACGCCGGTTCAAGTCTCGTACTTTACCTTTACCTTTACCTTTGCCTTTATCCATTCTTTAGGGCTGTATACGTTTTTTGTGTTTTTTGTATGTTGATGTTTTGATGTATCTTTGTAAGATAATGTTTTATCTGCTTTTGAATATTGATATCTTTTTGTCTTTCTTTATGTGTATATATTTTGATGTCCCTTTGTTTCACCGATATCTTTGATGAGAGAATATGTGTTTGTTCGTTTAGTTGTCTTTATATGTAGCAATATGTTTCCTTTATATGTCGATGAATTTGAATGCGATTGTAGAAATAAAATAGAGACTATGAGATATTGAGTGGCACACACATAGAGAGAGAGAAAGAGGGGGGGGGGTAGGAACATTCTTATGTTCCGGTTATTACCTCTTTCACTTGTTAATTCTGTATTCCGATGCCTGGGCCAGGTACTAGATGAAACTGTAAACGGAATTTATTATTGCAACTATTGCCAAAACTGTCTATGCTCACTTTGAAGAACAATATAGGTGGAGATTTGTCAACTTCATTAAATCAATTGAAGTCTTAATTTTAATTTTTAAAAGTAATAATTGCTGTTAGATATTCAGAAATATCACTGTCTTTACCACTGAAATACCGCTGTCTACACTACTGAAATACTACTGTCTTTACCACTGAAATACCGCTGTCTACACTACTGAAATACTACTGTCTTTACCACTGAAATACCGCTGTCTACACTACTGAAATACCGCTGTCTTTACTACTGAAATACTACTGTCTTTACTACTGAAATACCGCTGTCTACACTACTGAAATACCGCTGTCTACACTACTGAAATACCGCTGTCTACACTACTGAAATACCGCTGTCTACACTACTGAAATACCGCTGTCTACACTACTGAAATACCGCTGTCTACACTACTGAAATACTACTGTCTTTACTACTGAAATACCGCTGTCTACACTACTGAAATACCGCTGTCTTTACCACTGAAATACCGCTGTCTACACTACTGAAATACCGCTGTCTACACTACTGAAATACTACTGTCTTTACCACTGAAATACCGCTGTCTACACTACTGAAATACCGCTGTCTACACTACTGAAATACTACTGTCTTTACCACTGAAATACCGCTGTCTACACTACTGAAATACTACTGTCTTTACCACTGAAATACCGCTGTCTACACTACTGAAATACTACTGTCTATTCCACTGAAATACCACTAATTTACTACTAAAATACCACTGTCTATACCACTGAAATACCACTAATTTACTACTAAAATACCACTGTCTATACCAATGAAATACCACTAATTTACTACTAAAATACCACTGTCTATACCACTGAAATACCACTAATTTACTACTAAAATACCACTGTCTATTCCATTGAAATACCAGTAATTTACTACTAAAATACCACTGTCTATACCACTGAAATACCACTAATTTACTACTAAAATACCACTGTCTATACCACTGAAATACCACTAATTTACTACTAAAATACCACTGTCTATTCCATTGAAATACCACTAATTTACCACTGTCTTCCTTGATGAAGAAATAAATTCCCGGATCGGAAAGGCAGCTTCCACATTTGGTAAATTTAAAGATAGAGCATGGGCCAATACCAAATTAACACTCAGGACTAAGATTCAAATTTACCAAAGTTGTGTGCTTAGTACACTTCTATACGGATCAGAAACTTGGACTACCTATGTAGGGCAGGAGAAAATGTTAAACTGCTTTAATTTTCGTTGGCTTCGAAAGATTATGAACATCAAATGGCAGGATAAAGTAACCACTTTAATATTTTACAACGAGCCAAACTCCTATCAATCATGGCAACACTTAGGAGTCGTAGACTAAGATGGCTGGGTCATGCAAGAAGAATGGCAAACAATCGTATTCCCAAGCAAATACTGCATGGCGAACCTAAGGACGGAAAAACACCAAAGGGCAGACCAGTGCTGAGATATAAGGATGTGTGTAGGGCTTCTTTGAGGGAATTCTCTATCAGTAAAAGATAGTGGGAAAATCAGGCTGCAGATATTAGCAAACGAAGAACAAAAATAAAAAAATGGCACAGAAACTTTCCAGGCAGGGATGATGCTAAATTCTGAAGACAAAAGCCGCAGGAAAAAGGAGACAACGACAGGAACCACGAATAGGCATGTAACCACGAATACATCTTGTTCGTTCTGCGGATGGATATATCTGTCCAATATTGGCAGATTCAGCCAGGAGAGAAGCTGATCAGCAAACCAGCATCCGGCATAGGATACTAATATTTTTACCACACTACTGAATTATCATATTATATGAGGAAGTTCTCAAAGAGGCCAACACAAAAAGGAAGCTCCTAAAAAACATCACAAAGAAACAATCAACATTTTTCGGGCACATCATGAGAAGAGGAAAGTTGGAATGCTTACAACTGGCAAAGTAAAAGGAAAGAGAGATCGCGGACGACAAAGAGAAAAAATACTGGATAGCTTGGTGTCATGGCATGGAAAACAGTCAACAACAGAACTTATACGATGCACTGTAGATAGAAAATTGTGGAAGAACATAATCGCCTACGTCAACCGGTATGGCACATGATGATGACTGAGTTATCATGATCGCCTACGCCAACCGGTATGGCACATGATGATGACTGACTTATCATGATCGCCTACGCCAACCGGTATGGCACATGATGACTGACTTATCATGATTGCTGCTACCAACCGTCTGCCAGGACGCGAAATGCTATATAAATAATAATGATCGGAAATATGTTTATGCTGTGATGTAAGTACAAGCAGCCAGCGAGGATTTTATATTTGCTATTTCCGGGACCCAGCGCCATTGTTGTCCCACTGAATGGAGTTCTGATCAACTTTTTTGATCACCGGAAATAAAGTGGCCACCATTCTGAACTGTCATAAATGATTTTCTTGACCTGGACCGCTTATCAATAAGCTTGCAACCTGCTAATTGCGTTCTTGACATTAAGCGCAGATCGACAAGCTAGTGACCTAATTGTAATTGCTGTCTTGACCTTGCCACTGATCGACAAGCTAGTGACCTTCTAATTGTAATTGCTGTCTTGACCTTGCCACTGATCGACAAGCTAGTGACCTTGTAATTGCTGTCTTGACCTTGCCGCTGATCCACAAGAAGACTTACGTTCGTTCAGAAATCACTTTTCTCGAGAACTGTTTGGTGTATTGCTGTGAAATTCTGCATGCATTCTTACATTTTCCCGGACATAAAACACAATACTTTTATCTATTAAAAAATGATCTAGTGTACGATTTTTCTTATAATGTGTATGTAAAAAAACCACACAAGAGGCTTTAAGGACAAACAAATAAACGCTTTACAGTCAATACCATCTCCCTTCAATAAAAGCACACTTTCAAATTTTTTATGAAAAAAAAACAGTCATTCTAAATTTCAAACAGCACAGGACCAAAGACAGCAAGTGACCGTATCAGCGTCATGTTGAACGTGTTCATAGTGAAGGCACATCACAAGACGTTTATTTTGTGAGTGCTACAATAGTGTGCTATCTCAATCTTCTAAATTATAATGAGTGTATATTCATCAATATCCAAAAAGTAACTTTAATATTGTAAAGACAGCACTGCAAGGAATTAAGAGGGGTCGATTATTTCGTAACATCCATGAACCCAGAAACGAACATTGAACGCTCTGGGTGTAGATTGAAAATATTATCTGATGGATAAGACAGAACTTTGAATCTGAAAAAAACTACCATCAATTCAATAATTAAAATAAATGTGGATGATTGTGATAAGGATGTTATTAGACGTGAGGTTTTCAAAATGTTTCAGGCAAATCAACTTACTACTCTCAGTTGACTCAAGATTAAGTTACAATCGGAATGCAGTATACAACTTTCAAAAACTACTCTTTGGAAAGTCTATATGAAGCGTTTGTTTCATTTTACGAAAATGTGTAGGCGGCAGGAATATTGTTTGTGAAGAGCCACGAATGAGTAAATAGCTGAGGTAGGTGAAAGAGAGAAGAATGGAAAACATCACATATTTCGACAAAACGTTGGTTGATCCTCACCTTATCTTTGAGAAAGAAAAGCAATCACCTCACAGCGAAAATAAAATGGAAAATAACAAAGAGCAAAGGACAGTGCATTATAATAGGATATGCTGGCAGTAAAGGGAATGGACCTGTCAGTCAAGCAGAGTTTCTCTTGCAATTAAATTATCCAGACATTAGAAGCACATTTGATAAATGAATGCAACATTTTCGGGGATTGGACAGGGAACACTATCCTGTCCAAGCCTGGATAGACTGTCATGCTTGCTAATGGACAATGCATCATATCATAATGTTGTAGAGAAGTTCTCCATTCTGGATAGACTGTCATGCTTGCTAATGGACAATGCATCATATCATAATGTTGTAGAGAAGTTGTCCATTCTGGATAGACTGTCATGCTTGCTAATGGACAATGCATCGTATCATAATGTTGTAGAGCGGCTGTCTATCCTTAATTGATTGTCATGCTTGCTAAAGGACAATACATCATATCATAATGTTGTAGAGAAGTTCTCCATTCTGGATAGACTGTCATGCTTGGTAATGGACAATACATCCTATCACAGGGGCCTCGGTAGTCTAGTTGGGAAAACCACCCGGCTGGACTACCGACGTTCGGACAACCCGTGTTCGATTCCCGTTGGGAGTAATGTGAATAGTACTCGTGGTTGGAAAAAAAAATACCCCCACGGTCGACCCAGCGTTGGCAGAATTGGGTACCAGGGTATTACCCTGGGAAGGTGAGAAATGTTGCCTCGCATCTGAGTTTCGATGCTTGAAGTGACACTATCCAGAAATGTTCGGAAATTTCTGGATAGGCGACCGAGCACATATGGGTGGAAACTCGCGTGCTAAGACACCGGTTCAAGTCTCGTACTTTACCTTACCTTTACATCGTATCATAATGTTGTAGAGCAGTTGTCCATCCTGGATAGACCGCCATGCTTGCTAATGGACAATACATCTTATTATAATGTTGTAGAGCAACAAGACAAAGTTTCAACCTCGTCAAACAAAAGATCAAATCAAAACGTGACTTACAAAGAGAAATATTCCCTTCCACGACAATCAGTTGAAATCTGAGTTTTTGGAGCTTGTGAAACGAAGGAAGAAGCTAATGACGTTTTTGTTTGACAAAATAATGACAGAGCATGGCCTCACTTCTCTTCGACTCCCACCTTTCGCACCCTAACCCACTAGAGCTTTGTGTGGGCCAAAAGTGAAACAAGGTAAGTGGAAGAAGAGAACGTTTAAATAAAACGTGACGTTAAAACTTGGTCCGTGGTGCGTTCTTGTAGACAGACATTGAGTACTTGAAGAAGTGTGAAGAGCAGTGCTCCGGAATGAAGAGCACTGGTAGAGAGATGGCTTGCATTTTCTCCAGCCGATAACCGTTGTGAGCCTCCTAGATTTGTCAGATTCTGAATGACGTAGACCACCAGTAAATTTCTCTCGATGACATCCCACTAATTGTATTACACAAATAACCTTTATGCCGGCTTGCCCGTCGGAGCTACTCAGTCTCGTGCTCTGTGCACACCGTGAGCTGTGTTTTTCATCCGGATCGTGTTTCGATATTCCGATTGCTTACTATGAATGATATCGTATTACAAGGTCAGTTCAGCTGCGTTCACTTTCGATGCCGCTTGGCCTTTTGTCTTTTGCCGTGTACTGTAGCTGCTATGATGGTGATTGCAGCTGCCTTTCTTTTTTTGGATTCTTCAACGAGATTAGTTTTAATTCGCATGATTCCACTGGCAGGGGCGGTTGAGCAATTATGGATTTTAATTCGTTGTTAGGGATACGGGGCCTTTGACTAACCATGACATTTATGGCAAGACCCGAGGTTTTCAAAACCCCTGGCGTTGTTCAATGAGAAAGTACAGACCCAAGGTTTTCAAAACCCCCGGCGTTGTTCAATGAGAAAGTACAGAATGAATACTGTACAATGCTCTGGTGAGGTAAACTTCTGTATGAAACAGAAAAGCTGTGGCCTTCTCCGTGCAGTGTGCATACGCCTTTGAGTCACCAGTCACAGTAATATTGTCATGTATAACGTGTAATACTAAAATAATGTAATGCGCTTTACATACTATATGTTTTAGTGCACAATTTAAAAAAGAAATTCTCATATTTACAATATCCAATCTGCTCAACTTCTTCTTTCGTTCCTCATTTGCCTTTCGGCGTCGAAGGGAGATATACTTTTCTGTATTTTGCTCTTCTGTTTGCCTCTGCTGCTGTTATGTTTAATAGTATTTCTAATATTCCGTCGATCCATCTTTTTCATGGTCGACCCTTGGGTCTGGAGTTCTTGCAACGTTTATTGAGGAGGGCTCGTGTTGTGTTTTGATCACTCGACCTTGTCACGTGGCCAAACTATTTTATCTGTTGTTTCTTTATATATTTTATGGCGGGGTTATTCCTAGCTTTTTTCTCAGTTCTTCATTTCTGATCTTGTCTCTTAGGCTGTTTCTTGTCATTTGTCTAACATATTTCATCTCAGTAGAGGTTATTTTTTTTTATTGTTGTTGCATCTAGGGTCAGGACTGTCATTGGTAGCACAACGTTGGAATGAAGATTGTATTGAAGAGTGTCCGTTTTGCCTCAAGAGTTATTTCCTTGTTAGACAATAGCGATGACAGCTGTCCAATTATTTGACAAGCTTTGTTGCATCTTGAGTCTATCTCTGCTGTTTGTGAATTGTCGTTTGTCACAAAACTTCCTAGGTATTTGAATTCCTCTGCTTGTTTTAGTTGCCTGCCTTCTACAGTCATGCTCATGTTCTGTTTCTCTTTTGCGACATTCATGACGACATGACTTTGCCTTTGAACTTAATATTTACAAATTCTTAAGGTCCAGTAAACTGCAAGAAAAACATCACAGCAATGTACCAAATAATCTCTGAGAAAACTGATGTTACGTTAGGGCATACGTTTGTGAACGGACTATAATCTTCCAGGAAAAATTCATTCCTATACCTTGCTCCACTCTCTGCAGAATTGAGGTCCGGTTCAAACTGTGCCTGTGTCTTCCACCCTCCCTTAATCTTGCAAAGAAACTCTTGATACAGTTTATTGATCTGTGTGAATACACTGCTTTCACCACATTGAGTTATTGAGTTGTTTGCGGGTCATCATCATTGCACTCCGAACATGTCCATAGGTGCTCAGATCCCCTCCTCAGCAAGTCCCGCAGTGTCCAGCGACTGACGACTCCAGTTCTGTGTTGGTTGATAAGTCTTCTTACACGGCCACTAAGTTTCTCATTTCTGGCTGTGCCCATCTTAACTCCCATTTCCATCATCCGAAGAAGTGACGTGGATCTGTGTTTGTCGAAGTCCTGTGCTCTTCCCACATCTTGGAGGGCATTGCTGATGTCCGCCCGATCCATTGGTTGCCCGTCCTCAACGACAGCGCAGTTAGTCAATCTCTCCGCTCTTTCATTTCCCCGTACTCCCGCATATCCAGGGACATATACAATGGTGACCTTACGTATTTTGGACTTCTACAATGACTCTACCCATTGCATGCGTACAGAGCCCGCCTCCACTTCTTTTATCATGCTCATTGAATCACTCAGTATACATGCGTGGGTGTAGTCTTGTGACTATAACCATTTGAATGCCTTGGTCACTGCCATCATCTCCATCGTCATGCTACTAGTGGTCATGACGTATGCACCACTGTCTTCGTAGACTATTCTGCCTGTCGAGTGTACTGTAAATGTCCATGCACTTCTTTGGTGTCGTCTTACAGATCCGTCTGTATAGATGACTGCATCTTTCTCAACGGTGTTATCGCAGATGAGACCGTTGACCTCAGCATTAACCACGACCGGATGCTGTTCCCTACTTTCCTGTCGAGTGTGACAATACACGAGAAGGTTTCCCTTGAATGACGTAGGCACCGGTATCCATTCCTCACCAACGCTGATATTGGTAAGCCAACAGACCTGTTTGATGACATCTTCTGCTCAGCACACCCATGATTTGCCTCTTTTTAGCCTGGCACCTTTCCCTGTGTTGAGCACGTGTTGCAATGGGTGCTCTTTATCTGTACTAATCTTTAGGTATGCTCGTGCTCTGCTGATCTTAATTCTGTCATCCATGGTTGGAAAGTCAAGAAGATACCTCATTGCTGCACAGGGAGTGTCCCTTGTACCTCCCAAGATAATGCGCATAGCTTAATTTTGTATTTTCTCCAGCCTATCAATTTGAGTCGTACTGACAGTAAGAATTCCCAAGGCATACTCGATTGGTGCGAGGACTAATCCCTGGAACAGAAGAGTAAGTAGCCTCTGCTCGATGTTGGCAGCTGCCATGACCTTCAAGGCAGCTAATCCTTTGCGGGATTTTGTTATCACATGTTCGACGTGGTCCCGAAAACACAGGCTGCGATCAAACGTAACTCCGAGGTATGTCATCAACTTGTCCCTGGTCACCTCATCAGCTCCCATTCGTACTACCGGTGTGATCGTATTAACGATATGATTGTTAAGAGAGAACCATGAAACTGATGCTTTATTAGGATTAACCAAGGCACCTGAAACCCCACACCAGGAAGAAATGCTCTCTCTCTCTCTCTCTCTCTCTCTCTCTCTCTCTCTCTCTCTCTCTCTGCGATCAGGACTCAATCAGAGTAGGACTCCAGACTCTCACACGAAGACAGCTGTCTGTTTAAGCCTGTTAGATCCATTCTGCTTTAATACCCGTTAAAACGTTGCACTGTGTTCTGCGCCAGTGGCACAGTGCATCCGATTTCAGATAGCATTTTGTTCATTTTTGCTTTCCTTAGCCTTTGATTGTCCCCAATCTTCATGCAAGGCAGCAGATGGTCTTTTCTGTAGGGAGATTCTGCCCTTAGAAGGTCGGCCCTCCCAGGTTTACGAGCACCATCTGCCCGAGTCACTAGAGGTGATTAACACATACATGCGAATATGAGGAAACTGCAACAAGGAACACTTTTCATGCATAGCCTTCAATTGTTCCCAGCGACTATCCCATATACCGGTAATTCACGTCCTCTTGAAAATAATGATCGTCCTAGTATTTGATGATGTTAGGTCATTGTTGTTGACTCCAATTCCGAACATATAGACACACAGTTAATCATCAAACTATCCCCGTCGCAACGTCAAACAGCAGACCGTAAGATTAGCGCACAGCTGGTCTAGGGAACCATTACGATGACGTAGCACACAATAATGTCGAACACACAATCTCGCTCCCTTTAGATTTCTCATTACTCTAGTGTAAGCAGCCTACGATGAATAAAACACGAACCAAATTCCCCAAAGAGACAAAACTGCGGCTGACGAAGTAGTTCACATTAAGGAGTAACATGAAAATAACTTGCGTCAAAGAATTCCAACAACGGTCATGAACAGCGAAAATGCGACGTAAAGCGCAGATCAAGTCTAGACGGTGGAATGTCGCATTCACAACACTTGATTTGTCAAAACCGGACTGTTGTCGGCCTACGACCTGGCTTTAGTGGCACAGATGTATTAAGTATATCATCATTTTGACTTTAACGCAGAAAAGTGCAACGGAGTACCGAAATTAATCAGACCCTGGATGCACTTTCTGCAGCGATAGAGAGGGCGTGGACTAGATCAGTCATCTTGGAGACCATGTTCAAAAAATGCGATCGAGTTCGTATTGCATTACTGAGGCGATTCCTCGTCTGTCTCTTCCCTGTCGATATACCAGAATATCATCAGCAAAAGTCATAGTTCTACCCCTCCCATCCAGTTGTTGTTCCGTGATCGTTATTGTGTACATGTTAAATAGAACTGGTGACAATGGTGAGCCTTGTGGCAGCCCTGGACAAATGGATGTTGGCTCGGAAGACCAACTTCCACATCTGAGTATCACCTTCCTTTGAAACAGTGTCGCAGCGATCCATTAGTAGTAGTAGTAGTGGCTGTGAACCCACCTAAAAGTGGAATAACATGCACCGAAAGACAATAGATTTGGCACCGACTTTGCACGAAACATGCACCAAAACCCGTGCCAAAGTCCGATAATCGGCTTATTATCTCGGTGGTCGTGATCGGTAATCGGCTTATCTCGTGGTGTGCGTTGGTGCGTGACGGCAGGTCGTGGTGTGCGTTGGTGCGTGATCGGCGCGTCGTGGTGTGTGCGTGGCGGTGATCGGTGCGTCGCTAGCTCGCCGGTTATCGGACAGCGGTTCTAAAAGGGGTCAGCGGTTCTAAAACTTGTGGGGTCGTCTCTCGCGTGGGGTAGCTCGCGGGCGGGGACTTGGGGCGATGTACCTTGAATGGTCGTGTGTTATCGCTACCAACATCATCATGTGCCTCAACAGCATCATCACCCCTTCCTATCATCATCATGTGCCACCCTCATCATCATCATCATCAAGCCACACCCTCACCACCATCATCATCCCTTCTTGTCCTATCATCATCATGCGCCTCAACACTATCAGCATGTGCCTCAACATCACCCTTCATATCCTATCATCATCATCATGTGCCTCAACACTATCCCTTCATGGCCTATCATCATGTGCCACCCTCAATACTATCATCATCATCATGTGCCACCCTCAACACTATCATCATCATCATGCGCCTCAACACTATCATCATGTGCCTCAACATCACCCTTCATATCCTATCATCATACCACAAAAAATATCAAACCGATTATTAGTGACACATCATCATCATCATGTGCCACCCTCATCATCACCCTTCATGGCCTATCATCAAGCCACACAAAGTATCAACCAGCGAAATTCTCTCTCTGTCGCTCTCTCTCTCTCTCTCTCTGTCTCTCTCTCTCTCTCACACATTCATGGTAAACCAAAACAAAATTCGTTCTATATTTCTCACAACTTTATTATTACAACAAATATACAACACATATATATATATATTACTGTCCGGTTGTTGATAATTTTAAGCGTCTGGGTTTCCTCCCTCCTGTTTTGGTGGTACTGTTTGTTAAATGTCTATCAAACACGGGTGCATAGGAAGTTTCATTAGCCTTCAAAACACAACCGCCCTCCATTTTGACAAAACCTTGATCAAAGCTGGAATAGGTAATTGGTGACTCTGCTGAAACACCCACGGCATTCATATTGGGTGCCGGATCTGTCGTCTGATTAACAAGAGCGAGGTTCCCTTGATTAACAAAGGGGGGCGTGTAGTCGATGAGATTCGTGTTAACAAGAGATGGTATGTAGTTTTGGTGGTTAACGACAGGCGGCGTGTAGTTGATCTGATTAACGAGAGGTGGCGTGTAGTTGATCTGGTTAACGAGAGGTGGCGTGTAGCTGATCTGGTCAACAACAGGCGGCGTGTAGTTGAGGTTAGCATAAGCGGTTAAAATTTCCTCTCGCATCTCGACTAACGTGATAAATTCCTCTCTCGATAGTGTTATCCCAGTTCTGGTAGGAAACTTAAAAAAACTATCACCGCTATATGTCCTTATATTTATCAATGGTCTGTTACGAAAAACACAAACCGAGACTGCCTTAACGCCATCTTTAGACAATGGAACTACAGTCTCATTTCCACGTGACATAAATATGCGCTGATCACTGAGATCAAACGAAATTGGCGTATTCAAGCTACACGACTCTATATTCAAAGAAAAACAAACCACCTGGCAACAGACGTTGGTTATGTGTGTGCGTGTACACTGCTCGACTGGGGGGTTTTTATACCCGTTTATCGGGTCAAGGACCGTCTATTTATAGCAGCTAACGCAATACGTTATCAGGCGTGGTAATCAGTCGTGTTGCGACATGTTCAGTGACCTCTGGAACTGACCCAATAGGGGGTGATGTGTGGGGAAATATGACGCGTGTAACAATTCGGTCCCAGGTAATGCGGCTTGAGACTAGGAAACTCCTCCCCCCTGAAGTGTTTATATAGGTTGTGGCTTATAAAAATAGGTGTTAGTTGAAGAGGGGGAAACCTCGCGCGCTGACCTAAAATCACTCGTTGTTATTTTCGTCGGGGCGTAATCACTAAAGTTAGTAGCACTTGTGAGGATGGATCCCCGATGGAATCATCCCTTCACAGCTCTGATAGCCGGTCCTACCGGGTGTGGGAAAACGGTATTTGTGCAAAAGTTTATACAGAACCTTCACGAGCTAGCTGTCCCCGTACCGGAGGAAGTTATATGGTGTTATGGGGAATGGCAGCCGATATACGAGACTATGGGGTCAGTGAGATTTATCGAGGGTCTACCAGACGTCGATAAATTGGAAGGTGGTAAGAAGAGAAGACTGATCGTCATCGATGACTTGATGTCTGAGACGGACGAGCGGGTAACAAAATTATTCACCAAAGGTAGTCATCACAGAGATATTAGTGTGATGTACATTGTTCAAAATCTATTCGGAAAAAATAAAGAACATCGAACCATAAGTCTCAATACGCACTATTTAGTCCTTTTCAAGAACCCGAGAGACGGGAGTCAAATTATGAATCTGGGTAAACAAATGTACCCGGGTCAGGTGGGGTACCTCCAAGATAGTTTTAAGGACGCGACAGCGACTCCTCACGGTTATTTGCTGGTCGATCTTCGTCAGGACACACCTGATAATCTTAGGTTGAGAACAAAAATATTCCCGGGGGAGAGACAAATCGTCTACGTGCCAAAGTAGAGAATCATGTGTGATGAAGCACTTAGACGGCACGGTGAAATGTTGAAATGTATGCGCGCCGCCTCGCCGAGCGGTTTAAGAGCCATATTAAAAACAGCCTCTCCCAAACTCATTAACTTTTTGTGCGAGTGTTGTCATAACATATTAAAAGGTAATGTTAGACTCACTCAGCGACAGAAGTGCGAGCTACGTCGACACAAGAACAAGTTGAGACTTCTCACTAAAAAGAAACCGAGTCTTAAGCGGCGGAGAGAGATTCTACAAACCGGTGGGTTTATAGGTGCTTTGCTCCGTCCTATATTAAGTATTCTCGGTGGAGTACTAGGTGCGTAACAATGGCCAAAAAATGATTTTGATGGATCCTCGATTCCTCGAGGGTCTTAAACAGACTACTACCACGTCGTATAGCCCACCCGAGGCGATCGGTGACAACTTGCGAGATTTAGATGATGAAATGCAACGTATCCTATTCCGCGATGATTTAGCACCCGCCGATAAGGCCAGAGTGTACCAACGCTCCCTGCATCAATATTTAACTAGATTGGAGCAGTATAAACGACGCTCATTGGGCTCGGTCGATCTCATTCAACACAACACGGCAACAGAAAAAACACCTTCCCCACCAACACCATCATTCGAGGTATCACCAGAGCAGACCAAGACACCACCACCACCAGCGGAAACCCCAAAGGTAGGTAATGAAACCACTCCGCCCGTAGCCACGTATAAACTGAGACCTAAAAAAAGAAAGAGCGGAATCCCAACACCAAAATGGGAACGGTGGAGAAAATATTGAGACGTCGTTACTTTGACCCTAGTCGACCAGGGGCGTATAGTGGTGCAACGGCCCTGCAACGTAACACCAAACTGGGACTCGCAAAGATCAAACAATGGCTGAGTCATCAGGATACCTATACCCTTCATAAACCAATTCGTCGCAGATTTGAAAGGCGTCCCATTATAACGAGTGGCCCCCAACAGCAATATCAGGCAGACCTAATCGATTTGAGACATTTGAAAAAACACAACGACGGATATTCCTATTTGGTTTCTTGCGTGGACGTTTTCAGTAAATTCGCGTGGTCTGTACCGATACGAACCAAAACGGGGAAATCCTTAGTGGAAGCCGTCGGTAAGATATTTCTCGATGGGAAACCCGCGAGTTTTCAAACGGATAAGGGGTCAGAGTTTCTGAAAAGAACATTTCAGAAATTCCTCGCTGACAACAACGTTCACTTTTTCACTACGCAGAACGAAGATATTAAGGCCGCCGTGGTGGAACGCTTTAATAGGACTCTGAAACAACGGATGTGGCGATATTTCACGAAATCCAATAAGTTGTCTTATGTCCGAGTCCTCCCCGCCCTACTTCGAAGTTATAACCATTCGTATCACAGAAGTATAAAAATGGCACCGGTCGACGTCAACGCAGACAATCAAGAGCAGGTATGGAACACGTTGTATAATAGCAAACGCAACTTTAAATTTGAAAGACCCCTGTACAAGCCCGGTGATCGAGTTAGACTGGTCCTGGGCAGAGCCAATTTTAAAAAGGGTTATGCCCCGGCTTGGACGGAGGAACTGTTTTCCATCAGTCGAGTAAACGAAACAAACCCCGTTACATATGTGTTGAAAGACGATAAGGGCGATGAGATAGAGGGGTCATTCTACACACCGGAAATTCAAAAAGTTGGAGACAAACACGAGTACAGAATCGAGAGTATCATAACCGAGCGTCGCACATCCTTTGGGCGAAAGGAGAGATTAGTCAACTGGTTTGGTTGCGGTTCCTCATTTAACAGTTGGATACCGTCCAAGGACATTGTCAGATACAAAAACTAGAGATGCGAGAAGAAGAAGAAGAAGAAGAAGTGGTAACTTTTGGTGGAGAGCCCGATTTGCGAGCCGTAAACTCGGGAGTCGGGAGAGACGGCGAACCACGCAGGTGGGGGTCGATGTTTGGGAAACTATCCCTCTACTTAGAACTTGTCTTTATTTGTCAAGTGGTAGTTATATATACAGTTGTAGTGGTCTCGCTGTTCAATCTGACCACCGAAAAGCCAGACGCGAAGGAGGGAAAACTGTGGATAGCCCTACTGAGCAGCTGTTTGGGTTACATGCTACCGAATCCAAACTTGGAGAGGCGAAGGTGAAAAGAGTAAAAAAAAAATGAGTTTTTATGTCACCCTGCCCAGCAATGCATCTATGGAACTTTTTAAGGATAATAACCCAGGCCACTTTTTCGTTAAACTTCCTCAGACCATTGACATTTCGACGCAGTATGAGATCGCACTGGTGGAGATACAATTTCCGCTAAATTATTTCAATGTAATAGAGGGTGATGTCTGGATTCGCTACGAATATCTCGATAACGACGATATTTGCGACGCCAGATTTTATTTCAACGTGACATTGGAGCCTGGGTTATACACGAAACCCGACGCGTTCATCGGCGCGTTGAACGCGTCGATCGTAAAAGCGGAGGATGAGTCGTACAGGGGAGTGAAAGGGAAAAAAATGAGATTCATTTACGCAAAAGAGGTGAATAAAGCCATCTTGAAACTTTACGAGAAAGGAGTCAGTGTTACCATAAGCGACACTTTGAAAAACACGTTAGCCTTCCCCACGACCACAATATCAGACACGGCTCCCGATATCTTCAGCGTGGGTGTAATGGACTTGGAAAGTGTTGCGAAGAATGTCTACGTCTACTGCGATCTCGTTTCCCCCAGACCGGTCGGGGATGTGATGGTGCCTCTCCTCAGGAGCGTGCCTGTTCTCAACAGAAATCACACCTCGGTGTTTCAGATCTACGATAAGCCTCACTACCTACCCCTGAGTAGATTTTCCTTCGATACCGTGGAAATCCTTTTAGCCAACGAACACGGAAAAACCATCCCATTCACCAGCGGGACGTCGGTGCTAACGGTACACTTTCGAGTCAAGAAGCATCTCGAGCTGGTATAATGGTGAAACACACTCCCCTTCATAGAGATGTTGAGTTATACGAAGACTTTTACTGTTGTCAGGCGGGCGATGGGATGCCCGTGTTTATAGGAGGTCGAAGTCAGAGCGGTCGAGGAATCGGTAGTTTCTTCGGTGGAATCGGGAGGGCTATTTTACCCTGGTTAAAAACCGGCGGTAAGGCCTTGCTCAGAGAAGGCTTGGGGACCGGTCTGCAGGTCGCACAGGACGCATTGGCCGGGAAAAAATGTCGGTGAAGCTTTCAAAGAACGAGCTAAGGAGGCCGGTCAGCGGTTGCTACACGGGGCCGTAGACCACTTGCGTGATAACGACCAAACAGGAAGTGGTTTACGTCAAAGCAGAAAGCGAGTTATGAAGCTACCTCCACCAGGAGAACCCGTTACGAAGAGGATAAAACCGACAGCTGGACGGTTCCCCCTTCATTCGGTGCACAACAGAGGGAAGAAGACGAAGACGAGGGTGGCAAAGGATATTTTCGACTAATAATGTCCCTCATTCACCCCAAATCGTGCGAATGTCTTCACTCTGGTTTGGATTTATTTAGCGTTCCACCAACGCAGACATCTCTCGACTCTGGCCAGTTTATTGAAATTCGGCCGATCGCAGCTTTGTCGCATAGCGCACCGATAGAGTTTTTCATTTCTGGAAACAGCGAGAAGTATCTAGATCTTTTCAACACGTTTTTACATCTGCGGGTCAAGATCACCCTCCCGAATGGTGATAGTGTACCTGTCGATGCTGAGGTAGGACCGGTCAACAATTATCTTCACAGTCTATTTTCACAAGTCGACGTATTGCTAAACGACACGTTGGTTACACCGTCGGAGAATACCTATCCTTTTAGAGCGGTGTTTGAGGCCACGCTAAATTACGGGGAGGATGCGAAAACGGGATACTTGACGGCCGCTCTGTTCTACAAAGACACAGCTGGCCACCATGACGATTTGAAAGAAAATGAGGGTTTTAAAACACGGCGCGATTTGACTTCGGGTAGTAAAGAGGTTGAAATGATGGGTAGTTTGCACTCTGATGTCTTTGTGCAGGATCGTTACATGTTAAACAGAGTCGATGTAAAGATAAAACTCACGCCCTCGAAGGATGTGTTCAGCCTCGCGGCTCACGATAGCTCTGTGGGTTATAAGAGTGTTATCACCTACGCCGCGCTCGTGGTCAGGAAAGCTAAGCTAAACCCCGCGATTTCTCTGGCCCACGAAAAGGCTCTCTTGAGCGGGAATGCGCGGTACCCGATCAAGAGGGTTACCATCAAGACATTTTCCATCGCTAGCGGGATGCTTTCCCACAGTCAAGACAATTTATTTTTGTCTCAAACACCGACCCGTATAGTGATAGGTCTGATTACGGCCAGTGCTTTTAATGGTGTTTACACAGCTAACCCGTTCAATTTTCAACACTTTGGTCTGATTTATATGAACCTGACGGTCGACGGGAAATGTATCTCGGGAAAGCCTCTAACTATGGACTTTGAACGAAATCAATACGCGAGAGCTTTCTTCGGCACAAATCTGGCCATGGGTCTGATTGGTAAAGACGCTGGGAATAACGTTGATTATAGAGAATTCAAGGACGGATACTGCCTATTTGGTTTTGACCTCTCGTCCAGCCTACTGGACGGCTCCCATTTTGAGCTAGCCACAAGCGGACCCTTGTCGATAGAACTCAAGTTTGCCGCTCCCACCACTACTCCCCTACAAGTTATCGTCTACGCCGAGTTGGACTCGGTGCTCGAGGTGTCCAAAACAAGGCAGATTCTAACAGACTTCGCCGTTTGAGAGAGAAAAAAGGAGAAGAATATGAACACGATGGAGATTTACAACCTTTTTATGTCGGATATTTTCGTTCGACGTTGTTCCCTTGTTAGTGTCATTCCACGAAACCACTTACCGCCGAGCATCGACCCAACGGCGACCGCGGCCTTTGTCTTAAACACGGACCCTGCCCACGAACCCGGAGAGCACTGGGTGGCCCTATTTTACAACGGACTCGGCGAATGTGAGTATTTCGATTCCTACGGTTTGCCTCCCAGACACGTGGATATTTTAAACTTTATAGAGCAAAACTCACACGTTCCATTCGTCTACAACCCGCGGGTGTTGCAAGATTTGTTTAGCAACACGTGCGGTCTATATTGTGTTTATTATATACTTCTTAAGTGTCGTGGCGCGAAACTTAACAGAATTCTCATGCCTTTTTCATCGAGACAGCACGTAAACGACCGTATCATTTATCGTTTGCTCGCCCCGTGGATACTTCGGCTTCGAGGGGCCCGTCCAGACGCTTAAATTATCAACAACCGGACAGTAATATATATATATGTGTTGTATATTTGTTGTAATAATAAAGTTGTGAGAAGTATAGAACGAATTTTGTTTTGGTTTACCATGAATGTGTGAGAGAGAGAGAGAGACAGAGAGAGAGAGAGAGAGACAGAGAGACAGAGAGAGAATTTCGCTGGTTGATACTTTGTGTGGCTTGATGATAGGCCATGAAGGGTGATGATGAGGGTGGCACATGATGATGATGATGATGTGTCACTAATAATCGGTTTGATACTTTTTGTGGTATGATGATAGGATATGAAGGGTGATGTTGAGGCACATGATGATAGTGTTGAGGCGCATGATGATGATGATAGTGTTGAGGGTGGCACATGATGATGATTATAGTGTTGAGGGTGGCACATGATGATAGGCCATGAAGGGATAGTGTTGAGGCACATGATGATGATGATAGTGTTGAGGGTGGCACATGATGATAGGCCATGAAGGGATAGTGTTGAGGCACATGATGATGATGATAGGATATGAAGGGTGATGTTGAGGCACATGATGATAGTGTTGAGGCGCATGATGATGATAGGACAAGAAGGGATGATGATGGTGGTGAGGGTGTGGCTTGATGATGATGATGATGAGGGTGTAACATGATGATGATAGGAAGGGGTGATGATGCTGTTGAGGCACATGATGATGTTGGTAGCGATAACACACGACCATTCAAGGTACATCGCCCCAAGTCCCCGCCCGCGAGCTACCCCACGCGAGAGACGACCCCACAAGTTTTAGAACCGCTGACCCCTTTTAGAACCGTTGTCGGATAACCGGCGAGCTAGCGACGCACCGATCACCGCCACGCACACACCACGACGCGCCGATCACGCACCAACGCACACCACGACCTGCCGTCACGCACCAACGCACACCACGAGATAAGCCGATTACCGATCACGACCACCGAGATAATAAGCCGATTATCGGACTTTGGCACGGGTTTTGGTGCATGTTTCGTGCAAAGTCGGTGCCAAATCTATTGTCTTTCGGTGCATGTTATTCCACTTTTAGCTTGGGTTCACAGCCACTTCTACTACTTCCATTTCACCACATACAGATCCCAAGATATGCTTGGTTTGTTCAGTTTTTCGATTTGGTTGCTGGTTTGTTCAGCTTATCGATTGGGTTGCTGGTTTGTTCAGTTTATCGATTGGGTTGCTGGTTTGTTCAGCTTATCGATTGGGTTGCTAGTTTGTTCAGCTTATCGATTGGGTTGCTGGTTTGTTCAGTTTATCGATTAGGTTGCTGGTTTTTTAGTATGTCGATTGGATTGCTGATTCGTATAAGCCAGACTGTTATATCGTTGTACGCACAGTTTATAGAACATGTCAAGGAAATAACTCGCTAAAAATGATTTATCTTCACTGCCTTTTCAACTCTCTCTCTCTCTCTCTCTCTCTCTCTCTCTTTCTCTCTCTTCATCTGGCTTTTCGTCTTTCCTCCCCAACCTCCTCTCTTTGCTTCTCTTTCTTTATCGCTGATGTTTCTCTTTTTTTCTTTCTATCTCCCATTTGATCTCTTTAAATCAGCTTCTCTTCATCCCTCCCTCTCCCTCTCTATGTTTTTACATATATCACTTTCCCAATTTCTCCTTTCACTCCTCCAGCGTATTCATATTTCACGCTTTCTCTCTTCTCATTCTCTGTATTATTATCTCCCTCTAACTCTGCATGTTTACCCCGCTTATTCCAATAAGTATTCACAGTTTTTTCTGTTCTTTTATCATTATCTCCCTCTAACTTTGCATGTTTACCCCGCTTATTCAATAAGTATCCACAGTTCTTTCTGTACTTTTATCATTATCGCTCTTCGTCTCGCTTGTTATATATCTCCCTGTTTTTTTTCTCTTTTCTCTCTTTCTATTTTCATCTCAGTATGAGATTTTTTTTTTCAAAGAAAGGAACACATAAGCACACCCATACACACACAAACACACACACACACACATAAGCACCAAACTCACACATTCACAAATTCAAGTATCTTCTTCCCGTTCAAAGTTGGCCTGGATTTTCAAAGAAAAAATAACGTTATTTTAAATAGTTGTCTAAATGGAACATATTGCCAGATGGCATACTAATGTCTGCAGTGTTCATGGGCTTCCCCATTTGTGAATATGTGAACTTCATGGCACAAGTAGTAGAATAGTCAGAAGAAACGATATATCAACACATGACATATAACAGTTATACTAAATGATACACACAAAAAAAAACAATATTAAAAAATTTGAATTGAAGTCACAATTAGAAAATACAAGCGACAGGAGAAGAGGTGAAAGCTAGCATTTATATACATCAGGTGGCAAACAATTTACAGAACGTTGTACTCACCACGGCCCGTCTGAAAGAATCTCTGTCTCTAGCCAGATCACGCACTTCTTCTGTTGTCATGTTCAAGGTCTCTTTCATGTCTTGAAACCACCTTTTTCTTGGTCTGTCCCTACCGTGTCTTCCTGGAACCACGCCTTCCATTATATATATATATAATATCACCATCATCTTGTACCAAGCCTTTTGGCGTAGGTGATCATGTCTCTCCACAACCTCCGATCTCGACAGTTATCTATCATTTCTATTGTTGACCTTCTATGTATATATCGTATATAGCTAATAATAATAATAATATACTTTCTATATTATATTATGTTTAATTAGGATCATCTTCACAGTACTCTGGCCACATCCATAGGTGATCCGATTTTCTCCTCAAAATGTTCATCAGCACACAGCGATTAATTATGCCATGCTGGTAGTGACATTAGGTCACTAATTCTCTCATTCGTCCAGAATATCGCTGTTCTCTGGCGACACCGGTCTTCACTCCCAGTCCACACTGTCTAGATAGCCATACTTCTGTCAAAGTCCTTTGTTCCTTCACAAATTATGCTTTTTATCTTCGAGATTAAAAAAAAATACGTCAAAGTGGATCTTCACTCAAGAGTGAATTCGTTTGTTCCAACTGATTTGTTCTATTCTAGAACAACAGGCTTGTTAACAAATAGAACAAAGATAATGAGGCTGACGTTGATACTTATGTTGTGTCTTCATTTCTGCATATTTTCTTACCAGGTTTGGTGTCTCTTTACGTCTCCGATCATGCCACTCATTACAAATGCACTCCACTTTTGTTTATTTGCCAGACCTGCCGATCAAATATTACCAGAGCAGGCACGAGAGAAATAGAAATGAAAAAAAGCATCTGACTCTGTCTGTTGAAGATCGAATCAACTGACTTGCAATCATCATTGAGTGCCGTCTCCGCATCGAAGACTGGCTACCAAGGAGCGCCATTCCACTCTGTCTCTTGCTTTGATGGTGCAGGTTGTGATAGGCTGATTTGTCCCATCTTTTGATGTTACTTGCCCATGTTAGTCGTGGTCTATGTATCTCATATATATATATATATATATATATATATATATATATATATATATATATATATATATATATATATATCTGTTTATATCTCTACACTCCTTCTATCCTCCCACATGTGACACGTCTCTTCTTCATCTCACCTTCATATCTCTCATCTTTCTGTCCACCTCCCCCTAACTTCATCATCCGACATGTAGCTATAGATATTTGTGCCTCACCGTTTGTTGTCGTTGTCCCTGTATTCTGAGGAATGCCGCAGGTCGAAACGCCAGTATTTTGTTGTGTTCCAGTTTTGTAAAGCTGTCACCAAAACTTGGAGTGAATACCACACCCCACTACTGGCTCCTTGCTACCAGCTTTACCGCAGCACTGCAATTAGTAGCCTGTTCCCTAGTCTAGGTCTTCCTCTGCCTCTTTCACCTTGTACTTCCCTTTCCAAGATTACTTTTAGTAAGCTGCTGTGTCGTTTAACATGCCGCAAAAATCTCATTTGGTAGATCTTTCTTCTGACATAAGCTAACATTTTTCTTCATGGCTTTGTTTGGAATCATCATCATCATCAAGTACCGGGCCTAGTGGCGTAGGTGATCATGTCTCTCCACAACTTTCGATCTCGGCAGCTATTTATCATTTCTGTTGTTGACCTTCTGCCAAACCATTCTCTTAAGCTGTCTGTTATTTTTTCTCTTTGCTTCCCTCTATCTCTTCGTCCCTCAATTTTTCCAGTTGTAACAATATATTCCAGTTGTTCTCTTCTCATTACATGGCCAAAAAATGAAGATTGTCCTTCCTAACATTGGAAATTAGCTCTCTTTTTGCTTTGACCTCTCTCAGAACCTCTTCATTACTCTTCTTAGCTGCCCATGGTATTCTCAACATTCTTCTGTAAAACCACATTTCTACTGACTAGACTTGTTTGAAATAGTACTTGATAAAGGCTCCAATCTCTTTCACGGTGGTCAGCCATATTTGTCTTTCGTGCCCTGTATATGCCTGTTGTGTACCACACACTTTGTTGTTTCGCTTTCTTAACTGTTGATCATTTCTGACTTGTCCGCCCCATCTACCGCCACAGACTTTGTACATTCGGGATGGGTATTCCCTTTATTGTTGTCGAAGTTGATGTTTGCTTGTCGAACCGCGAACACACGTTGGCTTATCGATGAAAGGATATAAATCGTTTGTAACCATTTTAAAAAATGTGTGTTATGTGCGTGTGGCTGTGTGTGTATATACATACATATATATATATATATATATATATATATATATATATATATATATATATATATATATATATATATATATGACAGATGATTGTCGTGGTAAAAGCAGAATTATACATTTTGAATGCATAGAGATGCGAAGCTGCTGTAAAGCTGATGATAAAGGTGGAGGGGGAAAAAGGAAAAAAAAATATATGGTTATATCTTCCATCGTAACCCGGCCACAACTAAGGACTGCAGAAGAGTTCATTTTTATTAATTTATGATATAATTTCCTTTCTTTTTTACTTATTCCATTATTATTTTTATATGCAGTGTTTAGTTTATTTGCTTACATATCTGTGCGTATGTCATCCACTGTTCCTGCTGAAGACCTATTGAGCCGAAATGTCGTTCGATTGTGTTGTCTTTCACCAATGTAAAGCTGTGACCAAACCTCATTCTTCTCTTTCACTAGGTTATTGTACTAAGTCTGTTGGTTATTTTTCACATCTATAGTGCTATATCCATCCTGCAGTTTTCTGGCGTCCCTACAATACAGTAAGTCTCACACATTGTAGCATATCCTTTATGCACATACTATTTTGTACAAAGTAAAAGTAAAGATTCCCTTCACGCCTTGCCAGGCGTATGGGGAATATGGTGTTAGTGACCATACTTTTCTATAACCACGGCACATTTATTGGATGATGTGGTCGGCATCACACCAGGCCGCCTTTACTTTCCAGAAAAATCTCTGGTACCCATTTTTTAGAGGCTGGGTGAGTCCCAGAGCCTTGTCAGTCCGAAAAAAATATACCACTGCTGAAGATCGAACCCGGACCCTCCTGGTCAGGAAGCGAGCACACTCAGTCACCGAGGCTCCAATATTTGGTATTCCTGACCTAATGTTCATGTCTTTAGGATGCTTGTTTCATCATCATCACCATCGAGTGCCGTCTCCGCAACGAAGGTTGGCTACCATGGAGCGACATTCTGTTCTGTCTCTTGCTTTGATGGTGCAGGTTGTCATAGGCTGATTTGTCCATCTTTTGATGTTACTCATCCATGTTAGTCTTGGTCTGCCTCTGCCTCTGCCTCTGCCTCTTTTACCTTGCATTTTCCCCTCCAGGATTACTTTTAGTAGGCTGTTGTGTCTTTTAACATGGTGCAAAAATCGCATTTGTCTTGTTTGAATTGTGTTTAGTAGTTCTCTTTTCATTTTTAGTTGTTTTAAGACTTCGTCATTTGTTTTCTTTTCCTTCCATCCAATTCTACTTATTCTTCTATATATCCACATTTCAAAGGCTTCAATTCTCTGTTCTGTTTTCTTGTCTAATGTCCATGTTTCTGCACAATATAGGAATATTGAGAAGATGTAACATTTTGTTATTCTTAGTTTTAGCCCTGGTGTTATTTGTTTTCATTTTAGTATGTTCTTCGTGGCATTAAAATTACTTTTTGCCATTCCTATTCTTTTGTTTATTTCAGTTATTTCAGCTTGTTTCATCTCTGTTTTATTACTATATACATTTCCCTTGCACGTATAGTTAAATGAGAATACAAGGCACTTTACCCTACAAACAACGATCAACTCGACACAATAATGACTTCTGTTATATGCATGCAGATAAATCAGCAATTAATCGAACAGTTCAGATTACTAGCTTATCAGTTTAAGTTATTATAAGTGATCGAGTCTCCGTTATATTGATTAGTGGAAGATTTCGTTTCAGATAAAATTAGTGGAAGATTTCGTTTCAGATAAAATTAGTGGAAGATTTCGTTTCAGATAAAATTAGTGGAAGATTTCGTTTCAGATAAAATTAGTGGAAGATTTCGTTTCAGATAAAATTAGTGGAAGATTTCGTTTCAGATAACCTTATTTCAGGTTTTAATGATTCCGGCAGAAACATTCGGGAACATTCTGTTAAAAATGTGTTCATGTTTTCTGCCTCGTCTAAAAGAAAACTAATGTTAAATTTTCGGGATTTTAAAAATACTTATTCGACATTGGAAGAGTCTACTTTGATCAACACTTATCTTGTTCACAGTATGATTATAGGCTATCGCCCCTTCCTTTGGGATTTTGCGGCTTGAACTCATCTGTGTGATCAAGTTTTCTCCCTTCAGTCCTATTTAAGAAGCTGAGAAGTCTCGCATTCAGTCGTGGGACCTGATATTGATGATCAAAGATGGAAGATTAAGGCTGTCCGTTGTGGATAGAATCGATTGTAGACGTCAGAGTTCACGTCACCTGATAACAATGGCGTTGACCAATGGGAACATTCGCGTGCAGCAGTTGTACATCGACCAATCAGGGGGAAAAAAAAAGAAATGTCTCGCTGTTTGCTATAGCTGTTTGGATAAAACTTTACACACAGTTGCTGTCCTGGCGTGTAAGAACATAGATTTCAAGATATTAACGCTTCTAAACGTAAAACCATCTACATACGTGTTACACGCTTTTCTCTACTCTAGGAGTGGGTAATCATTTAATTTCTGAGGGCCAGATATAAAAGCGTCGACAGCCAGAAGTCATTATATAAGTTATATAATTTGCATTCACAAGCGATTCTAATGTAACAATCCTATTAGTGATGGATTTTGGACGACATAAAAGAGAGTGGAATGAAAAGAAGAGGGGTGAGACAGAAAGAAAAGAGTGGGGGGGGGGGATAATTTAAAAAAAAGTATAAATAGAAAGCTTGCGGGTTTAATGAGAGGGCTGTACCTGAACCTCACTCACCGGGTTGTTGATGTTTGGTCGTATTTGAGTAACAGCAACGCGTAGTGTGTTTTCTAAATTAGCGTCAGTTAAGTGATTTCTTGAAAGCGTTATTAATAACCAGAAAAACAGAATCAAAAATGAAGTTATAATTGAGAAAGAGTAGGTATTGAATTAAACCTGTGCTACATACAGAGACAACAAATAAAGTGGTTTGCCCATCTGGAAAGAATGCCGTGTGCTTCCTTACCACACAAAGCATATTTTAAAAGAGGAGAATAGAGAAGAGCAATAGGCAGACCTAGAATAAGATGGACAGACAGCATCGAAGAAGCAGCATCATTTGACAAATGAATAATCCACCAAAGGGAGAGGACAAGAATTTTGTAACTCCATCGACAGTTGGTTTTACCAACGGGTAAAAAAAATGAAGAGAAGAGAGAGAGAGAGAGAGAGAGAGAGAGAGAGAGAGAGAGAGAGAGAGAGAGAGCAAGAATAATGAGAGAAAGCGTCGATTTTAATGCTTTTGATTTAGTCACTTAAGTTTTGAAAACAAACAGTGTTCAAAAACACAAGTGCTACCAAACAATGAAGTAACTTTTGTTTGTTTGGGATGTGATCACTGGATATGGTTCACGTGGGGAAATAAGATATAGAAAAGACCAGTATCTTCGAGTCTTTCCACTTTGATTTCAGATTATATTTTTCTTGCAAGTCAATATTTTTAATTTGTAATGTCTATAGAAGTGGAAATGTCTAAAGAAAATCACTGGAGTCTGTAGAAATGTGGTTTTATGGAAGAATGTTGAGAGTACCATGGACAGCTAAGAAGAGTAATGAAGATGTTCTGAGAGAGGTCAAAGCAAAAAGAGAGCTAATTTCCAATATTAGGAAGAAACAATCATCATTTTTTGGCCATGTAATGAGAAGTGAGCAACTGGAATATATTGTAACAACTGGGAAAATTGAGGGACGAAGAGATAGTGGGAAACAAAGAGAAAAAATACCAGACAGCTTAAGAGAATGGCTTGGCAGAAGGTCAACAACAGAAGTGATAAATAGCTGCCGAGATCGAAAGTTGTGGAGAGACATAATCACCTACGCCAGTAGGCCCGGTACTTGATGATGATAGAAGTGGAGCCGCCATAGCTCAGTAGTTAGTGAACTGAACTACAAAAGGACAAGAGGGAGAGTTCAATCCCAACCGACGGCTTCCGTTTTCACCCAGCCTTAAATGGGTACCAAATTCTTTTTTTGGGTAAGTGAAGCGGCACGGGCGTAATACCGACCACACCATCCCAAAAAATATGTGCAGAAGGTCTGTAAAATTTATGGTTACTAACACCATATTCCCTATACACCACTTGGCGTGACGGGGGTACTTTACTTTTTATTTTAATGTCTATAGAAGCAGCTTTTACATCGATGTCAAATGGTGTTGAGAAACATTGTAACCTTTTACGTTGTGCAGTAAAATCTTTAAAACGCTCCACGTACTGAAAGTACAATATCATTAATGCAGCATAGCTGATGAAGTTAATAAGCGATTTCTTCTGCTCTCCAAGCCTGAGAAAAAATTATTACTTCCTTCTCTCAGGTTACTCTCCCACAGTTTCACTTGTTTTTTTCTAAAAGGCGTTGATATGCCCGTAAATTCATGTACCAGGTGTCCTTTGTTTTTGCAACTTGAGATTAATGTCATTAACATGTTGAGTCATGTCAACCAAAAGCGCTAGCTGGCAGATGCACTGAGGGTCCGATAATTCTTTGACCGGACTACCCTTCAAAAAATCAGCTATCGGTAATTTTTTTTTTATTATTATAAAAGTTGTCTGCCTCAAATAAAAAAAAAACATATTACTTCCCCTTATAATTGTGCGACGGTGTTTCAAATCTGATTTTGGAAAAAAAAATATTGAGTAATCCTCGAAATTAGACAAACATAGTTATAAAAAATGAACAATTTTAACTTCTGCATCGCAGCATACACACACACACGCACACGCACGCACGCACACGCACGCACACACTGACGAAGAGAATTTTACTTTTCTCTACATTTAAGGGGGCCTACAAATAATAAACATCTCTCTACAGCTCTAAATGACTACCAACAATTGACATCTCTCTACAGCTCTAAGTGACTACCAACAATTGACATCTCTCTACAGTTCTAAGTGACTACCAACAATTGACACCTCTCTACATCTCTAAGTGACTACCAACAATTGACATCTCTCTACAGCTCTAAGTGACTACCAACAATTGATATCTATTTACAGCTCTAAGTGAGTACCAAACAATTGACATCTCTTTACTGCTCTAAATGACTACCAACAATTGACATCTCTCTACAGCTCTAAGTGACTACCAACAATTGACATCTCTCTACAGCTCTAAGTGACTACCAACAATTGACATCTCTCTACAGCTTTAAGTGACTACCAACAATTGACATCTCTCTACAGCTCTAAGTGACTACCAACAATTGACATCTATCTACAGCTCTAAGTGACTACCAACAATTGACATCTACAGCTCTAAGTGACTACCAACAATTTACATCTCTTTACAGCTCTAATTGACATCTCTTTACAGCTCTAAGTGACTACCAAACAATTGACATCTCTTTACAGCTCTAAGTGACTACCAAACAATTGACATCTCTCTACAGCTCTAAGTGACTACCAACAATTGACATCTACAGCTCTAAGTGACTACCAACAATTGACATCTCTCTACAGCACTAAGTGACTACCAACAATTGACATCTCTCAACAGCTCTAAGTGACTACCAACAATTGACATCTCTCTACAGCACTAAGTGACTACCAACAATTGACATCTCTCTACAGCTCTAAGTGACTACCAACAATTGGCATCTCTCTACAGCTCTAAGTGACTACCAACAATTGACATCTCTCTACAGCACTAAGTGACTACCAACAATTGACATCTCTCAACAGCTCTCAGTGACTACCAACAATTGACATCTCTCTACAGCACTAAGTGACTACCAACAATTGACATCTCTCAACAGCTGTAAGTGACTACCAACAATTGACATCTCTCTACAGCTCTAAGTGACTACCAACAATTGACATCTCTCTACAGCTCTAAGTGACTACCAACAATTGACATCTCTCTACAGCTCTAAGTGACTACCTACAATTGGCATCTCTCTACAGCTCTAAGTTACAACCAAGAATTGACATCTCTCTACAGCTCTAAGTGACTACCAACAATTGACATCTCTCTACAGCTCTAAGTGACAACCAACAATTGACATCTCTCTACAGCTCTAAGTGGAGCCGCGATAGCTCAGTGGTTAGTGAACTGGACTACCACGGGCAAGGGGTAGGGTTCGATCCCAACCGACGGCTTCCGGGTTCACCCAGCCTTAAATGGGTACCGGATTTTTTCTGGGAAAGTAAAGTAGCACGGGCGTAATACTGACCACATTACCCCAAAAATCATGTGCTGAAGGTCTGTAAAATATAGGGTCACTAACACCATATTTCCCTATACGCCACTTGGCGTGACGGGGTACTTTACTTTTTACTTTACTACAGCTCTAAGTGACAACCAACAATTGACATCTCTCTACAGCTCTAAGTTACAACCAACAATTGATATCTCTCTACAGCTCTAAGTGACTACCAACAATTAACATCTCTCTACAGCTCTAAGTGACAACCAACAATTGACATCTATCTCAGCTCTAAGTGACAACCAACAATTGACATCTCCCTACAGCTAACATGTGAAACAGTTTCAGGATAGCTATGGTTCACCTATTCTGACGCAACCATCAGCTATGAGTCATTAATCGCTGCTGTCGGGGGGTCAGCCTGTTCTAAGATTGATTATGTCAACATTAGACAAAGAAACGTGTGAACAAACTCAGACATTGACACTCGACAAGACAAAATGAATTAAACAACTCAATCGACAAGCATATCCAAACGCTCCGGCAGGATAAAGCGAGTACAATCCTTGGTAATGACAAAGATTGTATGTTTAGTTCAACTGACCTTCCTAGTCATGACATACAGTTGGAAGCAGGCTCATATCAATCTCAGGTAGTAAATGTCCACTATACCACTGCATAAATAAGTTGCATTTAAAATGTATTAAATTTCAGCTTTCATCATCATTATCAAGTACCGGTCCTGCTGGCGTAGATGATTATGTCTCTCCACAACTTTCGATCTCGGCAGTTATTTATTATTTCTGTTGTTGACCTTCTACCAAGCCATTCTCTTTAGCTGTTGGGTATCTTTTCTCTTTGCTTCCCTCTGTCTCTTCGTCCCTCAATTTGCACAGTCGCTACAATATATTTCACCTGTTCTCTTCTCATTACATGGCCAAAAAATCAATGATTGTTTCTTCTTAATATTGGAAATTACGTCTCTTTTTTATTTGGCCCCTTTCAGAACGTTTTCATAACTCTCCTTAGCTGTCCATTGTATTCTCAACATTCTTCTGTAAAACAGCATTTCTGCAGACTCCAGTGATTTTCTTGCCTGTTGTCCTATTGTCCATGATTCACATCTATATGTTAAGACTGGCTCTACATAACATTTAAGTACTCTTTTTCTTATCAGCTTTACCAGAGCATAAATAAGTTGTATTTAATTTGGTAAATTTCAGCTATCTAACTATCTATTAACCTTTCGAGCCGTAGCCGGCCCATAGGGCATAGACCCAGATAATATTTCTCTTATCTAAATTTTTATTCTTGCAGTTTTCAATCCTTGTAAAGATATTTTATCAAATCTCGCTATTTGTCTCTGTTCTGTGCAAGCAACTCATTTAGTGAGCAGATTCCTGCTGTTCTTGCTTTTCTGATCAATGTTCTTCTCAGTGTCTCTCTGGGTCAGCCTTTTTCCTCTTACCTGTTGTTTCCCACATGAGGGCTTGCTTTGTTATTCGGTTATTAATAACTATGTTATTAGTATATATATTAAGTTCGGTTATTATAAGTATGTTATTAGTATATATATTAAGTTCGGTTATTAATAAGTATGTTATTAGTATATATATTAAGTTCGGTTATTATTATGTTATTAGTATATATATTAAGTTCGGTTATTAATAAGTATGTTATTAGTATATATATATATTAAGTTCGGTTATTAATAAGTATGTTATTAGTATATATATTAAGTTCGGTTATTAATAAGTATGTTATTAGTATATATATATAAGTTCGGTTACTAATAAGTATGTTATTAGTTATATATTAAGTTCGGTTATTAATAAGTATGTTATTAGTATATATATTAAGTTCGGTTATTAATAAAGTAAATGTCAGCTTTACCAGAGCATAAATAAGCTGTATTTCAAAGGTAGTAAATATCAGCTTTAATATTGCTTCTTCCAGCACCGATAGACATTTCATAGGGTTCGTAGTATTTTTCGTCATCCATCTCTATTCTTGGCAAGATGTTCAATCTTAGCTAATGAGTCTATGGCTGCCAACTTTGCTTCTCTTATAAATATTCTTGTTAGGGTCTCTAGGTCTTCCTCTTTTTATGTAGTCTGAAGTTTCCCATAGAAGAACCTGTTTTGAAATTTTCTTGTCTCTTTTCAAAACATCTTCGACATATATCTATCTTATCTTCCTAATGAAAGAAGAGATCGTTGGTTGCATGGTCATTTCTCTTTTCTCCATATCAGTCTTGAATTTATTCTATTGAACAAGGAGTAGTTTTCTTAGGCATTTAAAATCAGTTTTATCCGAGCATAATTAGGCTGTATTTAAAAGGTAGTAAATATCAGCTTTTCATAGAATTGTATGTGAGAGCGTCAGCAGCTTGATGGTAGCGAGGTTATTGGTTATTGGTTATTGGTTATGAAAGGCCTCGGTATCACTGCAAACGAATTAAAATTCATAATCGCTCAACCGCAATACTGACAAATCATCCGAATTACTGACTCATCTCCCAAACAAAGAAAGGTAACTGTAGTCCCCATCGTAGCAGTCTCAGCACACGCCAAAAGACATAAGGCGAAACCGCGCAGAAAGTGAACACAGCCAACTGTTCCCTGTCATATACGATATCATCATTCATCGTAAACAAGCGGGATATCGAAACAGGATCAAAACGGATGAGACACACAGCTCACGGTGTGCACAGAGCACTTAACTTAGTAGCTCCTGCAACAAGCCTGACTTGGAATATGAGGAAACTGCAAGAAGGAACACTTTTCAGACATAACCTTCAATTGTTCCTGTCGCCTATCCACCATATACCATGGAAGTTCGCGTCCTCCCGAAAATGATGATCGTCGTAGCACTTGATGATGTTAGGCCATCGTTGATGACTCCAATTCCAAACATATAGACACACAGTGGTGGTAAGTTATCATTTCCAATCCAACAGAAGCCACCTGACCTGTAGTTAGTAAAACCACAGAGAGAATATGATTTTGTGACCTTCACTGATTCGCTCTTAGATGTGAATGTGTAGTTTACACAAGAGGAGAAGTTTTCAACTACAGTGATTCCATTTAAGGCAATTCTGGGATAGCAGGCAAGTCTCCTTTATAGCAGCAGAACTTGATGATGTACTCTGCTCCCGTCTTGTACTTCATAGATTCAAAATGATCCTTGCCAATGCCATCCGTTTGCACAAGTTAGGTTCTTAGCTACCAAGGTCTCAAACGAAGCCATCAAATAAAGACTTTATCTACAGCGAAGGTTAACGAACTGTAAACAAACATTTATGTTCAAACCCTTGAATACATTTTCAAAAATCTGCGAACTCGCTGCAATAACAGATATCGTGGTGTTCAAGCGATATAGTGGAAGCTGGTGACGCTTTCAGTTAACGCAGCTGACATGAAATGCGTACGACCAGACTCACTGAATTAAGGGAAAATAATAACAGCGAGGAAGAACACTATCACGTTCAAGTGTTGTAGCTCAGCACCCTAAGATTGTATATTTCGCATCATTACGAGATTAAATATTGTTTTGTTAAACCATAGCAAGCATTATGGAGTTTGTGCTTTGTCGCAAAAATTGCCGGTCGAGTTATTCTCTGAGGGTTTAGAGAAATAGACAGTCTGTACATTTTAAACAGGAAATTAATGTTATTGAATATCAGGACATGGGCAAGGCATAATTAAGTTTCTAGTAGCTCGCTAGTCACACACAGCTTTGATTAATGTGAATACATTCCATTACTGTTGATGGCATTATGTAAAGTTGCTGCAGTCTCAAGATGCACCACAGAAATAAAAAGAAGAATAGGCCAAAATAGCATTTCAGAAAATGAAAAACATCGTATGCAACAATTCTATGTCAACAGAAGTGAGAAAGAGAATTCATCGGTGCTATATGAAGCCAATTCTGACCTATGGAAGGATTTCATGGACAGTAAACAAACTATTGAAAAGACGATTAGAGGCCACAGAGATGAGATTTCTCAGAAGAATGTTGAAAGATCCCCGGACAAATAAAAGACCAACAAGGAAATTCTCAAAGAGGCCAACACAAAAAGGGAGCTCCTAAAAAACATCAGAAAGAAACAATCAACATTTTTCGCACACATCATGAGAAGAGATAAGTTTGAACACTTGGTTACAACTGGAAGAATACAGGGAAAGAGAGATCGCGGACGACAAAGAGAGAAAATATTGGATAGCTTGGTGTCATGGCATGGTAAACAGTCAACAACAGAATTGATACGATACACTGCGGATTAAAAAAAATTGTGGAAGGAGATGATCGCTTACGCCAACTGGTATGGCACATGATGATGACGACAGTCTCAAACTAAGCAAGTCAAGGTCACTAGCATCATATACCCCATACTCCTGGTAAGGCGTGGTGGGAACCTTTACTTTCAAACTATAAAACTATCTACGCGCTGCTCAAACAACATATGCTACGTTGTCTTGGCCACGTACATCGTATGTAAGATGGCTGCATACCAAAGATATATTCTACGGACACCTGGCAGATGGCAATAGGACTACGGTGCGCCCAAAACTTCAATTTGTAGACGTGTGTAAATGCGACATGAAGACTCTGAACATAAACCCTGCAGCCTGGGAAGACATATCAGCAGACCGTAATCTCTGGAAACACACTCTAAAGCTCCAACTCAAACAAGAAGCAGACAGATTCATTGAAAAAGAGAATACACGGCGAAAGTAAAGAAAAGACAAAATAACATTTCTAGGGGCGCTGAAAAGTCCATAGTCAACTATGACTGACGGAGGCTACTATAGTCAACTATTACTGATGGAGACTACTATATTCTACTATGACTGATGGAGACTACTATAGTTAACTGTGACTGATTCAGGTTACTATAGTCAACTATGACTGACGGAGGCTACTATAGTCTACTATGACTGATGGAGACTACTATAGTCAATTGTGACTGATTCAGGTTACTACAGTCAACTATGACTGACGGAGGTTACTATAGTCAATTATGACTGATGGAGACTACTATAGTCAACTATTACTGACGGAGGCTACTACTACACATACTAGTCTAAAATTATCGATTCACTGATTACAGTAAACCATATCAATTTGTTGAAATAGAGGGACTTCAGAATGCCTTCTTGACCCTTTCTTATGTTGCATTTGTCTTTAGTCAACTATTACTGACGGAGGCTATTACTACTAGTCTAAAATTATCGATTCACTGATTACAGTAAACCATATCAATTTGAGAAACATCCTTGCATTTATTTACACTGAGCCATGCCGGCTGGAAAGGAAATAAGAATTGCGACCATAGGACCGTCTATATTCTATTTGCTCGCAGTGATGTTGGTCTTTGGGGAGAATCACGAGCTACAGTGGGTAAATGAACATGGCAAGTTTGTTTAAAATATGAGATTTGGCAGAGGAGATGGGGAATTGCTTGTCGCGACGAGTATATAAATAATTAATTTAAATTATTAATTAAATTATTATTAAATTATAAATAAATATAATTATAAATAATTTCGCCCAGATTTTATTTAAGCTCAGTTAATTAGAAGAACTTTTCTATGATTCTATCATGTTAAGCTCATCATATGAGGACGCAGAAACTCAACTCTGAAAAAAATTTTTAATGAATGTTTCAATGAAGAATGATACAAAGATACTAACGTTGATAACTTCCTATAATTGCTTATGTGGAAAATTACTATATATATATATATATATATATATATATATATATATATGACCTTTAACGTCTTGACAGGCGGTTGGTAGCAAGCAATCATGATAAGTCAGTAGTTTGGTAAAGCATTAGTGTCTCATACTGGGTGCTGCTTTACTGAACATCATCTCTCGTGGCTGAATTTGCCAATCCTGGACAGACAGATCCATCCACAGCACGAGCACGGTGTATTTGCAGTACCTGGCCTTGTCTCTTTTCTCTTGCGTTTTTTGTCTTCTGAATTTGACATCAGCACTGTCTCGAAAATTTCTGTGCCATTTTATATGTTTGCTCTCCTGTGCTACGATCCGCAGCCACATTTTCCCAGTTTCTTTCACTGATAGAAAATTCCCTCAAGGAAGCCCTGCAAACATCCTTATATCTCAGCACTGGCCTGCCCTTTGGTCTCTTTCCGTCTTTAAGTTCGCCATACAATATTTTAAATATACTACAATATTTGATACTATATAATATATTGAAATTATACAAAATCACAGTAACATATTCTTCTCCTTCTTTCCTTCCTAATTTGCATCTCAGCGTCGAGTGCAGATATAATTTGCCGTCTTTTGTTCATCTGTTGGCCTCTGCTGCTGGTATGTCTCCTATTGTTTTTAATATTCCATCAATCCATCTTTTTCGTAGTCGGCCCTTGAGTCCAGTATTCTTGTAACGTTTATTAAAAGCTCGCTGGGGAGAGGGTGGGGTGCTAGTTAATCACGGACAAGACGCCGGCCTCAAGATAGAGAGGCTGTGAGTTCAAATCTCAGCTGCACCAGCTGGGATTTTTATTTGTTTATTTAAATTTTATTTCCGATGTTTGAAGCGACACTATCCAGAAGTCTCCGAACACATCTGAATAGGCGGCTAATGGGTGTAAACTCTCGTGCTAAGACGTCGATTAAAGTCTTGTGCTTTACCTTTACCTTACCTTTCATTAGCGATGTCTCTCTGCGGCAACCACCCCTGGTCTCAGCACCGAGACCCGGCTTGAAACATTAATTACACATCGACGGCAAAAAAAAAATATTAATACCTCCAAAAACGGAGCTACCTGCCTGCGCGACAAGGGACCCCTGTGCACACGTTTGCCATGAAAAAAAAACGGAAAACAGATTAAGACGCAAAATGCGGTTCCTAGTCTCTAGGAACATCGCCAGAGGCGATATCTGGTGAATGCAAAACAAAAAAAAGTTCGTTGCTTTTGGGTAACTTATTCAGAAATATAGATATATATATATACACACATATGCGCACAAGATAAATTACGGATTAAAAGTGATTCTGTTATTCCAACTTTTTCGTTACAATAATAATGTATTTAAAAAATAAATGTCAACACGAGCATACCTGAAGATTAGTACAGATAAAGAGCATCCATTGCACCACGTGCTCAACACAGGGAAAGGTGTCAGGCTAAAAAGAGGAAAATCATCGGTGGGCAGAGCAGAATGTTTCATCAAACAGGTATGTGGGCTTAACAATATCAACGTTGGTGAGGAGTGGATACAGGTGCCTACGTCGTTCAAGGGGACTTTCTCGTATATTGTCACACTCGACAGGAAAAGTAGGGAACATAACCCGGTCGTGGTTAATGCTGAGGTCAACGGTTAATCTGCGATAACACCGATGAGAAAGATACAGTCATCTATACAGACGGATCTGTAAGACGACACGAAAAAGTGCATGGGCATTTACAGCACGCTCGGCAGGCAGAATAGTCAAGGAAGACAGTGGTGCATACGTCGTGACCACGAGTAGCATGACAATGGAGGTGATGGCAGTGACCCAGGCATTCAAATGGTTAGAGTCACAAGACTACACCCACGCATGTATACTGAGTGATTCGATGAGCATGATAAAAAAAGTGGAGGCGGGCTCTGTACGCATGCAATGGGTAGAGTCGTTGCAGAAATCCAAAATACGTAAGGTCACCTTTGTCTATGTCCCTGGACATGCGGGAGTACGGGGAAATGAGAGACCGGATACGTTGGCTAGCTGTGCTTTCGTTGAGGACGGGCAACCAATGGATCGGGCGGACATCATCAATGCCCTCCGAGATGTGGGAAGAGCACAGGACTTCGACAAACACAGATCCACGTCACTTCTTCGGATGATGGAAATGGGAGTTAAGATGGGCACAGCCAGAAATGAGAAACTTAGTGGCCGTGTAAGAAGACTTATCAACCAACATAGAACTGGAGTCGTCAGTCGCTGGACACTGCGGGACTTGCTGAGGAGGGGATCTGAGCACCTATGGACATGTTTAGAGTGCAATGATGATGATCCGAAAATAATTCAATAACCAATCCACATCCATGGATGGACCAATTCACATACATGGATGATACCAATCCACATACATGGATAACACCAATCCACATACATGGATGACACCATTCCACATACATCGATGGACTAATCCACATACATTAATGACACCAATCCACTTACATGGATGACACCAATCAACATACATGGATGGACCAATTCACATACATGGATGGACCAATCCACATACATGGATGATACCAATCCACATAAATGGATGACACCAATCCACATAAATGGATAATGCCAATCCATATAAATGAATGACATCAATCCACATACATGGATGACACCAATGGCTTTGTAATTGGACTTTCCATATTGGCGAATAATTTCAGATGATGAGGTATGTTTTCAACACTCGGGAAAAAATCACAAATAATCAACAGAAAAAAACCGAATAGCAACAATACTCATTTATTATTTTTTGTGTCTTCTGTCTAAACCACTGGAAACTACTATTCCTGGTGTTTCGTCCTATAACTGTTTGTGTGCAACGCAAGTATTCTGCCCTACGGGAGGTACCAGTCGTAATAAATAACACAGATACACAATTTATTCCCTGGTTGTGATCGTAACCCTATGCTATAGTCTTGAGTACACACATGCGTGAAAGACAGCCAATGATAGCTACTTTTTTTTTAGGTAGCTGAGTTGGCCGTGTGCTCTAGCGTTTGGTTCTCGTGGCAAGGCGCTGTGCAAAGGAGTACGGGTTCGATCCTGCTTCAGACCGTTTATTGTTCTTTGTTGTTTTTTTTTTTCTGTTGATTATTTCTGATTTTTTTCCGAGTGCTGTAAACATACCTCTTCCCCTGAAATGATTCGCTGATCTATCACCTCGGATGGTTCCCTCCATAATTATATCCATTTCTCATTATTTGTCTCCTTTCCGTTTTAACCGTTCTCTTTGAATCTCTTGGCTACGAAAAATAAACATATGCTAGATATTTTGGTTACATACACCAGTGGTGGCCAACGTGACAGAGGGAAGGGTTATAGTCAATACCTGGACCAGAGGGGCACACTTAAGAGCATCATCATAAATCACATGATGAGATTTAGTAATCTATAAATAAAGAACGCTGATATCGTATGGCGGGGAAAGGATGGTTGTGTTCACTCTATTTGCGGTTTCGCATAATGTCTTTTGGCGTGTGCTAAGACTACTATCATAGGGACTGCAGCTACCTTTCTTAGTTTGGGAGATGAGATATTAATTCAAATGATTTCACTGGCACGGGCGGGTGAGCAATTATGTATTTTAATTCGTTTGCAGAGATACCGGGACCTTCCATAACCATAAATAATGTTTGCACATGATGACATATTTGTATCACTTGTAACAAGACTATTATTTTATTTCAAAATTACCTTTGTATTATTTTTTTTTTACCGACTGGAATTTTGGTTTTAATTTATTGTTATTTATTGTAGTAGATTAAGTGGACGCTTCAAGAGCCACGAAAAATAGACTGGCAGGCCTAATCTGGTCCGCGGGAGGTCATATGGCTATCGCTGATGTAGATTGATGTTCGATGATCGATCGATGCTCTCATATCAGACTATTATCAGACAGATAACGTTAATTGTTGGATCAAACTCCCTGGCTAGGTCATGGGGCCCAAAGCTAACTCAACGACACCATAACTAATTGAGCGGATCAGAGCTTACCAAGACCATAATCCACTTCTACGTGACTATCATAGAGAGAGATTAATCAGAATGTCAAGTAATTTTAAATTAATCATGGAGACAAAATGTATAGCCAAGAATAAGCGGTGACGAAGTTTGATATTAGCTTATTTCTGTTCAACAAAACCCCGCGTGTAATTGTTTCTATGTCTACACTTTTTCATGTGACCAATGTGGGCAAGTTCTCAGTGTCAACAGTTTACATCTAACAATTCTCCGTGTCGACAGTTTACGTCTAACAATTCTCCGTGTCAACAGTTTACGTCTAACAATTCTCCGTGTCAACAGTTTACGTCCAACAATTCTCCGTGTCAACAGTTTACGTCTAACAATTCTCCTTGTCAACAGTTTACATCTAACAATTCTCCGTGTCAATAGTTTACGTCTAACAATTCTCAGTGTCAACAGTTTACGTCTAACAATTCTCCGTGTCAACAGTTTACATCTAACAATTCTCCGTGTCAATAGTTTACGTCTAACAATTCTCAGTGTCAACAGTTTACGTCTAACAATTCTCCGTGTCAACAGTTTACATCTAACAATTCTCCGTGTCAATAGTTTACGTCTAACAATTCTCAGTGTCAACAGTTTACGTCTAACAATTCTCCGTGTCAACAGTTTACATCTAAACAATTCTCAGTGTCAACAGTTTACATCTAACAATTCTCCGTGTCAATAGTTTACGTCTAACAATTCTCAGTGTCAACAGTTTACGTCTAACAATTCTCCGTGTCAACAGTTTACATCTAAACAATTCTCAGTGTCAACAGTTTACGTCTAACAATTCTCCGTGTCGATAGTTTACGTCTAAACAATTCTCAGTGTCAACAGTTTACGTCTAAACAATTCTCCGTGTCAACAGTTTACGTCTAACAATTCTCCGTGTCGATAGTTTACGTCTAACAATTCTCCGTGTCAACAGTTTACATCTAAACAATTCTCAGTGTCAACAGTTTACGTCTAACAATTCTCCGTGTCGACAGTTTACGTCTAAACAATTCTCCGTGTCAACAGTTTACATCTAACAATTCTCCGTGTCAACAGTTTACGTCTAACAATTCTCCGTGTCGACAGTTTACGTCTAAACAATTCTCCGTGTCGACAGTTTACGTCTAAACAATTCTCCGTGTCAACAGTTTACGTCTAACAATTCTCCGTGTCAACAGTTTACGTCTAAACAATTCTCCGTGTCAACAGTTTACGTCTAACATTCTCCGTGTCAACAGTTTACGTCTAAACAATTCTCCGTGTCAACAGTTTACGTCTAACAATTCTCCGTGTCAACAGTTTACGTCTAAACAATTCTCCGTGTCAACAGTTTACATCTAACAATTCTCCGTGTCAACAGTTTACGTCTAAACAATTCTCAGTGTCAACAGTTTACATCTAACAATTCTCCGTGTCAACAGTTTACATCTAACAATTCTCAGTGTCAACAGTTTACATCTAACAATTCTCCGTGTCAACAGTTTACGTCTAACAATTCTCAGTGTCAACAGTTTACATCTAACAATTCTCCGTGTCAACAGTTTACGTCTAACAATTCTCCGTGTCAACAGTTTACGTCTAACAATTCTCAGTGTCAACAGTTTACATCTAACAATTCTCCGTGTCAACAGTTTACGTCTAAACAATTCTCAGTGTCAACAGTTTACGTCTAAACAATTCTCCGTGTCAACAGTTTACATCTAACAATTCTTCGTGTCGACAATTTACGTCTAACAATTCGTGTCGACAATTTACGTCTAACAATTCCCCGTGTCGACAATTTACGTCTAATTCATTTCTTGTGTGAACAATATTCTTTTGTTGTGTGGAGTTTTTTTTTTATTTCTGGGCGCGTTTAAGGCACGATTTTTTCCCCAGTTTCGTGAGTGGGCTTTCATCTAATCACCATTTAAAGAGCACAAAGTATATCGAAGAGGATGTGCCCTGGGTGTCCAGGATAATGTCCCCTAGTGTTACAAAAATATCTAAATGTTATCACTCTCTCTGTCGAAGGTTTATCCTGGGAATCGAACCGTGCAATCAGAAACGGCTTCTTGTTCTTCTCTTTCATTCCTCACTTGCCTTTCAGCGTCGAGGGAGATATAATATGCAGTATTTTGCTCTTCTGATCGCATCTGTTGCTGTTATGTTTCCTAGTGCTTCTAATATTCCGTCAATCCATCTTTTTCGTGGTCGACCCTTGGGTCTGGTTTTCTCGCAAAATTTCTTGAGGGCTCGTTGTGTTGTGTTTTGATCACTCTGCCAAACCATTTTATTTGTTGTTTCTTTATATATTCTATGGTGGGGGTTATTTCTAGCTTTTTTCTCAGTTCTTCATTTTTGATCTTATCTCTTAGGCTGTTTCCTGACATTCGTCTGACACATTTAATCTCAGTAGAGGTTACTTTTTTCTTGTTCTTGCATCTAGGGTCCAGGACTGGCATAGATAGCACAACGTTGATATGATTGTATTGTAAAGTACCTGTTTTGGCTCTAGAGTTATTTTTTTTTTGTTGGACAATAGTGGTGATGGATGTCCAATGATTTGACAAGCTTTGTTGCATCTTGAGTGTATCTCTGCTGTTTGTGAATTGTCGTTTGTCATGGCTTCTTCGCATCCTCTTACATCACTTCCGGAGTTGAAACAGACGCAATGTTTCAGGTCTCTAGTATATATCAGTCTCAGTCATTGTCCTTTGACCCCTGTTTGGTATGGGCTCAAAACTTCGAACAGGGTCAGTGACTGATAGGGGACTCTTGCGTCAGGATTAGTGAACCGAAACTGATCAATAGCCTATTTCAGTAATTCCAATGCCTCTAGGAACAAACTAACCAATCTAATGGAATAATGAGTAACTAGGGGAGGTAACACACGAAATGTCTTGCTAGAGTTGGATGTGTTGAGTCTGAGAGAAGGCTGAGATCACACTTGGTTATAGAGTTCGACGTTATGTCATTATCTTTTAAGGAAGCCGAGTTATGAAGCAGAATGAGTGGGAGGAGGAGAGGAAGGAGAAGAAAATGAGAAGGAGGAGGGATTGAAAAAAAAGAGAAGGAAGAGAAGTAGAAAAAGAAGAGGATGAGGAGAAGTAGAAGAAGAAAAGGATGAAAATGAGGAAGGGGAATGGAAAGCGAAGAAAAAAGAGAAGAAGAAGAAGAATGATGATCAAGATAAGGAAGAGAAAAGGAAGAGCTGAGGAAGAAGAAAGATTAAGAAGAGAAGGAGAAGAAGGGCGAAGTGAAGAAGAAGATGATGAGAAAGAAGAAAACGATGATGATCACATTGTTATAAAACCTTTTAGATGATGTCTCGCCATCTTACCGTAGTCCAATTCGCGTTTATTTCCTTATCATCTTCTTATAAGTTATACTGAAGCGTGCTTTACGGGTATCAATGATAAAAATGAAAACGAAAAATATGTCATAACCGGCGAGCTATTGAACTACTGTAACCCTCAGCATGCATGATCTCTACACGTGTTTGTAAAAAAAAAAGATCTCCTTTTCTTTTTCAACTTCTTGTAACCACTTGTAACCACTTGTAACTACTTGTAACTATTCCAGTGTCGCGAGAGACGCGAAGTTCTAGTTCCTGCCCCTCTAGCAGCGTCAACCAGTGTCAACTGATGTTGTAACGTTTGTCGGATGTTTTCAGTCCATCTTACTTTGGGTCTTCTTACATATATTCATTTAATATACGTTTGTATAGTATAGAATCTCTTGACATTAATTCCAAATGAGCAGACCATTTCATTTGTTGTCTCTGTATGTAGTTTAAAATTGATTGAATGTCAAATCTCTCGCCACATCATTTCTGATTCAGTCTCTTCTGGTCACTCCAGGCCCTCCTCTTAAACTTGTCATCTGTTTGGGGACAAGCTCTACCTCTTATGTTTATTTGTGAGCGATCATGTTTAGCATTGATAGCACAAGATGGGAATGAAAACACTCAGTATAAGAAGTTTGTTTGTGACGAAAGGTACTGTCTTGTGCTGAACTGTAGGGGTTAGCTATCCCAATATTTATTGTTTTTGTTTTGTTACATCGAATGTGAATCATGGACAGTAGACAAACAAATAAAAAGACGGAAAATCCATAGAGATGGGATTTCTTAGAAGAATGTTGAAAGCTCCCTGGACAGCTAAAAAGACCAATGAAGAAATTCTCAAAGAGGCCAACACAAAAAGAGAAATCCTAAAAAACATCAGAAAGAAACAATCAACATTTTTTGGGCACATCATGAGAAGAGGAAAGTTGGAATACTTGGTTACCATTGGCAAAATCAAAATAGAAAAAAAAGAGAGATCGCGGACGACAAAGAGAGAAAATATTGGATAGCTTGGAGTCATGGCATGGAAAACAGTCAACAACGGAACTGATACGATGCACTGTAGATAGAAGATTGTGGAAGGGCACGGTCGCCTACGCCAACCGGTATGGCACATGATGATTGTCTATTTCTTTATCCACTTTGCCACCCTCAGAGAATATTGTTCCCTGATATTTGAAGCCTATCACTTGCCTGATGATGTGGTGTTCTACGACTACGTTTAACATTTTCTCTTGTTATCTTGACTTCTGCTGTACCAGTGTTTATTTTCATGTTATTCATGTTGCATACAGTATTCACGAACGACAGATGTCGTTGAAGTTCTCGTACGTTGTAAGCTGTTAATGTTATATCATGAGCAAAGAGTGTGGGCCGCGATAGCTCAGTGGTTAGTGAACTGGACTACATAGGACAAGAGGTAGGGCTCGATCCCAACCGACGGCTTCCGGGTTCACCTAACCTTAAATGGGTACCGGATTTTTTTCTGGGAAAGTAAAGCGGCACGGGCGTAATGCTGACCACATTACCCCAAAAATCATGTGCTGAAGGTCTGTAAAATATAGGGTCACTAACACCATATTCCCAATACGCCACTTGGCGTGACGTGGCACTTTACTTTTTTTTATGAGCAAAGAGTAGTTCTTTGATATCCTCATATTGTGGTTTCTTATTCTTGCATATGTTGTGGATGTTGGTGATGAAAGCAAAAGTCGAGATAAATGCATCCTTGTCTAACTCCAGGTGTCAATTGTGATTGGTTTAGATGTCCCTTTATTTGTTCTTATTACACTGCTTTATAGTTCCGGGACATGAAAGATGAGTTATGGGAATGAACGCCATTTACACTGCTTTATAGTTCCGGGACATGAAAGATGAGTTATGGGAATGTACGCCGTTTACACTGCTTTATAGTTCCGGGACATGAAAGATGAGTTATGGGAATGTACGCCGTTTACACTGCTTTATAGTTCCGGGACATGAAAGATGAGTTATGGGAATGAACGCCGTTTACACTGCTTTATAGTTCCGAGACATGAAAGATGAGGTATGGGAATGAACGCCATTTACACTGCAAAACACGAAATGTCGTCGGTTCCAATAATCAACTAGCTTTATTTTTTTTATATTACAAGGCAGAAAGAGAAACAGTGAGAGGGAAAGAGAAAGAATGAGAGAGAGAGACAGAGAGAGTAGTTTGTGATGTAATGAGGATGAAATAATTGTAAAGGATTGACAGTGTTATAACATCTTTAAATGGGCAGTAAACGTGTAAAAGACAAGCATTTTCCTGATAATCTAAAATAAGATAATTTTGTTTGAGTTTAGAGTGTAGTTTCCGGATGTCACGTGTCACAGAATGTGTCAGTGTTGGTGGTGTTAAAGCCCTGTAGCGCGAAGCCGCAAGTCTTACAGAGGATGAGTGATAATACTTCCTTGAGGTTATCGCCTTCCTTACCTATGTCATTATTTTTTTAAAGAAAAGGGAGCATGGTTACAGCTTTACGTCGGTGAGGAACAAAGCAAAAACAAAACGACGTTGCGGTTCATTATGCTTTAGGATTATGCAATGGACACAGTACAAATATATATAGAAACACGAAAATATAACTCAGCAACATCATCAGGTGCCATGTCGACTGGCGTAGGCGATCATCTCTCTCCACAATACTCGGTTCTGCATACATGTCATAATTTCATTATCTTTTACCTTAAGTACTCTTTTATTATTTATTTTAGCTGTTCAATCATTTTTTCCCTCTGCTCTTCTTTTATTTAATTCTGCCTGATGTTATATTATTCTCAATGCCGTCATTTTGCGTCACCTGCCCAATAGAGGTAGATTGTCTCTTCCTTATGGTTTTGATGATGTTTCTGGTTTCTCCAGTAAAGACAAATTGTCTCTTTCTTTGGGTTTTAACGATGTTTCTGGTTTCTCCAGTAAAGGTAGATTGTCTCTTCCTTTGGGTTTTAATGATGTTTCTGGTTTCTCCAGTAAAGGTAGATTGTCTCTTTCTTATGATTTTGATGATGTTTCTGGTTTCTCCATCTCATTTAAACATTCTTCATTTGTAATTTTTGCTATCCATGGAATTTGTAGCATTCTTCTGATAAGCCACATCTCATCTACCTTTAATGTTCTTCACAAATATAACTACACAGCTGTAATATGCAAGAATATCTGAGAGGTGTGTATCTATATATTTGTGTGTTGTAGCTATCGTGCAAGTTGAAGACCTACCGAGCCACAACATCGGTCTGCTTTTATGTTTTTCCTCACCTACGTTAAACTGCAACCATAATCCTTGTTATTAATTTTTCATTCTTTTCATGCTTTAATGCAGCTTCGCTTTTTTATGCCTTTTTATGCTACCTTTACCCCCAGTCTTACCTACTGAGTCTAGAACTGCTACACATAAAAGGATGGTTGAATTGAAGGGTGTACAGATGGTGGAATTGAATGGTGTACAGATGGTTCAATTGAAGGGTGTACAGATGGTGGAATTGAATGGTGTACAGATGGTTGAATTGAATGGTGTACAGATTGTTGAATTGAATGGTGTACATATGGTTGAATTGAATGGTGTACAGATGGTTGAATTGAAGGGTGTACAGATGGTTGAATTGAAGGGTGTACAGATGGTTGAATTGAAGGGTGTACAGATGGTTGAATTGAACGGTGTCTGTGTATCTTCTTTTGTCGTTATAGAGTCTAACAAGGACTTCCATTTAAAAGATGGTGGAACTAGTTCACGTTCTCTCGATCGCTGCGGAAAGTGCATTTGCGGTCTGATTAATTTCGGCTCTCCGTTGCACTTTTCTGCGTTAAAGTCAAAATTATGTTCTACTTAAAAAAAACTTCGGCCAATGAAGCGGAGTGGTACCCACGGCAATATTCCTTTTTTGACAAATCAAGTGTTGTGAATGCGACTTTCCACCGTCTAGAGTTGATCTGCGCTTTACGTCACATTGAGTGCTGTTCATGACAGTTGTTGGAATTGTTTGACGCAAGTTATTTACATGTTACAACTCACTAATGTGAACTGCTTCGTCAAGTGAGCCGCAGTTTTATCTCTTTAGGGAATTTGCACCGTGTTTCGTTCGTTGTAAGCTGCATTCACTATAGTAATCAGGAATATATGGGCGCTGCCATTGTTGCGTGTGCTACGACATCATAATGGCTCATCGTATATACCAAGACCGGCCATACGCTAATCTTATGGTCTGTTGTTTGATGTGCGACGGGGATAATCCGACGACTGTGTTTTATATGTTGGAGTCAAAAACGATGTCTTAAGATCTTCAAGCTCTATAAAGTAAAAAAAAAAAAAAAATATGACGATCATCATTTTCAGGAGGACATGATCTCCAGGTCAATATGGTGGATAGACGACAGGAACCATTGAAGGCTATGTATAAAAGTGTTCCTTGTTGCAGTTTCCTCATATTCCAAGCCCGGCTTGTTGCAGAAGCTACCGAGTTAGGTGCTCTGTGCAAACCGTGAGCTGTGTGTTTCATCCGTTTTCATCATGTTTCAATATTCCAATTGTTTACGATGAATGATGATATCGTATGACAGGGAACAGTTGGCTGTGTTTACTTTCTGTGCGATTTCGCCTAATCTCTTTTGGCGTGTGCTGAGACTGTGAGACTGCTATGATGGGGACTACCTTTCTTTGTTTTGGAGATGAGATAGTAATTTGGATGATTTCACTGGCACGGGCGGTTGAGCAATTATGGATTTTAATTCGCTTGCGGTGATACCGGGCCTTCCATAACCAAAGAATCAAAGTTTAACAGGTTTTGTATTTCATTATTAATGAACTTTAAATAGCAACTCAATGAGTTCTTTTCCTTTTAGCATTTTCAGACTTTTAACAAAGCTCTTTCCATGATGATAACAATAATCACAAATTATTTTTTCCTATGCACACTTGCATTCTTTTGTGTCCATTTTATATATGCTTTTTATTTAATAACTTATAAATTGTTGCCCTTTATAACGTTCAAATATGTGCTCTCTTTAGATTTATTATATTTTATATTTTGCCCTCTCTACGTTTATAAATTGTTGCACTTTATTGTTGCCCGTTCAAATTGTGTGTTTCTTTACATTTATTATTTTTTTGCCCACTCTACAATTATAAACTGTGTGCACTCTATAAGTTTAAAAAAAAATGTTTAATCCTCTCAGAATGAACAGTTTTTGTGTTCTCTGCACATTTATAACCCGTGTGCCATTTACCACTTTATTTCCATTTACACAATTATCCCTTGCCATTTTTGCTTTATCTCGCTTCACTTTATCTCTGTAGTTTCTTGATCATATAATTGAGCTCTCGCTGTAAACGACAAACATTTTCTCCTGGCGTGTTTCTTGTTCAACATTCCCCATGTTTTTAATGTTAGTATAAGAGTATAAACGTGCTCATAAAATATGTTCTTTCCGGAAGTGAAGGATTAAAAAAATGGTTCCCTTTTTATGCCATTTATTGTGTGCTTGACAAGTTTTTTTTTTTTTTAATGGCCTTTCTCTCTGTTCACCAGCCTGCCCATCTTCAAGTGCCATTTCGTCTCACACAAGGGGAGAGCAGGTGGCCGTGTCGATACCTTGTCCCGTTCTAAACTAGGAGAATGCGAGTTCCAATCCCGGTATAATTTTTGTTTTGTTTTTGGGAGTGGAAAATATAACTAACGCTCGAACACCTCGTGGCGACTCCACTGCGCAATCAATCATTGAGTGCCAATCCTCTCTGTCTCTTGCTTTTTAGCGCAGGTTGTCATAGGCCTACATGTCCATCTGGTGACATTACTTTCCATGTTTGTCTTGGTCTGCCGCTGCCTCTTTTACCTTGTATTTTCCCTTCCAAGATTATATTTAGCCGGCTGCTGTGTCTTTTAACATTCCCCAAAAATCGTATTTGTCTTGTTTGAACTGTGTTTAATAGTTGTCTTTTCAGTTTCAATTGTTTTAAAACTTCGTCAATTGTTGGATTTTATTTTTGATCCAATTAGACTGGACTTCTTCTTTTTCTTTCTTCTTCTTCTTCTTCTTTTCTCTTTCACTGATACCTAAAAGGTGTCGTGGTTTATATCATTTGTCGTTCTTGTGCTGCTCGAATTGTCTGAATTAGTGATTTTCCTTTGTAATATGGAAATGTTAGACTGGACTAACGGTCTTTATTCTCCGGTCGTACCAAGTCCCGCCCTGTAATTAGAAAACGCCAAACGGATAGTTCTTTTTCTCTCTCTCTCTCTCTCTCACTCTCATCCTCCTATCTTTTTTTAACCTCCCTAAACCTCGTTCTTCATTTGTGTTATTTATTTGCTTTCTTTTTTTTCTCGTTTATTCTTCCTTTATGGACCGATGGCGATGTCTCCTAGGGCTATAGCTGAAGCCAGGCAGAAATATATGTAACCGTTTTCAGGTTTATGGTTATGTGTGTTATCTTCTTCTACTGAGGAAGAATAGTTCTCGAAACGTTTATAATCTTGCCCCGTTTTATTTTTAATGAAGCTGCTTTATACAATTGTAACCCTCCCCACCACCCACGTTCCACCCAGCCCCACAACGGCTCCACATATTTGTGCATATCTCCGATCTCCTTCATTCCTATAGTCTCTCATTCTTCTCACTACTGGCTCCCTGCTACCCGCTTTACCGCAGCACTGCACTTAGTTACCTGTTCCCTACTCAATTTATACCGCTGCTACTTTATGTCTGTTTAACGTCATCCATCTCTTTGTGCTTTAGTTAGACTCATCATCACAGCGTCCACCTCTCCCTAACTTCATCATCCGACATGTATCTATATGTATCTGAGCCTCACCGTTTGTTGTCGTTGTCCCTTTATTCTGAAGAAGGCCGCCGACCGAAACGTCTGTATTTTGTTGTGTTCCTTTTTTGTAAAGCTGTCACCATACCTTGAAGTGTATACCACACGCAACTACTGGCTCCTTTACCCGATCACTGTGTCCATTGTAGCTATTTCCTCCCCTACGATTCTCATTGATTCTCACATCCCGAGCTCTATTTTTTCTTAAAGTGTCCACATCCTCTCTCCCTCACTTATCATGTCTTTCTTTCCCCCAGTCTGCACTCAAGTACCAATTGCGATCTCACAAATATATTTACATTTTTCGATGAAATCATTCTTGCAACTTCTACTTCATTTCCAATTTCGTTTCTCAGAGCTGAAGATTTAAGAGCCTGCAACTAAATGACATGCCTTTTTGCATTGATCGTGCTCTCTGTTGTTTATTGTATTGCAGCTTTAAGTGCATTCCTGTATACCCTTGGAAACACGCCTCATTTCTGCCAGTTCACCTGGTTCTGAGTAAAGAATTTCTTTTTATTTTTTTATTTTAGCCTTGTTTCTTTATCACTGAACTTAACACTTCAATGATTTATTCGGCTGTCTCGCTCTCTCACTCTCTCTCTCTCACTCTCTCTCTCTATCTCTCTCTCTTTTCTTTCTCTCTCACTCTCTACGTTTGTGTTCGTGTTTAGTTTATTATGAAGCATTACTCCTATATATAGTGTTGTAAGGAAAATGGTCCCTTAAAATGTCATTTTATAATAAGTAAAGTATTACATTTCAGCACACTAGCTCACAGCGTTTTGAGGTTAGCGCGCATGTGCTGAACCTCAATAACATTATCATCATTATCATCATCATCATCATCATCATCATTGAGTGATGTCTTCGCATGGAAGGTTATTGTTAGATTGTGGTCTATACAGTGGTGACATTCTAGCCTCAAAGAAATGATAATAAATGGAAGGTTATTGTTTGAATGTGCCAGTGAGTTAAAAGTCACACTGCAGACACATGTTTCGGAAGGCCCAGCTGAATTTAACCGCTGGTTCTATAGAATTGTGCATATTAGACCGTGATATTAAATAATCTATAGAACATTGCATTATAACTAATTGAATCTGTAAAGTGAATGTCTTTGAGTGAGTAGGGCATGATCTATAGAACAACATATTGAAATGGGATCGGCCTTTCTAATTGTTCACTGTTTGGCTGCTTTTGGTCCAAACAAATCCTATCTGCTCTCTTTGTTTATGTAAGTAAAAGTTACATAAATCCTGGCTAACGTATCTTTCTGCAGTTTTTCCGATCAGTGTTTGGCTTTCAGTGTTCGATTTGGCGATCAGTGTTTGGCTTTCAGTGTTCGATTTGGCGATCAGTGTTTGGTTTTCAGTGTTCGATTTGGCGATCTGTGTTTGGCTTTCAGTGTTCGATTTGGCGATCAGTGTTTGGCTTTCAGTGTTCGATTTGGCGATCAGTGTTTTGTTTTTTGTTTTTTTTTTCGTTCCCCAGCTTTGACCTTTGACGAAGTCCTTAGAGACTAGGAACTGAATTTTGCGTGCTAATCCATTTCTCCCTGGCAGCCGTGTGCACAGGGGTCCCTCGCCGCACAGGCAGATAACTCCGACTTCGGAGATACTCATATTTTTTTCCGTCGATGAGTAATTGACGTTTCAAGCCGGGCCTCGCTGCTGAGACCAGGGGTGGTTGCCGCAGAGAGAAATCATAAATAAAAATCCCAACTGGTTATAGCCGGGATTTGAATCCACAACCTCTCTGTCTCGAGGCCGCTTTGTTTATTAGAGAATGGTATTTGCCTATCGTGTTGATTTTTGTGTGTATTTTTTGTTGTGTACCTGATTAAGGGGAGCCGCGTGTGGTTAATGAACTGGACTAAAAAGGACAATGTCTAGGGTTCGATCCCAACCGACGGCTTCCGGGTTCACCCAGCCTTAAGTGTACCGGATTTTTTCTGGGAAAGTAAAGCGGCACGGGCGTAATACAGACCATATTACCCCAAAAATCATATGCTGAAGGTGTGGAAAATGTATGATCACTAACACCATATTCCCTATACGCCACTTGGCGTGACAGGGGGCTCTTTACATTTGTTTTTATTACTACCTGATTAAGGTTTTTGCCGAAACGTTGTTGTTTGTCCTATCTCTCTCTCTCTCTGATAGTTTAGCTGAAAGATACAATTTCATGTTTAAATGTTCTTTGCAGCTCTGCTCGCGGCACCGATAGTACTTCATGTTTTATATATTTTATATGTGAGCTTGGAGTCTGTAGAAATGTGGTTTTACAGAAGAATGTTGAGAATACCATGGACAGCTAAGAAGAGTAATGAAAACGTTCTGAAAGAGGACAAAGCAAAAAGAGAGGTAATTTCCAATATTAGGAAGAAACAATCATCATTTTTGGTCATGTAATGAGAAGAGAACAACTGGAATATATTGTAACAACTGGGAAAATTGAGGGACGAAGAGATAGAGGGAAGCAAAGAGAAAGGATACCAGATAGTTTAAGAGAATGGCTTGGCAGAAGGTCAACAACAGAAATGATAAATAACTGTCGTGATCGAAAGTTGTGGAGAGATGATCATTTAAGCCAGCAGGCCCGGTACTTGATGGTGGTGATGATGATGATGTGTGCTTATTTCCTTTATTATAATGGGAGTTAACTGACGTAAAAAGTAAAAAAAGTAAAGTACCCCCGTATAGGGAATATGGTGTTAGTGACCATAAATTTTACAGACCTTCAGCACATGATTTTGGGGTAATGTGGTCGGTATTACGCCCGTGCCGCTTTATTTTCGCAGAAAAAATCCGGTACCCATTTAAGGCTGTGTGAACCCGGAAGCCGTCGGTTGGGATCGAACCCTCCCTCTTGTCCTTTGTAGTCCAGTTCACTAACCACTGAGCTATCGCGGCTCCCAGTTAACTGACGTGCCTCTGTTTTATTTATACAATGTTATTTTACTCAATTAAAATATAATTTTCGCTACAACTTTTTGAATAACACCTATGGTCTAATATAACCTACAAGACCTAGTCTGAGGTTGAACGGAGCGTGCCTCGCGAACAAAACAAAAGCCCAAGGTCACTCAGCCGCTCTTTATGCACGAATATCACGTGCCTCATGTCTGTGGCTTGTTTTCTGGCAGCAGATTGTAGCTCATTCCCCGTTAATTGTTAGCCATTATGTTGTTGTGCTGCTTGCAATTATCCATCTCCTACTGCAGGCCTAAAACTCATGTGAATAAGGTTTTATTATTTTTTTTTACACCGCCATAAATGAGCTACGTATCAGGACAGTTAGTAGCTCATTTGTGCGAGAATTTCTCCTTTATAAAGATATCAACGCCTATGGTGTTTTAGTGGGTGTTAAAGATTAATGTACATTTTCATGAAAGTTTCCAATGTTAACGGCTTCAAATTGCTGTCGTTAATTCATTTAAAATAGTAGTAATAGCCTCTGTCAGTCATAGCTGAATATGGATTTTACAGCGCTCCTAGGAAATATGTATTTGTTTCTTTCCTTTCGCCGTGCATTCTCTTTTTCTATGAATGTGTGTGCTTCCTGTTAGAGTTTGGGAGCTTTAGAGTGCTTTTAACGTTATTGATTTAAAATAAATGAAGTATCAAATCATGTATACACGATTTCTAGACTTTATTTTGTCTGATGTCATTTGTTCTTCTATTGCACAAGTTCTATGTTCACTTTAGCTAAGTTTAATTTAATTAGGTTTAGTTTGATATAGTTAAGTTTAGTTTAATTTAGTTCAGTTTAGTTTAATTTAGTTAAGCTTTGTTTATTTAAGTTAAGTTTAGTCTAATTTAGTTACGTTTAGTTTAGTTGACAGGTCATCCTTATTGCACATCTATGTTACTCGTTCTATATTATTGGTTGTAATTGATTTCCTGTTTTGTTGATCATACTCACTATTTATAACGACATTCTCTACTGAAATAGTTGGACATTAATAATTATCATTGCTTCTCTATTACTGCTGTTCTTTGACACTTGTATAATGCATTGCGTGGTGTAGGCTACTTCACAGTATGTAAGGGAATCATGGCATCGCATGATGTAAAATTAGTCATTTGAAATAGTGTTCTACCATCGAGGCTACATCATCTTACAATGTGTGATTTGTAGCAACATTTTCTATATTCAAGAACTTAATTTAATGGTGATATTCAAAGATACTAAAAATAGTCTTCTATTATTTTTTTTTTATTTAAAGCTATTAGTATTGCTTTATTTGAACGTAAGTATATTATTGTATATTGTTTTCTTATATTGAAATTCAAAGACATCATTTAGTATAGTATTCGGTGGACTAGTTGGTCTCGAGCCAAGGCTCTAGTCTGGAGAAAGAGAGGTCGTGAGTTCAAATCCTGGCTGTACGAATTGGGATTTTTATTTGTGATTTACAGCAACCACCCCTGGTCTCGGCAGCGAGGCCCGGCTTCAAACGTTAATTGCTCGACGACTGGAAAATAATATAGAGTACCACCGAAGTCAGAAATCTGCCTGTGCGGCGAGGGACGCCTGTGCACACGGCTACCAGAGAAAAACGGATTAACGTGCAAAATTAAGTTCCTAGTCTCTAGCGACCTCGCCAAAGTTGTAAATCGGCGAACGTAATATATATATATATCCTAATAGAAAAAAGACAAGTAACGGTAACAACAACAAAAAATCATCACCGCAGTGTACAATAAAGACAAGTGTAACAATAATAAAACAGGTAAATGAATTTAAATATTTGGGAACATTGTTAAACCTCAGATAGTAGATGTACAACAGAGGTGAGATGCAGAATGGCTCAGGCAAAAGCAGCTTTCCAAAAAATGAGGAAGATACTGTGCAATCCATTGTTTATAATAGAAACAAGAAAAATAGTTCTTAAATGTTATGTAGAGCCAGTCTTAAAATAAGGATGTGAATCTTGGACAATAGGACAACAGACAAGAAAATCACTGGAGGCTGTAGAAATGCGGTTTTACAGAAAAATGTTGAGAATACCATGGACAGCTTAGAAGAGTAATGAAAATGTTATGAAGAGGCCAATGCAAAAAGAGAGCTAATTTCCAATATTAGGAAGAAAGATCACAATTTTTTGGCCATGTAATGAGAAGAGAACAGCTGAAATATATTGTAACAACTGGAAAAATTGAGGGACGAAGAGATAGAGGGAAGCAAAGAGAAAAGATACCAGACAGCTTAAGAGAATGGCTTGACAGAAGGTCAACAACAGAAATGATAAATAACTGTGGAGATGGAAAGTTGTGGAGAGACATGATCACCTACGCCAGCAGGCACGGTACTTGATGATGATGATATATACATACACATATATTATTCTATTAAAGACATTTAAAGAAACCATTAAAGAATTTGTTTTTTTTGGTTTAAATTAATTCACTATTTATGATCATCTTCTAAATTGTAGTATTCAAAGACACCATTGCATATGCTAGTCTGAAATGTATTTTCAAGACACCCATTTCACATGATCTTTTGAACTCTGTATTCTGCAAGCATATCATGAGATCTGAGTCTGATATTCTAGATACGATTTAAAGTAATATTCCCAAGTTTAAGATTAACAATGCCGGTCAGGCAATACATAATAACTTGTAGAAGTTGTAAATGTGTCTGCAACTAGCCACATTTGATTTAAATAAATATTACTGTATTATTCGTTTCGTAATTTTTTTAATTGTCAATTTTCTTAGTTCGTTATACTTTACATTAAACTGTTCATCATCATCATCGAGTGCCATCTCCGCAACGAAGGTTGGCTACCATGCAGCGCTACTCTGCTCTGTCCCTTGCTTTGATGGTGCAGGTTGCCATAGACTGATTTGTCCATCTTTTGATGTTACTCGTCCATGTTAGTCTTGGTCTGCCTCTTTTATCATGTATTTTCCCCTCCAAAATTACTTTAGCAGGCTGCTGTGACTTTTAACATGGCCCAAAAATCACATTTGTCTTATTTGAATTGTGTTTAGTAGCTCTCTTTTCATTTTTAGTTGTTTTAAGACTTCATCGTTTCTTTTCTTTCTTTCTATCTATTTCTACCTATTCTTCTATATATTCACATTTCAAAGGCTTCAATTCTCTGTTCTGTTTTCTTGTCTAGTGTCCATGTTTCTGCACCATATAGGAATGTTGAGAAGATATAACATTTTGCTATTCTTAGTTTTAGCCCTGGTGTATTTTGTTTTGATGTTAGTATATTTTTCATGGCATTAAAATTATTCTTTGCCATTCCAATTCTTTCTTTTTTTTCAGTTTTACATTTTCCATCACTGGTTATAGTATGTCCGAGGTAGTTGTAGTTCTGAACTGTCTCCAGGTCTATTCCTTCAATTTTGATATACACTTGTCGGGTTTGAGTATTTTCTTTGTTTATGATCATAGTTTTAGTCATTAAAATATTAGGTATTGTAAAAGTGTGGTTTATTTCCTTGAGACTTCCTCTTGTGTGATTGCGTGTACAAACATGTCTTCTTTGATCAAGTCTATAGCATCAAGATACATACACTCTAGTCGACCGAGTTGAAGAAAAATAGATACAGGAATTTAGTCAAGAAAGGAAATTCATTCGGAGAGAGTATACCGATCCCGCTGTTCCCTTCAAGATGATCGAAACAGAAGTGAAGGCACTACATTCAAGTCCCTGGCAGCTACATTATGCCTTTACGTAGTTTATATTGTTTTTGTAATATTGCAGTTGAGAATAACAGACTTAGCAAGGATTATGTAAAAAAAAGTGAAGGTTCCTTGCTAGGCGTATGGTATATGGCGTTAGCTACCGCCAGGCGTATGGTATATGGCGTTAGCGACCATATTTGTCTATGGCAAACAGCACATTTTTGAGTGGTATGATCTGTATCAGGTCAAGGTCTCTTTACTTTCCAGGAAGGTCTCTGGTAATCACTTAGATCGTTTGTATAGTTGGTGTAATGTTGGATTGAGAATAACTTATTCCTTTTTTTCTCCTGTTGCATGTTTTATGAGTGCCACTCCACCGTTTGTATTTCTTTACTGTCCTGCGCGAGAGCCGCTCTTTGTAGTGAGGGTCGATTCTTATGATAACATTCTTCCATAAGAAATGCTTTTATATTTTTTGTTTAAACCTGAGTTTGTATCAAACGTTTCTTCTCTTTGTTGAACTTTCAGTCAGGACTGAAGTACTCTTCCAGTGTGCATCTTTTCGCCTAGTGGTGGATCTTTTTTTCCCAGTGTGCATCTTTTCGCCTAGTGGTGGATCTTTTTTCCCAAGTGTGCATATTTTCGCCTAGTGGTGGATCTTTTTTTTCAGTGTGCATCTTTTCGCCTAGTGGTGGATCTTTTTTCCCAAGTGTGCATCTTTTCGCCTAGTGGTGGATCTTTTCGCCTAGTGGTGGATCTTTTTTTTCAGTGTGGATCTTTTCGCCTAGTGGTGGATCTTTTTCCCAGTGTGGATCTTTTCGCCTAGTGGTGGATCTTTTTCCCCAGTGTGCATCTTTTCGCCTAGTGGTGGATCTTTTCGCCTAGTGGTGGATCTTTTCGCCTAGTGGTGGATCTTTTCGCCTAGTGGTGGATCTTTTTTTTTTCAGTGTGTATCTTTTCGCCTAGTGGTGGATCTTTTTCCCCAGTGTGGATCTTTTCGCCTAGTGGTGGATCTTTTCCCCAGTGTGGATCTTTTCGCCTAGTGGTGGATCTTTTTTCTCCAGTGTGCATCTTTTCGCCTAGTGGTGGATCTTTTTTCTCCAGTGTGCATCTTTTCGCCTAGTAGTGCATCTTGTTTTCCCCCAGCGTGGATCTTTTCCTCCAGCTCTTTTTTATGTTTATTTTTAAGAGTGAACAGTTTCTTCTTTTTTTCTTCTTTCCTTCATTTGCTTGTCAGCGTCGAGGGGAGATTTGGTTTGTCGCCTTTTGCTGTTATGTTGGCTTCTGCTGCTGTTGTTTCCTTGTGTGTCTAATATTCCATCAATCCTTTATTTTTTTTGTGGTCGACCCTTGAGCCTGATGTTCTCGTATCATTATTTAAAGGCTCGCTACGTAAGTTTTAGTTATTTTTCTTATTGTATATAGTTAGAGTCACGTGACATTGATCACAACGTAGTCAACATAATCATCACATATTATTCAGTCATAATTCATCATCAAGTTTATTGATCTTTAACTTGGCACGTGATACATGATAGTGGAAGCACTTATCTTAGAATTCAATCTATCTATTGACCTTTCGAGCCGTAACCGGCCCATAGGGCGTAGACCAAGATACACCTTCTCCTATATGAATTTTTGTTCTAGCAGTTTTCTTTTAAAGATATTTTATTAAATCTCGCCATCTGTCTCTGTTCTGTGCAAGCAGTTCTATCTCATTGAGGGAGCCGATTCCTGCTGCTCTTGCCTCTCTCATCAATGTTCTTCTCAGTGTCTCCCTGGGTCTTCCTCTTTTTCTTTTACCTGTTGTTTCCCATATGAGGGCTTGCTTTGCTATTCGATTATTATCTCTTCTCATCACATGTCCAACGTATGACCATCTTAGAATTACTGTTCTTTAATTCTGGACCTTCATTAGTCTAACACCGTGTGAATATTGAAATGTCAACAGGTGCAATTCATCGGTGATATGTAAAATCAGTCTCTCTCACAACAATATTTATGACTTGTTCTCTGATGCACAATTTTGAAATACACTTCAAAAAATTTTTCCCAACTAAATGTTCTCTATGTTCTAATTCACTTGTTCTGTCTACTGTTCAACAATTGTTCCTAAGTCACTGCTATCTTTTCCTATGTTCTAATTCACTTGTTCTGTCTACTGTTCAACAATTGTTCCTAAGTCACTGCTATCTTTTCCTATGTTCTAATTCACTTGTTCTGTCTACTGTTCAACAATTGTTCCAAAGTCACTGCTATCTTTTCCTATGTTCTAATTCACTTGTTCTGTCTACTGTTCAACAATTGTTCCAAAGTCACTGCTATCTTTTCCTATGTTCTAATTCACTTGTTCTGTCTACTGTTCAACAATTGTTCCAAAGTCACTGCTATCTTTTCCTATGTTCTAATTCACTTGTTCTGTCTACTGTTCAACAATTGTTCCAAAGTCACTGCTATCTTTTCCTATGTTCTAATTCACTTGTTCTGTCTACTGTTCAACAATTGTTCCAAAGTCACTGCTATCTTTTCCTATGTTCTAATTCACTTGTTCTGTCTACTGTTCAACATTGTTCCAAAGTCACTGCTATCTTTTCCTATGTTCTAATTCACTTGTTCTGTCTACTGTTCAACAATTGTTCCAAAGTCACTGCTATCTTTTCCTATGTTCTAATTCACTTGTTCTGTCTACTGTTCAACAATTGTTCCTAAGTCACTGCTATCTTTTCCTATGTTCTAATTCACTTGTTCTGTCTACTGTTCAACAATTGTTCCAAAGTCACTGCTATCTTTTCCTATGTTCTAATTCACTTGTTCTGTCTACTGTTCAACAATTGTTCCAAAGTCACTGCTATCTTTTCCTATGTTCTAATTCACTTGTTCTGTCTACTGTTCAACAATGTTCCAAAGTCACTGCTATCTTTTCCTATGTTCTAATTCATTGTTCTGTCTACTGTTCAACAATTGTTCCAAAGTCACTGCTATCTTTTCCTATGTTCTAATTCACTTGTTCTGTCTACTGTTCAACAATTGTTCCAAAGTCACTGCTATCTTTTCCTATGTTCTAATTCACTTGTTCTGTCTACTGTTCAACAATTGTTCCAAAGTCACTGCTATCTTTTCCTATGTTCTAATTCACTTGTTCTGTCTACTGTTCAACAATTGTTCCTAAGTCACTGCTATCTTTCCTATGTTCTAATTCACTTGTTCTGTCTACTGTTCAACAATTGTTCCAAAGTCACTGCTATCTTTTCCTATGTTCTAATTCACTTGTTCTGTCTACTGTTCAACAATTGTTCCAAAGTCACTGCTATCTTTTCCTATGTTCTAATTCACTTGTTCTGTCTACTGTTCAACAATTGTTCCAAAGTCACTGCTATCTTTTCCTATGTTCTAATTCACTTGTTCTGTCTACTGTTCAACAATTGTTCCAAAGTCACTGCTATCTTTTCCTATGTTCTAATTCACTTGTTCTGTCTACTGTTCAACAATTGTTCCAAAGTCACTGCTATCTTTTCCTATGTTCTAATTCACTTGTTCTGTCTACTGTTCAACAATTGTTCCAAAGTCACTGCTATCTTTTCCTATGTTCTAATTCACTTGTTCTGTCTACTGTTCAACAATTGTTCCAAAGTCACTGCTATCTTTTCCTATGTTCTAATTCACTTGTTCTGTCTACTGTTCAACATTTGTTCAAAGTCACTGCTATCTTTTCCTATGTTCTAATTCACTTGTTCTGTCTACTGTTCAACAATTGTTCCAAAGTCACTGCTATCTTTTCCTATGTTCTAATTCACTTGTTCTGTCTACTGTTCAACAATTGTTCCTAAGTCACTGCTATCTTTTCCTATGTTCTAATTCACTTGTTCTGTCTACTGTTCAACAATTGTTCCAAAGTCACTGCTATCTTTTCCTATGTTCTAATTCACTTGTTCTGTCTACTGTTCAACAATTGTTCAAAGTCACTGCTATCTTTTCCTATGTTCTAATTCACTTGTTCTGTCTACTGTTCAACAATTGTTCCAAAGTCACTGCTATCTTTTCCTATGTTCTAATTCACTTGTTCTGTCTACTGTTCAACAATTGTTCCTAAGTCACTGCTATCTTTTCCTATGTTCTAATTCACTTGTTCTGTCTACTGTTCAACAATTGTTCCTAAGTCACTGCTATCTTTTCCTATGTTCTAATTCACTTGTTCTGTCTACTGTTCAACAATTGTTCCTAAGTCACTGCTATCTTTTCCTATGTTCTAATTCACTTGTTCTGTCTACTGTTCAACAATTGTTCCTAAGTCACTGCTATCTTTTCCTATGTTCTAATTCACTTGTTCTGTCTACTGTTCAACAATTGTTCCTAAGTCACTGCTATCTTTTCCTATGTTCTAATTCACTTGTTCTGTCTACTGTTCAACAATTGTTCCAAAGTCACTGCTATCTTTTCCTATGTTCTAATTCACTTGTTCTGTCTACTGTTCAACAATTGTTCCAAAGTCACTGCTATCTTTTCCTATGTTCTAATTCACTTGTTCTGTCTACTGTTCAACAATTGTTCCTAAGTCACTGCTATCTTTTCCTATGTTCTAATTCACTTGTTCTGTCTACTGTTCAACAATTGTTCCTAAGTCACTGCTATCTTTTCCTATGTTCTAATTCACTTGTTCTGTCTACTGTTCAACAATTGTTCCTAAGTCACTGCTATCTTTTCCTATGTTCTAATTCACTTGTTCTGTCTACTGTTCAACAATTGTTCCTAAGTCACTGCTATCTTTTCCTATGTTCTAATTCACTTGTTCTGTCTACTGTTCAACAATTGTTCCTAAGTCACTGCTATCTTTTCCTATGTTCTAATTCACTTGTTCTGTCTACTGTTCAACTAATTGTTCCTAAGTCACTGCTATCTTTTCCTATGTTCTAATTCACTTGTTCTGTCTACTGTTCAACTAATTGTTCCTAAGTCACTGCTATCTTTTCCTATGTTCTAATTCACTTGTTCTGTCTACTGTTCAACTAATTGTTCCTAAGTCCTGCTATCTTTTCCTATGTTCTAATTCACTTGTTCTGTCTACTGTTCAACAATTGTTCCAAAGTCACTGCTATCTTTTCCTATGTTCTAATTCACTTGTTCTGTCTACTGTTCAACAATTGTTCCTAAGTCACTGCTATCTTTTCCTATGTTCTAATTCACTTGTTCTGTCTACTGTTCAACTAATTGTTCCTAAGTCACTGCTATCTTTTCCTATGTTCTAATTCACTTGTTCTGTCTACTGTTCAACTAATTGTTCCTAAGTCACTGCTATCTTTTCTATGTTCTAATTCACTTGTTCTGTCTACTGTTCAACAATTGTTCCAAAGTCACTGCTATCTTTTCCTATGTTCTAATTCACTTGTTCTGTCTACTGTTCAACAATTGTTCCAAAGTCACTGCTATCTTTTCCTATGTTCTAATTCACTTGTTCTGTCTACTGTTCAACAATTGTTCCAAAGTCACTGCTATCTTTTCCTATGTTCTAATTCACTTGTTCTGTCTACTGTTCAACAATTGTTCCTAAGTCACTGCTATCTTTTCCTATGTTCTAATTCACTTGTTCTGTCTACTGTTCAACAATTGTTCCTAAGTCACTGCTATCTTTTCCTATGTTCTAATTCACTTGTTCTGTCTACTGTTCAACTAATTGTTCCTAAGTCACTGCTATCTTTTCCTATGTTCTAATTCACTTGTTCTGTCTACTGTTCAACAATTGTTCCTAAGTCACTGCTATCTTTCCCTATGTTCTAATTCACTTGTTCTGTCTACTGTTCAACAATTGTTCCTAAGTCACTGCTATCTTTTCCTATGTTCTAATTCACTTGTTCTGTCTACTGTTCAACAATTGTTCCTAAGTCACTGCTATCTTTTCCTATGTTCTAATTCACTTGTTCTGTCTACTGTTCAACAATTGTTCCAAAGTCACTGCTATCTTTTCCTATGTTCTAATTCACTTGTTCTGTCTACTGTTCAACAATTGTTCCAAAGTCACTGCTATCTTTTCCTATGTTCTAATTCACTTGTTCTGTCTACTGTTCAACAATTGTTCCAAAGTCACTGCTATCTTTTCCTATGTTCTAATTCACTTGTTCTGTCTACTGTTCAACAATTGTTCCAAAGTCACTGCTATCTTTTCCTATGTTCTAATTCACTTGTTCTGTCTACTGTTCAACAATTGTTCCTAAGTCACTGCTATCTTTCCCTATGTTCTAATTCACTTGTTCTGTCTACTGTTCAACAATTGTTCCTAAGTCACTGCTATCTTTTCCTATGTTCTAATTCACTTGTTCTGTCTACTGTTCAACAATTGTTCCTAAGTCACTGCTATCTTTTCCTATGTTCTAATTCACTTGTTCTGTCTACTGTTCAACTAATTGTTCCTAAGTCACTGCTATCTTTTCCTATGTTCTAATTCACTTGTTCTGTCTACTGTTCAACAATTGTTCCAAAGTCACTGCTATCTTTTCCTATGTTCTAATTCACTTGTTCTGTCTACTGTTCAACAATTGTTCCTAAGTCACTGCTATCTTTTCCTATGTTCTAATTCACTTGTTCTGTCTACTGTTCAACAATTGTTCCTAAGTCACTGCTATCTTTTCCTATGTTCTAATTCACTTGTTCTGTCTACTGTTCAACTAATTGTTCCTAAGTCACTGCTATCTTTTCCTATGTTCTAATTCACTTGTTCTGTCTACTGTTCAACAATTGTTCCTAAGTCACTGCTATCTTTCCCTATGTTCTAATTCACTTGTTCTGTCTACTGTTCAACAATTGTTCCTAAGTCACTGCTATCTTTTCCTATGTTCTAATTCACTTGTTCTGTCTACTGTTCAACAATTGTTCCTAAGTCACTGCTATCTTTTCCTATGTTCTAATTCACTTGTTCTGTCTACTGTTCAACAATTGTTCCAAAGTCACTGCTATCTTTTCCTTTGTTCTAATTCACTTGTTCTGTCTACTGTTCAACAATTGTTCCTAAGTCACTGCTATCTTTCCCTATGTTCTAATTCACTTGTTGTGTCTACTGTTCAACAATTGTTCCTAAGTCACTGCTATCTTTCCCTATGTTCTAATTCACTTGTTCTGTCTACTGTTCAACAATTGTTCCTAAGTCACTGCTATCTTTCCCTATGTTCTAATTCACTTGTTCTGTCTACTGTTCAACAATTGTTCCTAAGTCACTGCTATCTTTTCCTATGTTCTAATTCACTTGTTCTGTCTACTGTTCAACAATTGTCCAAAGTCACTGCTATCTTTTCCTATGTTCTAATTCACTTGTTCTGTCTACTGTTCAACAATTTTCCAAAGTCACTGCTATCTTTTCCTATGTTCTAATTCACTTGTTCTGTCTACTGTTCAACTAATTGTTCCTAAGTCACTGCTATCTTTTCCTATGTTCTAATTCACTTGTTCTGTCTACTGTTCAACTAATTGTTCCTAAGTCACTGCTATCTTTCCCTATGTTCTAATTCACTTGTTCTGTCTACTGTTCAACAATTGTTCCAAAGTCACTGCTATCTTTTCCTATGTTCTAATTCACTTGTTCTGTCTACTGTTCAACAATTGTTCCTAAGTCACTGCTATCTTTCCCTATGTTCTAATTCACTTGTTCTGTCTACTGTTCAACAATTGTTCCTAAGTCACTGCTATCTTTCCCTATGTTCTAATTCACTTGTTCTGTCTACTGTTCAACAATTGTTCCTAAGTCACTGCTATCTTTCCCTATGTTCTAATTCACTTGTTCTGTCTACTGTTCAACAATTGTTCCTAAGTCACTGCTATCTTTCCTATGTTCTAATTCACTTGTTCTGTCTACTGTTCAACAATTGTTCCTAAGTCACTGCTATCTTTTCCTATGTTCTATTCACTTGTTCTGTCTACTGTTCAACAATTGTTCCTAAGTCACTGCTATCTTTCCCTATGTTCTAATTCACTTGTTCTGTCTACTGTTCAACTAATTGTTCCAAAGTCACTGCTATCTTTCCCTATGTTCTAATTCACTTGTTCTGTCTACTGTTCAACTAATTGTTCCTAAGTCACTGCTATCTTTCCCTATGTTCTAATTCACTTGTTCTGTCTACTGTTCAACTAATTGTTCCTAAGTCACTGCTATCTTTCCCTATGTTCTAATTCACTTGTTCTGTCTACTGTTCAACTAATTGTTCCTAAGTCACTGCTATCTTTCCCTATGTTCTAATTCACTTGTTCTGTCTACTGTTCAACTAATTGTTCCTAAGTCACTGCTATCTTTCCCTATGTTCTAATTCACTTGTTCTGTCAACTGTTCAACTAATTGTTCCTAAGTCACTGCTATCTTTCCCTATGTTCTAATTCACTTGTTCTGTCTACTGTTCAACTAATTGTTCCTAAGTCACTGCTATCTTTCCCTATGTTCTAATTCACTTGTTCTGTCTACTGTTCAACTAATTGTTCCTAAGTCACTGCTATCTTTTCCTATGTTCTAATTCACTTGTTCTGTCTACTGTTCAACAATTGTTCCTAAGTCACTGCTATCTTTCCCTATGTTCTAATTCACTTGTTCTGTCTACTGTTCAACTAATTGTTACTAAGTCACTGCTATCTTTCTCTATGTTCTAATTCACTTGTTCTGTCTACTGTTCAACTATTGTTCCTAAGTCACTGCTATCTTTTCCTATGTTCTAATTCACTTGTTCTGTCTACTGTTCAACAATTGTTCCTAAGTCACTGCTATCTTTCCCTATGTTCTAATTCACTTGTTCTGTCTACTGTTCAACTAATTGTTCCTAAGTCACTGCTATCTTTTCCTATGTTCTAATTCACTTGTTCTGTCTACTGTCCAACAATTGTTCCTAAGTCACTGCTATCTTTCCCTATGTTCTAATTCACTTGTTCTGTCTACTGTTCAACAATTGTTCCTAAGTCACTGCTATCTTTCCCTATGTTCTAATTCACTTGTTCTGTCTACTGTTCAACAATTGTTCCTAAGTCACTGCTATCTTTCCCTATGTTCTCTATTCTTAGCTTGAAAAAATTACATTTATGGTTCTTGACTAACTCCGTCTACTACTTCTTACTACTGTCTGACTTGCTAACTCTCCTGACTCCTGTGACTCCTGTGACTCCTGTAACTCCTGTAACTCCTGTGACTCCTGTGACTCCTGTGCCTAACTAACTGATTTCTTTGTCTCTCCTAACTGCTTGACTTATCTTGCGTGCCTACGTTTTGATATTGAAGTCTCATTTATCGCACTATACGTCTGCGACGAATCAGCGTCCAATGGAATTTAGTAGCGTCCTATCGTCCGTCACGACATGACAACCTGCGACACCCTCCGACCAATCGGAAGTTGACCTATGTGACTTTTGCCTCCAAATTAATCACAACAGCCGACATTTTGTTACTTTTGGTTAATTCTAACGTTTTAGGATGGTCCAAACAGACTTGTTTGTGAATCCAAAGGAACCTCTGGCCAGCTTGACTTCTTCTGAGTTTCAAAATAATGATGTTTCTTTCATAACTTTGACCGGTCCTGGAAGTTATTTGTCAACCTATTTACCCGACGGGTCAGGCCATGTAATATCTACACCTTCACAACAACTATAAAATCTCCATTCTCACAACTTATGTCCGACTACCATCCTTCCTTCATCCCCACCTACTCGTTCTCGGCTTTGTCCACTACCCTTTATGATCTTTCTATTGCTGACGCACTGTCACTAACTATTAGCGACTGCTATACCACTGTTATAAGCTGTTAATAAATGGGTATCGACTTCGTTACCTAACTCATGCTTTCAATCACCTATTCTGTTACAGTTATGTTTTAATCTTTCTGTCTGATCATGTGGCCAAACCATTTTATTAACAATTTATTAATTAATTGGAATTATAAGTCAATCGTTAAAGGAACAAAATAAATAATGGACATTGGATGAAAGCTAAACAAACCGTTGGATAAAGGCTATACAAAACAAACGGGATTCTTTAAACACGTGACTCATTCTTATAAATTGTGCAACCTTTGACATTAAATTGCGTTTTTCGTAAGCTTGCCTCCCCAGACAGCGAGCTATCTTGTTAGATTTAACGATGCAACTAACTTTGGTGGTGCCTCGAGTGTTATCAAGTTTATTACGATAATAAGACTCGCTATTTGGTTTGTGTTGTTTTATTGAGGTTTGTGTAATCAGATACTGTGTTCTTGGGACGAGCTGGTCCGACTTGTGGGCAGATAGTATGACGTGACGTAATGTTCAGTAAAAAACTGTCAAAAGCGGACTATTCCGCCGGAAGTATTTTAACATTATGCTGCGGGTTCTTTATTCGAAATGGAAGACTAAGAAGAGGGTCGGAAGAAATAATTCAGAAAAGTCCGGATGAGAAGTCAGCCATTAACGGAACAACTAAAATAAAGAATCCGGATAAAAATTCCGAAACGGAAGAGCTTCCTGATAAGAATGCATCTGAATCAAATTCCAAGAAGACGAAAACAAAAGTTGGAGAAAACGGTGAGTAATTAATGTTTTCTTTGTCTTATTACGTTTCCATTGTGTTGGTAATTCTTCTTGAATGTCTTTATGTATGGGAGCAATAATGTCAAAATAGCGGATTTATTTGCTTATTTTGTAGCGGACATAGATCGTATAAACATGTTATGTGCAGATTGTTAGACTACATAACTTCGCTTTATTCTGTATTAAATGTCAGCACACGGGAAGATAAATGAAACTTTATGTAAGTAACCATGACAACGGTTTGGTATGCAATCAGAGTATGTGTTTGTGTTGAGACATCGCTGTTTCATATACTGACATTTTTCGTCCATCAAATTGTTGGTACACATCTGTGAGAGTTATCTTGCACGTATCTTATCTGGGAAAATCAAATTAATTGAATAAACGATACAAATCATATATAAAAAAAAAATAGAATCATTTTTGCATATAACAAACGTATGTAAGCAAAATGTGATATCATCAACCTGAGTCATGTGAATGTAAAGAATAACTACAGCGATTTAATGAACAGTTGAGAAGATTAATGGATCCGAGACGAGATAATTTGATTCCATCCAATCCTATGTTATCCTAATGTTATTTGGTTCTATCCTGTTGTTATTTTATGTTATTCTATCTACGAATGACGTGAAGCAATGTGGAGAGATGGGGATCTCTATCTTTAACTACGTGTCGAATTAAAAAGTGTTAGCCCGAACCGCTGCGGTATAATTGTGACAATGTTTGTTAGGCATAATGCGCTTGATTAGCTGAAGACAAGGATCTCATACCAGGAGATGGACAGGAGATGCTGGCTCGTAGACTTTATAATTTTGTGTGACGGCTGCAATGATTTTCTTGATTTTCTAGGTTATGCTGGACAAGATGGAAGTTGAGATCCTGCCATACTAGGTCTTCTATATCAAAAGAAATTTATCTCATCAGGAACTACGGTGTTCCTCATCAGGCAATCTGTTGTGTCGTTTCTACTAGGGAGTCCTTCCTTCCGGGAGGTGAAATCAGGTCTTCATCAGCTTTTTTTTTTTGCTGACCCTTGCAGGCTGACCTCATGTCGCCTAGTTCGTGTGCCGCACACGGGATGAAAGAAGACCTCGGTCGAGTCTAGAGTGTGGCATGGAGGCATATGATGTCTGTGCCAGTATCTGGTCATATTAAGCGTATTTCAGATTCATATGATCAGCTGTACCACATGGCTAGAGAATGGACTGGACCACCCATCCAAGACGCCGTGAGTTTTGCCAGAGTTAAAAGCGATCATCGACTCATAGCTGACTTTTGAAATCCAGATCACTGTACCAGAAATGACCAAGATTCTACTCCGCATCTTCAAGGTAGTTTTCGAAACTACCGATCTCGTATCTTTATGTATCTAAATGTATCTTTAACTTCAGATGTTGTTTGGTTCAAATGCCAAGTTATCGCAACTTGTTGTAGGCCATAACAGTTGCAGTGCACGCCTGAGTGGTTAGAGTTTGTGTCTATTTAGCGCTGTTTTAATGGAATGAAACTTAGAGAAATGAAGCGGCGTGTGAGGAAACATTACACAAGATAGCTTAGCGTCATGGCATGAAAAACAGCCAACAACAGAATTGATACGATGCACTGTGGATAGAGAATTGTGGAAGGAAGGTCATGATCGCCTATGCGAACCGATTTGGCACAGCATGATGGTGATGATTTAATGACGGATAAGGGTGAGAGATAACCTGCGAGCCTTCGCAGATGAGGAAATCTTTAGACTCTTTGTCTTCCTGACGCCATGCCTCCAGCCGAACATTAAGCCATCACAGAAATGGAAATCTGACTCTTGGTATGCCTGACGCCATGCTCCAAGCCATCACAGAAATGGAAATCTGACTCTTGGTATGCCTGACGCCATGCTCCAAGCCATCACAGAAATGGAAATCTGACTCTTGGTATGGCTGACGCCATGCTCCAAGCCATCACAGAAATGGAAATCTGACTCTTGGTATGGCTGACGCCATGCTCCAAGCCATCACAGAAATGGACATCAGAATCTTGTTCTTCTCGACTTTCAGAAGTCCGCTAGAGCGTTAACCTTTGTGATGTAGTGGTACCGGTTAGCTTTCATTTTCTTGTAACGATCAAACCACGTGTTCTTAGTCTCGTCTTTTTTAACTTTATTTGTGTCAATGATTTGCTTACAGCTGGTTTAATCTCAACATCTTCACCTTTCAGGTACAATTTAGTTTTAGAACTTTTAGTTATGGTGACCACATCAATTTCAGTCTTTTTGGAAGCTTCAAAGTCGTCCATTTTTTTAGCCAAACAGTGTCAGAGATTCAAGTGTACAAAAGCGAGCTGACTGGTCTGATCCTGAAAGATCATATTAACATTTGAATTTCACAGAAAGAATATGTAGCGTTTTTTTTGTTTAGCATTAAAACCACAAAAAACAGCGATTAAATCAACTGGTAGAAATTAAGCGACGATAAACAATTTTTGTGTGTGAAAATGTGTCGGTGGGTCGGGTCATAAAATGAACTGTAGCGAAATGATCAGCTGATCCCATTACAGAGTTTCAGAAGGTAGAGTGTAATGTTTTCATACATGTCGCTTCACTTCTTCAAGTTTTCATTCAATGTGTAATTTAAAAAAAAACACAGCGAGCGTGTTTTTCTTGCAAATTAAATTGTTTTTATGTGTTTACTAATATTTGCTGTAAAAAAAACTAGTTTAGTCGACAGAGCATCTTCGTTTCACAACAGACAATTCCCTAGTGCTCTGGCCTCCTTCTCATCATTTTCTCCAGTAAACACACGCCCACTTCACCAAAACGAAAACGTTGAAGATGGCTTCAGCTCAGATGAACGAACTCCATAGCATCGAGAAGACTGACCTTGAATTTTGTTAATTTTTTTTTTTTAAGGCGAATTACCGATACCGCAAACATGTTATTTTGTTAAATAATACAAACCTGCAAAGTTGGCAGAAGACAAGAATAATACAAACTTGCAAAGTTGGCAGATGACAAGAATAATACAAACCTGCAAAGTTGGCAGATGACAAGAATAATACACGATCTGTGTGTTGAGAGAAATGAGTACAAATATACACTTATTCAAGTTCTATTAGTTTCAACAAAGAAAAAGGAAGTCACAAGTTACAAGGCACGACATCACCATCATGTGCCATACCGGTTGGCGTATGTGATGAAGTCCTTCCACAATTATCTATCTACAGCGCATCGTTACATCATAACGATGTTGTTGACTGGTTTCTGTGCAATGACTCCAAGCTACCCAGTTCTCTCTTTGTCGTTCATGATTTCGCTTACCCTCTATTTTGCAAGTTGTAACCAAGTATTCCAACGTTCCTCTTTTATGACTTGACCGAAAAACGTTGAATATTTTTTTAATGATGTTTCTTATGAACCCCTTTATTGTGTTGGCCTTTTTGAGAATTTTCTCGCTGGTATTTTTAGCTGTCCCAAAAACATAGAACATTCTTCTGATAATTTCCATCTCTGTGTGACCTTTAATCGTCTTCAAAATCGTCGTCAAATCACAACAGCTACGATAAAGCAACCGAAAATGTGGAAACATACAAATATCACGATCAGATAAAATAAAATGGATTGGTGTGATCGCTTGTCATCGCCACCTTCATAAACTCTTTACGGCATTCACACTATTTCTGCTGTTGCCTGGAGGACTTATAGGACTAGGGAATAGAGGTCTAGGACTAGGGGATAGAGGTCTAGGACTAGAGTATAGAGATCCAGGACTAGGGAATAGAGGTCTAGGACTAGAGTATAGAGATCCAGGACTAGGGAATAGAGGTCTAGGACTAGGGAATAGAGGTCTAGGACTAGAGTATAGAGATCCAGGACTAGGGAATAGAGGTCTAGGACTAGGGAATAGAGGTCTAGGACTAGGGAATAGAGGTCTAGGACTAGGGAATAGAGGTCTAGGACTAGAGTATAGAGATCCAGGACTAGGGAATAGAGGTCTAGGACTAGAGTATAGAGATCCAGGACTAGGGAATAGAGGTCTAGGACTAGGGAATAGAGGTCTAGGACTAGAGTATAGAGATCCAGGACTAGGGAATAGAGGTCTAGGACTAGGGAATAGAGGTCTAGGACTAGAGTATAGAGATCCAGGACTAGGGAATATAGTTCGCTTGTCCAGTGCAGTCGCCATGTGGTGTTGGAATCAAGATTTTTTTGTATTTCGCTCCCCGATATTGTTTAATTTTATAGCGATTAGAACCCGAGTTCTTCCGTTTTAGAGCTCGACAAATTATCCACTCGACCATCCTCTCTCTTGTCTTCGTCAACGCGAAATGTAGACTTGAAAAGTACATTTCAAACCGACAATTTCAATCACTTGAGATGAGAAGTTCCCTGATATCCTATCATCCCATCTGATAGTGCCCAAAATGTTCAACTTAGCAACTTCTGATGAAAACTGTCAGTCACTCATTTCTGAGTCAGGGTCTTCTTCTCCTTCTTCTTTTCTTTTTCTCACTGATATGGCAAAGGTGTTGCGGTTTATATCATTTGTCGTTCTTGAGCTGCTCGAACTGTCTGAATTAGTGATTTTCTTTTGTTGTTACATGTCTCTGTCACTGCATCTATCCATCTTCTTCTAGGTCTTCCTCTTGGTCTTTTTCCATGCATTCTCGAGAAGAACGCCCTTGATGGTGATTGGTGAGGATTCATTCTGACCAGGTGGCCCAACCATTTAAGTTGTTGTTGTTCTATATATTCTTGGCAGGGTTTAGTTCCTACCATTTTTCTTATGGTTTCATTTGGTGTTCTATCTCTCCATGTGTTGTTTGTTACTTTTCTCAAGCATCGTATCTCACATGTTTTGATTTTTTTTCTTAAATGTGATTTAGAAAGGGTCCATGTTTGACTTTCATAGCACAAAATTGGTATGAAGAATCATTTGTTGTTTAGCTGCTATAGAAATACATGTAATAGAGTAAGCTAGTGAAAGCATGGGGGCAGGTAGCTTAGTTGTTACCCGCATCTCAATAGACAATAGCAGTAACAAATGGTAGTGACCATCAGTAGTTAGGACATAAATTTAAGTATGCAAATTTTCCAGAATAACAAGTTGTAGAAACAAGTTAAGGGAGTAAAAGTTTATAGTGGGTAGTGGACACACAGAAGTGATATAGGAAGGTCAGAATTATCATGGGCATAATAGTTAATGGAAATTTCCACGCGGGTTTCCACTTCAATCAGGTTGTTGTGGAAGTGTCCATAGACGCATGACTAGCGCATGCATTGACCCCATGACTTTGGTCGTATGATAAATGAGTGATCATCCAACAAATAGGTCATAGAGATTTACGAAAACAAGGTGTTTTCATCAAACCAGGAGATAGTTCAAGTATCGGTCACAGAATAACGAGGAGTGACCAACTCAAGAGACCAGAAGTCACATTGTGACAATTTTATTGGCTACTGATTTTCAGACGAAGAGAGTGGTTGGAGTATTTGAACTTCGACACTATCGGTTCGAGACAGTCAGGATTAATTAGACACAGAGAGAGAGGGAGAGAGAAGTCAGAATGTAGATTACGTAAGCTTAAGCCGGCCTAAGCTTACTTAGTCTACATTCTGACTTCTCTTAGAACAGTTAGTTCAGTTAGTTAGAACAGTCAGAACAGTTAGAAAGTTAAGATTAGAAAGTGAAGCCAGTTAGTTAGGAAGTTAGAATCTCCAAGATGTAGTTCAAGTCAGTTGAAAAGTTATTAGTAGAAGTTGATAGAGAGTAGGAGTATAGCAATAAGAATATGAACATTGGTGTCATGAAGTGTTTTTAAGAGTATTTCAAGTTGTGTTTCACATTCCTCATGACCGTAAGTTGAATAATGTTGTATGCAAAATATGCACTTGGGACGGACCATAGTCATCGGCGGTAGCCTCAGAGGAGATGTCCTCAATTAATTGAAGTCAATGGTAACAACATAAATAATTTGCAATATGCGGATGACACAGTCTTAATAGCAGAGACAGAGAATGAACTACAAGAAATGATAGACATAATAGTAAAAGAAAGCGACAAGAAAGGTCTCAGTCTGAATAGTAAGAAAACAGAAGTAATGGTTATATCGAAGAAACAATCACCACCATCGTGCAGCATAAAAATAAACGAGACAAATCTGAAACAAGTGCAACGTTTCAAATACTTGGGCACAATAATAACATCAGATGGGAGATGCACCACAGAAATAAAAAGCAGAATATCTCAGCCCAAAATAGCATTTCAGAAAATGAAAAATATCTTATGCAACAAATCTATGTCAATAAAAATGAGAAAGAAAGTTCATCGGTGCTATATAGAAACCAATTCTGACCTATGGAAGCGAATCATGGACAGTAGACAAACAAATGAAAAGACGATTAGAGGCCACAGAGATGGGATTTCTCAGAAGAATGTTGAAAGTTCCCTGGACAGTTAAAAAGACCAATGAGTAAGTTCTCAAAGAGGCAACACTAAAAGGGAGCTCTTAAAAAACATCAGAAAGAAGCAATCAACATTTTTCGGGCACATCATGAGAAGAGGAAAGTTGGAATACTTGGTTACAACTGGCAAAATAAAAGGAAAGGGAGATCACGGGCGACAAAGAGAGAAAATACTGGATAACTTGGTGTCATGGCATGGAAAACAGTAAACAACAGAATTGATACGATGCACTGTAGATAGAAGATTGTGGAGGGACATGATCGCCTACGCCAACCGGTATGGCACATGATGATGATGATACAAGATACACGTTGCTGCATCAGTGGTGTTTCCAAACTCCAGCATGTGACACCCACCTTCGCTGATGTATGTAACTACTCGTACTTTAACAGTATCGCAACTCTCTAGTTCAGGAATCATCGTCAGATACCATGACGGTTGGCGTAGGAGATCATATCTAATTCAGACAACGTCCTGTGTTCATCATCATCAAATACAGGGCCTGCTGGCGTAGGTGATCATGTCTCTCCACAACTTTCGAACTCGACAGTTATTCATCATTTCTGTTGTTGACCTTCTGCCAAGCCATTCTCTTAAGATATAGATAAAATATACATAATATCAAAATAAAGATAAAGCAGACTCTAAAGATATGTACTTGGAATGTGAGAACACTCATGCAGAAGGGTAAACTGGAAAACACCATACACGAAATGAAAAGAATGGGTTTACAATTACTGGGACTTTGCGAAATGAGATACACCGGATTAGGGGAGATGCATTCTGATAAACATAAAATAATCTATTCTGGAGGTATTGAACACCAACGAAGAGCAAGTACCATCTTGGATGCAAAAAGAGCAAGAACAGTGAAAGGCCCTGTATTAAGAAACCGTAATTAGATGTAATGACCTGACTATTATTATCATGCCTTGCCTGAAATTGTCTTTCAATTGAAACCCCATATGATATTATAGTATTTTACTACATGTGAACATCTAAAAGAGAAACATTGATTTTTTGTGAACTATCAAGTTATTATATTAACTCTGTATATATTTGTGTTTTATAGACGTTATTTCCTGCTTTAGTTTGTACAGGGATGCAATATTAAAGTATTTAATTGTATGAGTAACCTACAACCATCTACAGTGGTAAGGCCAGCAGGCAGAAAGGAATAACCCTAATTTTATGACGTTTTCAACTGCGATCAGAGGCGGTTGTGAGTAGAACGGCGTCCACCGTCTATAGATGAAGACGTCACGATTGTGGTGATTTTTGGGGATCTGCCTCTCTGCTCGCTGGCCTTACACCTATAGATGACCGTGGGTTGCAATTGCATGAAAAACTGTGTCGGAAGCTCATCTGGTTTAAAAGATAATGAGGTATATGTGATAACTCTTCATCCCATTAATGATCGAATTTCGGTTTTAAAAATTCCCTTCTTAGTTCAGGCACCCAAGTGGCGAGACATTCCCGGTTTTGCTCAAAGTCTTATCTAAATCTTTGAACAACAAAAGTCAAGAGTTTCTATGCTACGTAGTGTGTTGGGCTCGAAAGGATAATATAAAGGCAGATAAATAGACAGAAGGCACATGCAGTCAGATAGGCAGGCAGACAGACAGGCAAATAGACAGACAGATAGATATATAGGCAAGCAGGGCGATATCTAGGCAGGAAGGCAGGTAGATAGGTGGGTTGGAGGGTGAGTAGTATGTAGGTGGGTAGTAGGTAGGTAGCTGGGTAGTAGTTAGGTAGGTGGGTAGTATGTAGTTAGAAAGATGGGTAATAAGTAGGTATGTGGGTAGTAGGTAAGTAGGTAGGTGGGTAGCGAGGCAGGCAGGTAGGTAGAGCTGTAGGTAGGCAAGGTATATAGGTAGGTAGGTGGGTAATAGGCAGGTAGACAAACAGGTATACAGACAGACAGAGATAGTAATTAGAAAAATAAATATTGTTTTGGTACGTGCGAGCGTCATGGAATGTATTTATTTATTATTTTGTTGTTGTTTATGTCAGATGTAGAGGGGCGCTTGGCTATGCGGCAAAACCCACTGTTTCGCTGGCTGGAAAGCCGACGGACGGTGTTCGAAACCCGCGATAGACAAGATTTTTTTTCTGTCGGGTGAAATGAAAATCTTGAGTCTCACACGTCGTGGCGACTGCTTTGACCAAGCGGCTTTTATCCCTCTGGTTCTTTCGTGAGCGCCCCCCCCACCCCCTTTTCGACATGCACCAGCAATGGTAATATGTGTCGTAAAGATAGTTTCATGTCAGAAGTTAAAACTGGGCGCTGATAAATAAGTCAGTCAGGATATTTCTTTATTTATGTATGCCATAATTATACTCAGGAATTTCCTCATTTTAGTTGGAACACATACCGGTCAACATTTACGACTTCATTAGTCACTGAACCTTACAGTTCACTTATTGTATATTTTGGATGGGCTTCCGTTTCCAAGATGGCGGAACTGAGTCACGTTCTCTCTATCGCTGCATAAATTCCGTTGGATCAACTTCGGGTTTCCGTTCCAATTTTCTGCATTCCAGTCGAAATGATGTTCTACTTGTTATATCTGCGCCATTGAATTGGCGTTGCACGCACAGCAATGCTCCGTTTTGACAATTCAGTGTTGTGAATGCGCCTTCCAACGTCTAATGTTGATCTGCGTTTTACGTCACACTAAGTGCTGTTCAGTGACCATTTGATGGAGATGGTTGACGCAAGTTATTTACAAGTTACAACGCATTAATGTGGCGGGCTCCGTCAAGTCAGTCAAGTCAGCGTCTTTGGGAAGTTTGTACCATGTTTCGTTCGTTGTAGACTGCATTCAGTAGAGTAATAATGAATACATGGGCGCAGACATTTTGTGCGTGCTACGTCATCATAATGGATCATCGTGTGTCCCAAGACCGACCATGCGCTAATCTTGCGATCTGTTGTTTGGTGTGCAACGGGGATAATCTGACGACGAACTGTGTTTTGTATGTTCGGAGTTGGAGTTAAACACGATGTCCTAACATCATCAAGCGCCATACATTTACTATGACGATCATCATTTTCAGGAGGACGTGATCTTCCGGGCAATGTGATGGATAGGCGGCAGGAACCATTGAAGGCTATGTCTGCAAAGTGTTCCTTGTTGCAGTTTCCTCATGTTCCAAGTCCGGCTTGTTGCAGGAGCTACTGAGTTAAGTGCTCTGTGCACACCGTGAGCTGTGTGTCTCATCCATTTTGATCATGTTTCGATACTCAAATTGTGTACGATGAATGATGATATCGTATGACAGGAAACAGTTGGCTGTGTTCACTTTCTGTGCGGTTTCGCCTTATGTCTTTTGGCGTGTGCTGAGACTGCTATGATGGGGACTACAGTTACCTTTCTTTGTTTGGAAGATGAGTTATAATTCGGATGATTCCACTGGCACGGGCGGTTGAGCAATTATGGATTTTAATTCGCTTGCAGTGATACCGAGGCCTTCCATAACCAATAACCAATAACCAATAAGTGTAATATAGTTTTATAATAAAATTTAATATGATTTGTAAATATGAATTGAACAAAGTTGAGCACAGAAGTAAGTTTATCAGAGGTTTGAAATATTATGATTGTGTTGTTTTACGAAATGTGTCATTGAATTCTGATAAGGTCTTCGCTAATAAAAAAAAAAACATATCTATCGCATGTGTGTGATTTGTGTGTGTGTGTGTGGGACAAATGTGTGTGTGTGAGAAATGTGTGATTGTGTGTATGTGTTGTGTGTGTGCGTGCGTGCACGCGTGTGTTTGTGTTTGTGAAATTATTGATCTCTTACAGATCCCTTCTTCTGGCATCTCCGACAGAGACATTTAAAATCCAGCATTTTTTCGACATATCTCCATGTCACTTATTGACTGGAGAGTCGGAAGTAATTTCTTTTTCTCCACCAATGGTGGGAGACTGAGCATAACCAGAGTATTACCCTTTACCCGCCCCCGTTCGTCACTTACCGAACCTTGCTCGTAAATCCGGCCTTTCTTCCCTCTTACTTCACCCACAGTTTTCCACATGGCTATTCTCTACACGCGCTTCTTGGCTGTCATTTTCCGAATGAAGTGACAAGTGGTTCTCAAAATGTATCGAGCTACCTTAGACCCACCTAAGTTGCTTCATTTGTTCGATGGTGTAAAGATCAATAGCTTATTGAGTGTTATAAGCTCAATTGCCTTCCACTCTTGATTTTAGAGATTTAAAAACAAAATATGTGCTCTATAAATTTATCACCCTTTTATTACACAATATCGATCTCATCAGTCCATTTTGTTACAAAACATTATCCTCACAACCCTCTTTTGTTACAAAATGTTATCGTGACTATTTCTCTTTTGTTACAATATGTCATCCTCACGGATCCCTATCTGTTACAATATGTCATCCTCACGGATCCTCTTTAGTTACAATATGTCATCCTCACGGATCCCCTTTTGTTACAATATGTCATCCTCACGGATCCCCTTTTGTTACAATATGTCATCCTCACGGATCCCCTTTAGTTACAATATGTCATCCTCACGGATCCCCTTTAGTTACAATATGTCATCCTCACGGATCCCCTTTTGTTACAATATGTCAACCTCACGAATCCCTTTTGTTACAACACACTATCCTCACCAACCCTCTTTTGTTACAAAATGACATGCTCACCACCATCTTTGTGACATAGCTGCATCAACATCAAACGTTTCTTCACATAAAAGGATTCCATTACCTCCTAGTCTTGAGTTTATTCTCTCTTTGGTTTAATACCTCGCCCATAGAAACGTCATAAACTCATTCAAATATTTGTTTTTACATTTTTATCAAATTTTACTCAGGACATATAGAGAATAAAAACACAATGATCTGACACGTCTTACGTAATATATACGTCTCACTCGATTAAAGACACTATCAGTTTTTGGTAATCGAAAACACGGCTTTTATTTTGTGCGCGTTCTTGTATGTAATTTTAAAATCTCATCTCTGTGTGTGCGTGTGTATTCAGCACTGCTTCCATCCTTCATAGGCGTGCAACACTCATTCCAACCTTCATATATTCAACTTCAATGTTCACCAGCCCTTCCAATCTCCATGTATCCTGCCTCAACTCTCTAAATATTCACCAGCCCTTCCAATCTCCATGTATCCTGCTTCAACTCTCTAAATATTCACCAGCCCTTCCAACCTCCACGTATCCTGTTTCAACTCTCTAAATATTCACCAGCCCTTCCAACCTCCATGTATCCTGCTTCAACTCTCTAAATATTCACCAGCCCTTCCAATCTCCATGTATCCTGCCTCAACTCTCTAAATATTCACCAGCCCTTCCAATCTCCATGTATCCTGCTTCAACTCTCTAAATATTCACCAGCCCTTCCAACCTCCACGTATCCTGTTTCAACTCTCTAAATATTCACCAGCCCTTCCAACCTCCATGTATCCTGCTTCAACTCTCTAAATATTCACCAGCCCTTCCAACCTCCATGTATCCTGCTTCAACTCTCTAAATATTCACCAGCCCTTCCAATCTCCATGTATCCAGCTTCAACTCTCTAAATATTCACCAGCCCTTCCAACCTCCATGTATCCTGCTTCAACTCTCTAAATATTCACCAGCCCTTCCAACCTCCATGTATCCTACTTCAACTCTCTAAATATTCACCAGCTCTTCCAACTCCATGTATCCTGCTTCAACTCTCTAAATATTCACCAGCTCTTTCAACTCCATGTATCCTGCTTCAACTCTCTAAATATTCACCAGCTCTTCCAACTCCATGTATCCTGCTTCAACTCTCTAAATATTCACCAGCCCTTCCAACCTCCATGTATCCTGCTTCAACTCTCTAAATATTCACCAGCTCTTCCAACTCCATGTATCCTGCTTCAACTCTCTAAATATTCACCAGCCCTTCCAACCTCCATGTATCCTGCTTCAACTCTCTAAATATTCACCAGCTCTTCCAACTCCATGTATCCTGCTTCAACTCTCTAAATATTCACCAGCTCTTCCAACTCCATGTATCCTGCTTCAACTCTCTAAATATTCACCAGCTCTTCCAACTCAATGTATCCTGCTTCAGTAGTATACAATGGTGTATCTGAACCGTTTTTGACCCGTAAATTAACAAAGATATATAGTGTGGTGCGCAGCGCACCACATGTACACGAGAGACAAGGGTAGTTAACCATGCCCTTTCGTGTCCGGATGTTGATTTCTCGTGTAGGTGACCCCGGAAGTGGCCTGTTTATGTCTGGTGTGTCCTGACTTTGGAGGTCTTGGTGTACTTGAGCGATAGTGATAGGTTAGTAGTTTATACAACATCAATGAAAAACGATCAAAACAGAAGACAAAAGATACATTTTATTCTTTTATTATCTCAATAGGTGTATAACATACAGTGGATATTATATAACATTACAAACATATTTAGTACACTGAGTAAATATATAGTACAAGGATAACCTTTATTTATAGCTATGTAGTTGGGTGTCTGCTTAGCTCTATGTCATAAATGAATCATAAGGGGTGAAACTGTTAGAGATTGCTGGGTAGTCTAAGCTGGTAGTGTAAATATGTTCCTCTGTGTTAGTGGTTCGCTATCTCTCTCACTCTCTCTCTCTCTCTCTCTCGCCCTCTCTCTCTCGCTCTCTCTCTACTATTCCAGCCTAGATTTCCCTCCATTGAAACACTTACTCATTCTCTCCATTTATCCCTATCATCGCGCCTTCCTTCTCTCTCTCGCTTTCTCCCCTATCCTCTCTTAGACTTCTAACCTATCAGTCCACCCTCCGCCTCTCTCTTTAGCTCCCCCGCCCTCCCTCATATTTTTAGCGTCCCTCCTATTGTAACACTTGATTATTCTCACCATTAATACATAGCATCTCGCCTTCTTTCTCATAGGCTTCTCTCGCTCTCTCTCTCTCTCAGTTAGAGATTACTGGTTAGTCTTAGCTGGTAGTGTAAATATGTTCCTCGGTGTTAGTGGTTCGCTATCTCTCTCTCTCTCTCTCTCTCGCCCTCTTTCTCTCTCTCTCTCTCTCTTTCTCTCTCTCTCTCTCTCTCTCTCTCTCTACTATTCCAGCCTAGATTTCCCTCCATTGAAACACTTACTCATTCTCTCCATTTATCCCTAGCATCGCGCCTTCCTTCTCTCTCTCTCTCTCTCTCTCTCGCTTTCTCCCCTATCCTCTCTTAGACTTCTAACCTATCACTCCACCCTCCGCCTCTCCCTTTAGCTCCCCCGCCCTCCCTCATATTTTTAGCATCCCTCCTATTGTAACACTTGATTATTCTCACCATTAATACATAGCATCTCGCCTTCTTTATCATACGCTTCTCTCTCTCGCTCTCTCTCTCTCTCTCTCTCTCTCTCTCGCTCTTCTAACCCCTACTAGACTTCTCTCCTACCATTCCACCTTTCTTCCTCTCTCTCTCTCTCTCTCTCTCTCTCTCTCTTTACCTCGCCTAGCGTTCCGCCTTCATTCGTATTTTTACCTTACCACCAGTGTAACACATTAATAACATTGAATATCAATTACAAAAAGACTTGAAATATCTACTTTTTAAAGAACCAATAAGATAAACATATGAAAAACGAAGGAATAATACACTCGACAAGGCGTAACATACGTACTTTATACACATCACCCATTAATACAACTGAAATTCCTTTAATGATAACCTATCACATCGTTATGAGCTAAGAGAAAAACAGAAAAAAAATTCAACTTACACCGTAAAATATTCCACTACAACACAGACCGCTAGACTGAACAGTACTACGAAAATAAACGTCCGTGAATCAAGCGCGCTTATAACACGAAGTCTCACATCCGACTAGTTTAAATATAATCTGGTAAATAAAATTTGGACGATACTATTCCACCCTCGACTAATATCTAGGTTAACCAATCAGAGAAGAAGATTTCTATCGGACACCCATCAACGAAATGACTGACCTCTGGATTAACTAATCGGAGAAGAGGATTACTGTTATCGTGATAACTGACCTCATTTTCAACTTGAAGTGCTGTTGAACCCTAAAAAATGGTAAGGGGGTAACAATTTCAAAAGTGATTTTTAAGTAAATTTTTGGTGTGGGGATGTCTAAAATAGAGTTTGGGGTATGCCTAGAGTAAAAATTTACGATTTTTACCGATTTCATGGGCGTATCCCTAACAAATGATCAGGGGGTAAACTCATAAAATTGCCATCATACGTCAAAATCTTTTTAGTAACACATCCGGTATTGCCTCAGAGGTCAGTTCTATTTTTAGTAACACCTCTAGGGTTTCAAGTGTATATATCTGAGAAGCTTGTAATCAGACATACGCTTACAGTTGTTGCTGATGGATGTGTCTCGTACCTTCAAACACATAAAAGTAAGTGTTATCTTAGATCTTTAATGTTATAGTATGTTACTTTAGTAACCTATTTTCGAAAAGTTGTTTTTTTTAGTATCCACGTGTTATTTGTGTAACCTAAAATTATAGTCATCATCTAGTTTTAAGACATAGAGAGACACAGGAGCTGCGTTACTTTCACACACAAGCTCAAATAACGTGACAGGGTTAGACAAACCCTTGTTAGTTAACAACAGAAATGACTTTGAAACGTTTATCGATAGATTAAATGAAAGTGATATATTAGGTTATAGAGACAAAAATAGGGCGACAATCAAATACACCTTGGAAGCCTTAGTCAGTACGAGTGTTTTTCAGCCTTTGCTTCCTAGGTTTCTGCCCTTGCCTCCTAGGTTTCTGACCTTGCCTCCTAGGTTTCTGTCTTTGCCTCTTAGGTTTCTGCCCTTGCCTCCTAGGTTTCTGCCCTTGCCTCCTAGGTTTCTGACCTTGCCTCCTAGGTTTCTGCCCTTGCCTCTTAGGTTTCTGCCCTTGCCCACGACCTCTCGAACCACGCACTTAACAAACTACAAACTTAATAAACCACAAACTCACGAACAACGAACTTAACAAACCACGAACCACGGACTTAACGAACCATCAACTCACGAACCATGAACCACAACCCCACGAACCACGGACTTAACGAACCATCAACTCACGAACCACGAACCACAACCCCACGAACCACGGACTTAACGAACCATCAACTAACGAACCACCAACCACAACCCCACGAACCACGGACTTAACGAACCATCGACTAACGAACCACGAACCACAACCCCACGAACCACGGACTTAACGAACCACAACCCCACGAACCATGGACTTAACGAACCACGGACTTAACGAACCGCGAACCACAACCGCTACGAACCATGGACTTAACGAACCATCAACTAACGAACCACGAACCACAACCCACGAACCACGGACGTAACGAATCATCAACTAACGAACCGCAAACTCACGAACAACGAACTTAACAAACCACGAACTTAACGAACCATCAACTCACGAACCGCGAACCACAACCCCTACGAACCATGGACTTAACGAACCATCAAGTAACGAACCACGAACCACAAACCCACGAACCACGGACTTAACGAACCACGGACTTACCGAACCACGAACCACGACCCCCCTAGTTTTCTGTCCTTGCCTCTTAGGTTTCTGCCATTGCCTGCTAGATTTCTGTCCTTAATATAACTTCCTGCTTGTTGTATCCAACTATTTATAACTGTCATGGAACTCCTGGTATTGCAGCAGGGGTCAAAACGCGTTCAAGTAACCCGCCACTTGTATTATTTCCCCCACCATTGACCCGCTAGGTCGATTTAAAGTAACCCATGCATCAGACTCGACAGCACTTCAAGTTGAAAATGAGGTCAGTTATCACGATAACAGTAATCCTCTTCTCCGATTAGTTAATCCAGAGGTCAGTCATTTCGTTGATGGGTGTCCGATAGAAATCTTCTTCTCTGATTGGTTAACCTAGATATTAGTCGAGGGTGGAATAGTATCGTCCAAATTTTATTTACCAGATTATATTTAAACTAGTCGGATGTGAGACTTCGTGTTATAAGCGCGCTTGATTCACGGACGTTTATTTTCGTAGTACTGTTCAGTCTAGCGGTCTGTGTTGTAGTGGAATATTTTACGGTGTAAGTTGAATTTTTTTCTGTTTTTCTCTTAGCTCATAACGATGTGATAGGTTATCATTAAAGGAATTTCAGTTGTATTAATGGGTGATGTGTATAAAGTACGTATGTTACGCCTTGTCGAGTGTATTATTCCTTCGTTTTTCATATGTTTATCTTATTGGTTCTTTAAAAAGTAGATATTTCAAGTCTTTTTGTAATTGATATTCAATGTTATTAATGTGTTACACTGGTGGTAAGGTAAAAATACGAATGAAGGCGGAACGCTAGGCGAGGTAAAGAGAGAGAGAGAGAGAGAGAGAGAGAGAGAGAGAGAGAGAGGAAGAAAGGTGGAATGGTAGGAGAGAAGTCTAGTAGGGGTTAGAAGAGCGAGAGAGAGAGAGAGAGAGCGAGAGAGAGAAGCGTATGATAAAGAAGGCGAGATGCTATGTATTAATGGTGAGAATAATCAAGTGTTACAATAGGAGGGATGCTAAAAATATGAGGGAGGGCGGGGGAGCTAAAGGGAGAGGCGGAGGGTGGAGTGATAGGTTAGAAGTCTAAGAGAGGATAGGGGAGAAAGCGAGAGAGAGAGAGAGAGAGAGAGAGAGAAGGAAGGCGCGATGCTAGGGATAAATGGAGAGAATGAGTAAGTGTTTCAATGGAGGGAAATCTAGGCTGGAATAGTAGAGAGAGAGAGAGAGAGAGAGAGAAAGAGAGAGAGAGAGAGAGAAAGAGGGCGAGAGAGAGAGAGAGAGAGATAGCGAACCACTAACACCGAGGAACATATTTACACTACCAGCTAAGACTAACCAGTAATCTCTAACTGAGAGAGAGAGAGAGCGAGAGAAGCCTATGAGAAAGAAGGCGAGATGCTATGTATTAATGGTGAGAATAATCAAGTGTTACAATAGGAGGGACGCTAAAAATATGAGGGAGGGCGGGGGAGCTAAAGAGAGAGGCGGAGGGTGGACTGATAGGTTAGAAGTCTAAGAGAGGATAGGGGAGAAAGCGAGAGAGAGAAGGAAGGCGCGATGATAGGGATAAATGGAGAGAATGAGTAAGTGTTTCAATGGAGGGAAATCTAGGCTGGAATAGTAGAGAGAGAGCGAGAGAGAGAGGGCGAGAGAGAGAGAGAGAGAGAGAGAGAGAGTGAGAGAGATAGCGAACCACTAACACAGAGGAACATATTTACACTACCAGCTTAGACTACCCAGCAATCTCTAACAGTTTCACCCCTTATGATTCATTTATGACATAGAGCTAAGCAGACACCCAACTACATAGCTATAAATAAAGGTTATCCTTGTACTATATATTTACTCAGTGTACTAAATATGTTTGTAATGTTATATAATATCCACTGTATGTTATACACCTATTGAGATAATAAAAGAATAAAATGTATCTTTTGTCTTCTGTTTTGATCGTTTTTCATTGATGTTGTATAAACTACTAACCTATCACTATCGCTCAAGTACACCAAGACCTCCAAAGTCAGGACACACCAGACATAAACAGGCCACTTCCGGGGTCACCTACACGAGAAATCAACATCCGGACACGAAAGGGCATGGTTAACTACCCTTGTCTCTCGTGTACATGTGGTGCGCTGCGCACCACACTATATATCTTTGTTAATTTACGGGTCAAAAACGGCTCAGATACACCATTGTATACTACTTGCTTCAACTCTCTAAATATTCACCAGCTCTTCCAACTCAATGTATCCTGCTTCAACTCTCTAAATATTCACCAGCTCTTCCAACTCAATGTATCCTGCTTCAACTCTCTAAATATTCACCAGCTCTTCCAACTCAATGTATCCTGCTTCAACTCTCTAAATGTTCACCAGCCCTTCCAACCTCCATGTATCCTGCTTCAACTCTCTAAATGTTCACCAGCCCTTCCAACCTCCATGTATCCTGCTTCAACTCTCTAAATGTTCACCAGCCCTTCCAACCTCCATGTATCCTGCTTCAACTCTCTAAATGTTCACCAGCCCTTCCAACCTCCATGTATCCTGCTTCAACTCTCTAAATGTTCACCAGCCCTTCCAACCTCCATGTATCCTGCTTCAACTCTCTAAATGTTCACCAGCCCTTCCAACCTCCATGTATCCTGCTTCAACTCTCTAAATGTTCACCAGCCCTTCCAACCTCCATGTATCCTGCTTCAACTCTCTAAATGTTCACCAGCCCTTCCAACCTCCATGTATCCTGCTTCAACTCTCTAAATGTTCACCAGCCCTTCCAACCTCCATGTATCCTGCTTCAACTCTCTAAATGTTCACCAGCCCTTCCAACCTCCATGTATCCTGCTTCAACTCTCTAAATATTCACCAGCCCTTCCAACCTCCATGTATCCTGCTTCAACTGCCCACGTGTCCAGCAGTGTTGCCGCCAAGTGTTAAGAACTCCATCTCACCGTCCAATCGTCCAGCAATGTCTCCACGTTCCACGTATCACGAACGTCTCCAATCTTTCGTATACCCGACAGCTCCATGGACACCCAAACAGGAGACTTGTCCATCCTGTGCCCAACAGCACCGACACTACCACATTTCCTGATATTTTGTTCTTACTCTGTTTTTAATATTAATATAGATGAAAAGTTGATCGTGCTAGTTAACCCTTTCCGTACGTTTGGACGCACCATGCGTCATGGCCATTTCTGTCATGTACGTTTAGCCGCACAGTGCGTCACTCTCCATCTGATTAGTGTCAATTGTCATCAAACCATATTCTTTTATTAAGTCTTGTATCATTTTGGTATTTGTGAACTCTAAATTCCATGTTTAATTTGCTTAAAATTCATATATAATATATTAAGTCTAGGATAAATATAAACACGTACATTGATATTTAAAATCATGAAAAATTTTGTCTTTGAAATCTCTACCGCTGAATTTATAAAAACCTTCCGTACTGAAAGAGTTAATTGTCTTTATTAACACTTTAATTTTTGAACCTCCTTCCATAGCGTCTGACACCCTGACATGTTCTCTTGCACCTGCATAGGCGTAGATCAGTCATTAATCCTTAAATCTACAGCGAATTTTATTTGCTAGGGTGCAGAGTACCAAGAACTGCCGAAAGAAGAAAGAAAATAAACATAAAATGTATTGAGCTGCTAGACTAACATAAAGGCAAGACAAACTACGTTTCGACAAAAACCTTCATCAGGTGTATCAAACATACTATCCACATTAAACACAAATTCCGAGTGAGATTGCGCAACAGCACAGATCTAAAAAAAAATGACAGAAAAGACGGTGGTCAGGATTTTCGTTTAGTCTGGTTACAAGATTAATAAACAATAGGGCAGGTAGGATTTCATTAACAATGAAAAGAGAACTACTAAACACAATTAAAATAAGAGAAATGGGATTTTTGGGACATGTTAAAAGACATATCAGCCTACTAAAAGTAGTCTTTGAAGGAAAATACAAGGTAAAAGATAGAAAATATGGAGAAGAGTAAAAGAAAGAAAGGATATGGGTGGAGAGGGGAAAGAAAAGCAAAAAAGTAATAAAGATAGCGCATGAAGGAATAAGGACAGGACACAGTAAGAAGCGGAGAGAAGACCGGAGATTATAGAAAAGGGTAAAAAAGAGTTTCATCCTGCCGGTTGGAGAGTACCAAAGCGAGCTATGAGTCGGTTCTCCAACGTGAAACGGCGATGGGTATCAGAAGAACAAGAGATGATGACAGTAAAACACAGAAGTAATCAAATGTATTATGTCCTGGTAATCTGAAATAGGAACAGACAGTAGTGCCAGAATCATGTTTGATGTTATATAACCAAAAAAAAAGTAAAGAGCTCTGTCACGCCAAGTGACGTATAGGCAATATGGTGTTAGTGAGCTTCATGCACTGGGTAGAGTCGTTGCAGAAATCCAAAATACGTAAGGTCACCTTTGTCTATGTCCCTGGACATGCAGGAGTATGTGGAAATGAAAGAGTGTACAGGTTGGCTATATATGCTGTCGTTGAGGACGGGCAACCAATGGATCGGGCGGACATCATCAATGCCCTCCGAGATGTGGGAAGAGCACAGGACTTCGACAAACACAGATCCACGTCACTTCTTCGGATTTTGGAAATGGGAGTTAAGATGGGCACAGCCAGAAATGAGAAACTTAGTGGCCGTGTAAGAAGACTTGTCAACCAACATAGAACTGGAGTCGTCAGTCGCTGGACACTGAGGGAATTGCTGAGGAGGGGATCTGAGCACCTATGGACATGTTCGGAGTGCAATGATGATGACCCGCAAATAACTCAATATCGCAATAGTGACCATAATTTGTATAGCCCTTCGGCACATGATTTTTTGAGTAATGTGGTCGGTATTACGCCCGTGCCTCTTTACTTTCCCAGAAAAAAATCAAGTACCCATTTAAGGATGGATGAGCCAGTTGTAGTCCAGTTTTGAAGTTATACAAATGTTCACAGATTCCTCCCCCAGGCGTCAGCCTAACTGGCCAATATATATTTGGAGACAACGTTGGCAGATGATGGTGTTTATCAGATTCCGGGAAATGCACGTGAAGCCTTCCTTGATATCAAAAGTACCATTCGAGAACAAAACTTTGTGAGTCTGTAGCACGAATGGGCACGTGCTGCATGATATGTTGCAGTGGATCATGCCCAGTATGTTCTGGCCAGGGTACGGATGCGGCTCTTAACCAGAATGTCTACAAGGTTTTTATCGCGTTTAAAGGCAACCAATGGTGGGTGGGAGAATAGAAGGAGAGTGGTAGGGTCAGAGTGGAGGATAGGTTGATGTCGTTTCATGATCCGGTGCGTAGTCAAATTGTGAGGGTGATGGGTACGATTATTTATTAAAGTAGTGAAGAGAGTTCATCAATGCTATATAGAGCCAATTCTGACCTATGGAAGCGAATCGTGGATGGTAGACAAACAAATGAAAATACGATTAAAGGCCTAAGAGATAGAATTTTTCAGAAGAATGTTGAAAGTTCCCTTGACAGCTAAAAGACCAATGACGACATTCTTAAAGTTGTCAACACTAAAAGAGAGCTCCTAAAAAATATCAGAAAGAAACAAACAACATTTTTCGGGCACATCGCGAGAAGTGAAAGGTTGGAATACTTGGTTACATCTGGCAAAATACAGGGAAAGAGAAATCGCGGACGACAAAGAGAGAAGATACTGGATAGCTTAGTTTTCATGGCATGTAAAACATCTCAACAAAAGATTTGATACGATGCACTGTGGGTAGAAGATACTGGATAGCTTAGTTTTCATGGCATGTAAAACATCTCAACAACAGATTTGATGCGGTGCACTGTGGGTAGAAGATTGTGGAAGGACACGACCGCCTACGCTAACGGTATGGCACATAACGATGAAGAGTAACGACGTTCCCATCTCTGTGTAGATTGATTGAGAGGTAATGCACTGGTCGACTCGCGAGCAATGAACCTCCCTCCAGAAAGTATTACGGCTGCAGGTGATCCTCAAGTTATCTGTATATCATCAACTTACAGATTCTCGTTCTTGAACTAACATTAGTTGGTTACCAGACAAAGTAAATACATTGCCTATGCATCCAGAAACATGATGTAGATATAATTTGCGGTCTTTTGCTCTTCGCCTCTGTTGCTGTTATATTTCCTAGTGCTTCTAATATTCCATCGACCCATCTTTTTCGTGGTCGACGCTTGGGTCTGGTGTTCTCACAACGTTTGTTGAAGGCTCGTTGTGTTGTGTTTTGATCGTTCTGCCTTGTCACGTGGCCAAACCATTTTATCTGTTGTTTCCTTATATATTCTGTGGCGGGGGCTGTTCCTAGCTTTTTTCTCAGTTCTTCATTTCTGATCTTATTTCTCAGACTGTTTCCTGCCATTCGTCTAACACATTTCATCTCTGTAAAGGTTATTTTTCTTATTGTTCTTGCATCTAGGGTCCAGATCTGGCATTGGTAGCACAACGTTGGGAGATGACTCTGTGAGGGTGATGGGTAACATAGCTCAGCTGGGGTCTCAGAAACAATTGGGAATTAAAGCAGGTAGCGGATGACCGTTGAACATGGAAACTATGACCGCTGCCTTATGCCCATATGTCACCCGAAAGGATAAACAATCAATCAAGCAATCTCTTTATTTAGCGTGCTTTTCTTTCAATCCATTAATAATCACAGTTAGCGATAAATAGTTATTATTAACTTCGACAAGAATATAACAAACACATTTCCTTCAAGAACATTACATTCTTGCAAAATTGTCTGGTTACTACGTAGGGAGGTCAAAAAGTAATGCACACCAATTTTTTTCTCGGCTAATAATAAAGATAGGAATATGAAATTTTGCACACTTGGAATATGACATGTTCCAATTATGTGCACCAAATTGCACAGCATTCTGATAAATATTACGCAATCTATGAACCGTTAAAATGGAGCTTGTCAACAATGTCCGTTACAAACAGCGAATTGTCATAGAATTTCTGGTTGCGGAAAAAGAAACTGTGGCAAACATTCATAAACGACTGTGTGCAGTGTACAAATGTTCTGCAGTCGATAGGAGCACAGTTGGTCGCTGGGAGTGGAGCTGCATGATTTACCGCGTTCTGGACGTGTTGCCTCGGCTACCAGCACAGACATGTTAAACCGGGCTGATGCCATTATTCGTAAGGATAGGCGTATCACTAGTCAGCAATTGGCATTGCAGCTTACAGTCAGCAAGGGAAGTGCAATCGCAATTTTTTAAACTCTCGGATATTCAAAGATTTGCGCTAGATGGGTTCCTCGGTGCCTAACAAATGATCACAGAGTTCAAAGGAAAACATTCTGTTCTGAATTGTTGGAGCGTTTCGGTGTTGAAGGAGAAATGTTTTTGTCAAAAATTGTTACCGGTGACGAAACGTGGGCACATTATTATGAGCCTGAAACAAAAATGCAGTCAATGGAATGGCATCATCCGCAGTCACCAAAAAGAAAAACATTCAAAACATCTCCATCAGCCGGAAAGGTGATGATCACTGTCTTCTGGGACATTGATGGTGATTCTTGTTGATGTAATGACAAGAGGTGAGACAATCAACTCGACAGCTTACATCAATACACTGACAAAACTCAAAAATCGGTTCCACAGAGTTCGGCCTAATAAGCCATCTGCAGATTTGTTGCTTCAACATGACAATGCATGCCCTCACACAAGTCTGGTAACACGGGAAGCAATCAACAAATTTGGTTGGACTGTACTGCCCCATCCTCCTTACAGCCCTGATCTGGCGCCCTCAGATTTCCATCTGTTTGGACCACTCAAAAAATTCCTGCGTTGGAAACACTTTGACAATGATGAGGATGTGATCCGTGCAGTTAAAAAAATGGCTACGCGAGCAGGACAAAACTTGGTACAAACGAGGAATTCATGACCTAGTTTCGCGTTGGCGTAAGGCAATACGCTTGGACGGAGATTATGTTGAAAAATAGGTAGTGTAAAGGGGATGTTCAGCTACAATCTGTGAAAATTTCACACATTTTGCCCGAATAGTTTCCGAGAAAAAAATTGGTGTGCATTACTTTATGACCTCCCTTCAGTACTTATCAGATAATTATATCAAACTATTACTACTTCTACTGTCTATGATAGGACTACTATTCGTATCAAAATATGTCTATATCGCGTTCTCTGGATAATAAGTGCCTTATGGATTTCATCTCTGTTTATTTACTCTCTGTAGTAACAGCCTGTATTTATGCTGTATTATGTTTACACCAATAATTCGCTCACTACTTGCGTATGTTGCAGATTTTGTTGTTTTGCTATCTTCTACTTTCATAATATGTATATAGAGACACACAACTCGTCATCATTATAGTTTTCAAGGAAATATAATATAGTCTTTATTGTTGACATCCACTTCAAAACGTTAACAACAGTAAACACTGGTTCCGTACAATTAACAAACTATACTGTCCTCTTATAATATAATTGTTCCTTTATTGTTACTGTGTTGAGCCGATCGGCGATGTATATTCACAAGTAGCGCACGTGATCTACAAGTTAACTCTCAATCTTATAGACCTTGAGGTCTTACTTCTAAACCTAAACCACACAAATCTCTGTGCGAACTCTATTAGTCAAACTCTTGTTTTCTCTACTCTAACTCCAGGCAGGTTCACTACGCCCTCCTGCTCATCTGACCGGTTTCGTACAATGAACCAACTATATTGTCCTCTTATAATCTAAATGTTCCTTTAAGTGCTGCGTCTAGGGTCTAAGTTCTCTTTATCTAAATCCAAGTTCTCTTCTGTGTGTTCTGTTCTGTCTCTATTAATCTAAGATCACTATATCGTTAGCTCCTCCTTTTTAATTATGTCCATGGTCTTATTGCTTCAAGCGTCCTGTCGACACCTGTAAATCTTCCTAAGTATCGTTCCCTAACAATTAAAACTTTCATTGACCCTTTGATTACGTGCGGCGATTTGTCCGTCAGAATTCTTTCATCTTAGACTGTCTATCTGTACTTCAAAAGCGCCTGCCGACACAAGAATTTTCCCTTATTTCGCTCGGCTCAGCCCTTCAAAGAATGTTTCCGGGCTAGTCGTATTATAGCTATCTCATGTAAATACCAGTTCGACGGGGGTCCAGCGTCAAGCGTCGTTGCGTTATGTAACTTTGTCAGTCATTTCTACGCTCAGGCTGAACACCCGTACGTATTTTCCTTGTAATCATAAAGCCGTTTACGCCACCGCGTCTGCGTTCGGTAGACTTAACGTCTCCTTGCTAATCCTTAAGACTTCACTTTAATTCCACGCCGCCCAAAACTATTTTATTTCCTATCATTGTCGTATCGTATCATTCTTCCATTCCTCTGGCTATCATCATATTCTTCTTCTACTCTTCCCAGGTCGTCATGGCCGAGTCACACTGTAACAGCGTGCCCTTGTGGAAATCATGCGCTCCATGCAGTTTTCCTGACCTACCTACTCTTGCTACACAATTACCACACTCCAAACAGGAGACCTCGTCCATCCCTCGTTTTCCCAAAAGCTCCGACAAACCCCTCGCCAACCATGAAACACTTTACAACTTGAGAATCACTGGCCGAGTCTCCACTCACACTCCAGAGTTAATCCTCCATTTGAAAAGTGGGGATTATTTCAGCCTCATAGACACCTCTAGCTACTCAGCCCTCAGACAATTGTGATTAAAGAGACCTGATTGACTCCCTTTAACCATGAACACAGTTCCATCCCTCTTGGTTTGCGTATTTCTACAAGGACGTTTTGCTGATTTTTCCTCTAGAAAGAGTTTGCAAGCACTGAACTATGGGAAATTATTTGTATTTTGTAAAAAAAAGATTCCCATTAGAGTTTGTTCTTTTAAAGTTTAGTAAGAAAATAAATATTCAAATGGGATCTCACTATAGAACATAAGTGTTCACTGGGGGTCTCACTTAAGAACATAATGTGTTCACTAGGGGTCTTACTTTAGAATATAGTGTGTTCACTAGAGGTCTCATTTTAGAACATAAGTGTTCACTAGAGGTCTCATTTTAGAACATAAGTGTTCACTAGGGGTCTCACATTACAACATAAGTGATCACTAGAGGTCTCATTTTAGAACATAAGTGTTCACTAGGGGTCTCACATTACAACATAAGTGATCACTAGTGGTCTCACATTACAACATAAGTGATCACTAGTGGTCTCACATTAGAACATAGTGTGTTTACTGGTGGGTCTCACTTTCATATATTGTTTATTAGATTATTACTAATTTTGGATCAAAACCTAAAAAAAAAACATACGGACAGTTTCTTAATAGACCAAAACTTGATGTGATAAGAAGATTCACGATTACTTTTATTCTTGTTTGTGTAGAGAACTGCGCTGCTCTGTGTTCTGCACTTCAAGGATCGTTGCCGCTATCTTCAACACGCAGTTAACACACATCATGTCCATAGGTTCCCTACCAGGCATGTTCGTAAGATGCGAGAAAAAATGAGGGTTGGGCATAGGACTGGCTATCCCATACTGTAAAAAAAAAAGAGAAGACAGATAGAAACAGAGATGAAGATGATGGGGAAGACATGGAAAGATCTTAAAAGAATGGCAAGAACAGAACGACTTGGAAAGTGTTTGTTGAAGACCTATGCTCCACAGGGAGCTGAAAGGTAGAAGAGAAGAAGAATGCCCATAGGTTTTGGCCTTAGATGACTTTTATTATGGTGGAAACAGTTATTTGTGATATCAAAGATATTATAATGGCTTCAATATTCACCTTCAAGTGCCATGCCTCCTTAAGTAGGCGATCATGTCTCTCCCTAACTTCCTACCTACACATTCAGCTTTATTTTTTCTTATATTAACTTCTAATCTAATTATTCTAATCTTTCTACTCACATTATTTTATTAAACTCTCTATCTTTTCTCTGTCTTTATTCGCCAATGCTTACTTGTTGTCACGATAAATTCCAGTTGTTTTCCTTAACATTTCAAGATCGGCAAGTCATGATTGTTTCCAGCTAATTTTGGTAACCTATTATCGCTATTATTAATTACCAATATTGCCATTCCTGGAGGGGAAAATACAAGGTAAAAGAGGCAGTGGCAGACCAAAATTAACATGGACGAGTAACATCAAAAGATGGACAAATCAACCGATGACAACCTGCACCATCAAAGCAAGAGATAGAGCAGAATGGCGCTCCATGGTAGCCAACCTTCGTTGCTGAGACGGCACTCAATGATGATGATGATTGCCATTATTGTCGGACTTCACTTTAACGAAAAGTAGACTGTCAAAAACTTTAACAAAAGCAAGAAACAAATGTCATAAACTTTGACAATAACAGCAACAAAAATGTAATAAATTTTAACAGTAACAAGAAAAAATGGCATGTACTTTAACATGACTGTCAAACTTTAACAAGACAACTGTTAAATTGTAACAAGAAAAAGAAAAGTGTTCTAAATTTTAACATGAAAAAGAAAAGTGTCATAAATTTTAACAAGAAAAAGAAAAGTGTCATAAACTTTAAAAAAAACAATTTTTTTAAAATGTCATAAACTTTACCAACGAAAAGAAAACTGTCACAAACTTTAACAACAACAATTTTTAAAATGTCATAAACTTTAGCAACTAAAAGAAAACTGTCACAATTTTTAACATCTATTTATCAATAACTTGATTCTACGCTATCTCTCTAACTTTATTCCTGTTTTAGTCACTGGATTCGTAACGAAGTTGCATATACTCGAGAAAAACGTTTTGAATTTTCCCTAAATGTATGTTATAACCCTTCTTTATTTAGAAATAAAACAAGTGGAGAAATTAAAATATCTAGAAAGTCTAGTAACTAACGACAATTCGATTGGTTGCCCAGAATTTGCAATGTTGAAGAAAGTCTCCCCTACTTTTCTGCTAATGTCTGCAGGTGCCGCCTACCAGTACGAGCAGGAGAGTTCCACTGACAGCGAAGATGAAGTCTTGAAGCATTACCAGTCTTCCTTGGTGCGAGCCAATAGTGTCCGTAGTGCTAAGAGCGGAAAGGGCACCAAAAGTAGAAAGACCAGCAGAGCAGAAAGATCAGAACCTTCGCACAAGAGTTCCAGAGGTAGGATGATTTTTGTGGGTTTTGTGTGATGTGATGGGATGTGTGGTGGGTAGTTTTGTGTGATGTGAGGTGGGTAATTTTGTGTGATGTGATGGGATGTGTGGTGGGTAGTTTTGTGTGATGTGACGTGGGTAAATTTGTGTAATGTGATGGGATGTGGCTTCTTCTTCATCCACCTTTCAGCTCCCAGTGGAGCATAGGTCATCAACAAACACGTTTCAAGTCGTTCTGTTTCTTGCCATTCTTTTAAGATCATTCCATGTCTTCCCCATCATCTTCATCTCTGTTTCTATCTGTCTGCTCCAAGAATTCTTTAGTCTTCCTCTTTATCTTTTCCCCTGGGGATTCAAAAAAAGGGCCTGTTGTGTAATACTCTCAGTTGGCTTCCGCAGTGTGTGTCCTATCCAGCACATTCGTCTTTGCTAAATCTCTTTATCCACTGGTATTTGACTGGTACATTCCCATAATTCTATGTTAGTGATTTTATCCTGCAATATCCATCCTTTTATTCTGCGTAAACGTCCATTAATGAAAGTCTGTATCTTCATGATTGTCAATTTTGTTGTTATCCATGTTTCACAGCCATATAATAGGACTGACTTAACATTGGAGTTGAAGATTTTTATTTTTGTATTTAGCCTAATTTCTTTGGACTTCCATATGTTTCCCAGTGCAACAAAAACTCCTCTTGCTTTTGATATCCTTATTTTGGTATCATTTTCTGTTCCTCCCTCTATAGCTATATTACTACCCAGATATATGTAAGATTGTACGTCTAGTAGAGGTATTTCTGCTAATTTTATTTGGTTATTGCCAACTGCATTAATCTCATAATGTTGGTCTTATCTCTATTAATTTTCACTCCTAGCTGTTGTGATATTTCATCAAGTATACTCATTTTATCCTGCATCTGTTGATGGCTGTGTGATAGGAGAGCTATGTCATCAGAAAAGTCTTAATCATCAAGTTGCTGGGTCAGTGACCACTGGTTTCCATTTCTGTTGTTTTGAGTTATTTTCATAATCAAATCTATGGCCAGTAGAAAGAGAAATGGAGACATAAGGCATCCTTGCTTTACTCCTGTTCTTATTTCAAATGCTTCTGTAAGCTGTCCTTCATGCACCACACTACATTTCGTTCCTTCATACATTGTTTTTATCAGGTTAATACACTTTATGGGGATTCCGTAATGACTCAGCAACTTCCAAAGCATTCTTCTGTCTAAACTATCAAATGCTTTTTCGTAATCTTCAAATCCAGTATAAAGTGCGGACTGTAGTTGATGGGATGTGTGGTGGGTAGTTTTATGTGATGTGAGGTGGGTAATTTTGTGTGATGTGATGGGATGTGTAGTGGGTAGTTTTATGTGGTGGCATGGATGTATGGTGGGTAGTTTTGTGTGATGTGAGGTGGGTAATTTTGTGTGATGTGAGGTGGGTAATTTTGTGTGATGTGAGGTGGGTAATTTTGTGTGATGTGAGGTGGGTAATTTTGTGTGATTTGATGGGATGTGAGGTGGGAAGTTTCAAGTGATGGAATGGATGTGTAGTGGGTAGTTTTGTGTGATGTGAGGTGGGTAATTTTGTGTGATGTGAGGAGAGTATTTTTGTGTGATGTGAGGTGAGTATTTTTGTGTGATGTGAGGTGGGTAATTTTGTGTGATGTGAGGTGGGTAATTTTGTGTGATGTGAGGTGGGTAATTTTGTGTGATGTGAGGTGGGTAATTTTGTGTGATGTGAGGTGGGCAAATTTGTGTGATGTGAGGTGGGGAGTTTCAAGTGATGGGATGGATGTGTAGTGGGTAGTTTTGTGTGATGTGAGGTGGGTAATTTTGTGTGATGTGAGGTGCGTAATTTTGTGTGATGTGAGGTGGGTAGTTTTGAGTGATGTGATGTGGATAATTTTGTGTGATGTAATGGGATGTGAGGTGGATAATTTTGTGTGATGTGATAGGATGTGAGGTAGGTAATTTTGTGTGATGTAATGGGATGGTAGTTGGGTAGTTTCTGTGTGATATGGTGGGATGTGTGGTGGGTAGTTTTTGTGTGATGTGATGGGATGTGAGGTGGGTAATTTTGTGTAATGTAATGGGATGTGAGGTGGGTAGTTTTTGTGTGATGTGATGGGATGTATAGTGGGTAGTTTTGTGTGATGTGATGGGATGTATAGTGGGTAGTTTTGTGTGATGTGATGGGATGTATAGTGGGTAGTTTTGTGTGATGTGATGGGATGTATAGTGGGTAGTTTTTTGTGTGATGTGATGGGATGTATAGTGGGTAGTTTTGTGTGATGTGATGGGATGTATAGTGGGTAGTTTTTGTGTGATGTGATGGGATGTATAGTGGGTAGTTTTGTGTGATGTGATAGGATGTATAGTGGGTAGTTTTTGTGTGATGTGATGGGATGTATAGTGGGTAGTTTTGTGTGATATGATGGGATGTATAGTGGGTAGTTTTGTGTGATGTGATTTGGGTAAATTTGTGTGATGTGATGGGATGTGTGGTGGGTAATTTTATGTGATGGGATGTTAGGTGGGTAAATTTGTGTGGTATGATGGGATGTGTGGTGGGTAATTTTATGTGATGGGATGTGAGGTGGGTAAATTTGTGTGATGTGATGGGGTGTGTGTTGGGTTAATTTGTGTGGTATGATGGGATGTGAGGTGAGTAATTTTATGTGATGGGATGTGAGGTGGGTAATTTTGTGTGATATGGTGGGATGTGTGGTGGATTAATTTGTGTGGTATGATGGGATGTGAGGTGGGTAATTTTGTGTGATGTAATGGGATGTGAGGTGTGTAATTTTGTATGATGGGATGTGAGTTGGGTAATTTGTTGCGATGTGATGGGATGTGTGGTGGGCAATTTTGTGTGGTATGATGGGATGTGTGGTGGGTAGTTTTGTGTGGTATGATATGATGTGAGGTGGTTAGTTTTATGTAGTATAATGGGATGTGAGGTGGGTAATTTTGTCCGATATGATGGGATGTTTGAAGAGTAGTTTTTTGTGATATGGTGGGAAGTGAGGTGGGTAGTATTGTGTGTTGTGATGGGATAGGTGGTGGGAAATTATTTATGATAGTATGGTGTGTGAGATAAACAATGACGTAATATGGTGTAATATATTATGTTATAGACAACGACGTGATATGATGTAATAGGCTATGTACATTATATGTTCATGATGTCAAAATTGTCAGATAACTTTTACATTCTATGTTATGTGATTAAGGGGTTCAGACAAAGAAGTACATAAAAAAGGCTAAGCTGCTGTAAAGCTGATTGTAAAGGAAAAATGAAAAAAAAATGAAAAAAAAAATTGAAAAAAAAATTGTATGGTTAAAGGTTAACATAATTAATTGACGACACAAATTTTAACGACGTTTCGGCTCAATAGGCCTTCAGCTGGAACAACAAACAACACACACACACACACCCACATACACACACACACATATGTGTAAGTTAATAAAATTAGCCTTACATAGCTAACTAATAATGGAGTATTTACAATAAAATAAAATTTTAATTAAAATGAGAAATAACAATAACAAATGTGTCCCCAACGTATTGCTCTATGGCCAGAAGGAAAATGAACAAAATGTTCATGTATATCATTTCTCTAGGGCCATCAATACTGAATAAGACATTTAGACACCTAGGGCCACCACAAAGATTGAATAAAACTATTGATTTCATAATATTTTTTGCTGTAAAGTGAAAATATCCGGCGGCAGAATACAGCTTTGTCAGATGCCTTGCTTTATATATTGGAACTGACCTGTTTGGTTGCTAATTCGTATAACTGCTTTTAGTTGCCAGTACATGTTTTTTTATGATTCTCAGATCCTTGCCATCAATGTTTAATTTCTACAGCATATTGATTATTTCCACATGCTTTACTTTGTCAAATGATTTAGTGTAGTCTATAGAGCATATTTATAGATCTTTATTTTACCGCTGTAGCTATTTATATCGATGTTCTCATGATGTATATTGCATTACCGGTGCCCTTTCCTTCCACAAACCCACATTGTACCTCACTTATTTCTGGTTTTGTTTTGTTTTAGTGTGTTGCCTCTTTTCAAGAAACATCAGAAAGAAACAATCGACATTTTTTCGATCAAATCATGAGTGAATTAAAGTTGGGATACGTTTGGTTACAACTTGAAAAATATAGAAAAAGATAGATCGCGGACGACAAGGAGAGAAGATACTAGATAGCTTGGTGTCATAGCACGGAAAACAGTAAACAACAAAATTGATATGATGCACTGTGGGTAGAGCATTGCGGAAGGACGTGATCGCTTATGCCAACCGGTATGGCACATGGTGATGATGGTGGTCCTAGGTCTCCAAATGTTTTATTCAGTCTTGGTTATTCAAGGTATCTAAATTTGTAATTCAGTCTTGATGGTCCTAGGTCTCCAAATGTTTTATTCAGTCCTGATGGTCCTAGGTCTCCAAATATTTTATTCAATCTTGATGGTCCTAGGTCTCAAAATATTTTATTCAGTCTTGATGGTCCTAGGTCTCAAAATATTTTATTCAGTCTTGATGGTCCTAGGTCTCAAAATATTTTTATTCAGTCCTGATGGTACTAGGTATCAAAATATTTTATTCAGTCTTGATGGTCCTAGGTCTACAAATATTTTATTCAGTCTTGATGGTCCTAGGTCTCCAAATATTTTATTCAGTCTTGATGGTCCTAGGTCTCCAAATATTTTATTCAGTCTTGATGATCCTAGGTCTCCAAATATTTTATTCAGTCTTGATGATCCTAGGTCTCCAAATATTTTATTCAGTCTTGATGGTCCTAGGTCTCCAAATATTTTATTCAGTCTTGATAGTCCTAGGTCTCAAACTATTTTATTCAGTCTTGATGGTCCTTGTCTCCAAATGTTTTATTCAGTCTTGATTGTCCTATTCTTCAAATGTTTTATTCAGTCCTGATGGTCCTAGGTCTCCAAATGTTTTATTCAATATTCAATGCCTATTGTCCTATTCAAGTGTGGGGAATCCAAACGATGTGCTAACATCCCCCCCCAACCCCCCTTTTTTCTCAGAAGCGTGAACTGAGAATCTATTAGAAATGCTTTCTAAAAAAAAACATCTCTGACAAAGCCAACAAAGCGACACGAAATGTCTCTCTCCGTTCCCATGAGGCACATAACGCATACTTCCGGCTTTGATCAGCGATGTTTTCTAGTTCTTATTCAAACAAAACATCAGCACTATGATTTTACCCCCTTTTCCACAGACCCATCAATATGTACATCCATTTTACTCTCACAGAAGCTACCATGGCTGAATGGTTAGTGAGGTGGCTCCTGCTAAGAAGACTCTGGTTCAATTCTCAGATTTGATGACGCTTTTTTCTTTGTCAGACAGACATGACTACGATGTTCTCTAAGTCTGAAAATTAGTAGCATAGGTAAAGCGGCCTGGCGTGGGACCGACCACATGCAACAATCATGAAATATGCCTTTGGTCATCGAGACTATTTTGGCACTGAACACGTCTGAAGAGGAATCTTCCTTGACTGACATTCTCACTAAAACAAAAGAATATCCAGCTTGTCATTTTCAAGAACTTTACTCCCGTGATATCATTCTTTGTGGAACTTTTCAATATTGAAAAGAATTTTCTAATAATTTCTTATCGTATCCCAACCGTATAGTTGATGTTTAATTGAACATATTTTATTCGGGTGTACCTTCATTCTAATAGCACTAAATGAAATCTCATAGCAAACATAGACACGGGAAAACTGAGTCATATACCGTAGATCGAAGTATAATGTATGGATATCTTTCTTTCCACAGAAGTATTGTCTATATCTGCAAAGTCGTTTCTTCTGTGAATGTCACTGTTTTCTGTAGTTATTGCATAGGCGCATATAGTTTTGCCTGTAGTGTTGTGTCTTTGATCAGTGGCTTTTCCTCGGTGCATTATATTCAGTACAGTCTCGAAATATGTGATCAGCAGTCTGCGGCGCTTGTCAACATGCACACGTGGCCTAGGTGCCAGTCTTATATTTTGAATTAACGCGACTATGGAAGCGTGTGTGGCCTGTTCTGAGCCTTAAAATGATAACTTATTTCCATTTATTCATATTATGGTAGACATCCTGATGTGATCTTATTAGGCTTCAGTTTGATTTGATTATCTGTTTCCTCTGATGATATGTCAGTTTGATTTGATTATCTGTTTCCTCTGATGGTATGTCAGTTTGATTTGATTATCTGTTCCTTCTAATGGTATGTCAGTTTTATTTGATCATCTGTTCCTTCTGATGGTATGTAGCTGGTGCATTTGTTGATTTCCTGCTGCGCCTATTGTTCAATTGGTCAGCTATCTATTTGGAGGTGATGTGGCCAATGATCTTCTCACTGTTTTACCGGCCTGAACTATTCAAGAGTGACAAACATCTATTTCATAAAGAATTCATTTCAAATGAACGGACCAGAGACGAATTGAAACAAGAATAAGTGTGGAACTTTATTAGAAGCTGGTGTTGGAAATACATCGGTCATGTGGTGCGAATGAGTAAAAAAAAAAAAGAGTTCGCCATCAGGCGTTCATGTAGAAATCATCGTGTAAAAGAAAACAAAGCAAACCATTCCGTTACGCGGAACAATTACAAGGGAAGGCTCAACCATGGGACTAAGAAACAAACAGGAACTAGCAGCAAATCGTCTATCGTGGAGAGCTATGACTTCCGCCATATGTGCCGTCTTCAGCTCGAGAGGAAAATGAAATGAACCTATTTCATAATTTGTTCAGCCAAAAATGTAGGTGGGAGACCAAACAAGCAATCAATAAACACGAAGTTTCAGACTAATAACAAAACAGTACCTGAATTTTTGGAAGTTTCAGTGTTTATCGAATCTTAAATGGCGATCGGAGATATTTTTTTATGAATGAAACAACGGCCTGGCGAAGTGATGATCACAAAAAAACGGAAAAACGGATCAATAACTATGTTCCCTATAGGTCAAACTCTAGCGTGAAAAGGGTTCTTTTTTCTTTAGTAGGCATAGGTATCGCTAGAATTGTCTTCATTGCCAACGCTTTGTGTGTGTGCTCTAGTTCAGCTTCTCTACTCTTCTTTTACTCTAGCACATATGAGTTATTATCAAGCCAATCTCATTATGGTCGCTTAATGTCATCTTCTGAGGTGTAGGGTGTTGTGCACAGTCACTGCAGTTTACAAGAATGCGTGTATTATTTGGAAGTATCTCTCACCGCGAGGACAACTGATTTATATTACAGTAGCAATGTGTATCTAGATATGATACGGAAATTATATAAACATGAAATAGTGGTTTCTAATTTCAGCTGAGGAAACCAAAAAAAAAAAAAAACCAGAACATTCAAGATACTTTTAGAGAAAATTGCAGATTTAGCATAACATCGCTGGGGAAAGAGAGGAAGAGAAAATAATCTTCTTCTTCTTCTTTCCTTCCTCATATGCCTTGCAGCGTCGAGGGGAGATATAGTTGGCGGTCTTTTGCTCTTCTGTTCGCCTCTGCTGCTGTTATGTTTCCTAGTGCTTCTAATATGGTGTAAGCCACCCATCTTTTTCGTGGTCGACCCTTGGGTCTGATGTTCTCACAACGATTGTTGAAGGCTCGTTGTGCTGTATTTTGTTCTCTCTGCCTTGTCACATGGCCAAACCATTTTATCTGTTGTTTCCTTAGATATTCTATGGCGGGGGCTATTCGTAGCTTTTTTCTCAGTTCTTCATTTCTGATCTTATCTCTCAGACTGTTTCCTGTCATTTGTCTAACACATTTCATCTCCGTAGAGGTTATTTTTCTTATTGTTCTTGCATCTAGGGTCCAGGTCTGGCATTGGTAGCACAACGTTGGGATGAAGATTGTATTGTATAGTGCTCGTTTTGCCTCCAGAGTTATTTCCTTGTTGGACAATAGTGGTGATAACTGTTCGATGATTTGACAAGCTTTGTTGCATCTGGATTCTATCTCTGCTGTTTGAGAATTGTCGTTTGTCATTAGACTTCCTAGGTATTTGAATTCCTCTACTTGTTTTAGTTGTCTACCTTCTATAGTTATGTTGATGTTCTGTTTATTTTTGGCGACATTCATGACTTTTGTTTTGTTGATGTTGATTTTCATGTTGTATTTTGTGCCTGAGATGTTGAGTTTGTTTAAGTGTTCTTGTAGGTCTTCTATTGTTTCATGTATTAGTGCCTGGTCGTCGGCAAATAGAAGCTCGTTGATCTCCTCTGTCTCTAATGGGTTCGCTAGCTTGCATATATGGTCCATCTATGTAATAAACAGTAGGGGGATAGTACGCACCCCTGTAGAGAAAATAATGAAAAAACAAAATCGCAAGTATAATTGTAAAAGGAGGGAAAATTTTTTTCTTCTTTGTCAATCGCATGTATTTGTCTCATTAGTTGATGGCCTTTCCGTTTCTTGTCAGAAAATTCAATCGTTGTCTGACATACTATCGACTCGCCCTGGAAACTGGACATGCGTGGAATGATGCGGAAGTTAGGTTATTTAACTTCCGCTTGAGTAGAATGCTCCGCCTCGACCCCAAGGCTTGAATGTGTCATTTGGGCGTGCATCAAAATGATTTAGAGGATAGTTCATGTTCCCAATCTCTCTCGCTGGCTCTGACACATCAGCTTTCATCAAGATATATCCGCTTCATTATGAGTGACATCATTGACCATCCACGAATAGCAGAGCGTTGCATTTATCATTAGTCACGCAAACTGGTCGTTGCATTTACCGATCTTGACTAGGGGCCATAACTGCGACGTTTCTGTCCTATCTAATGTCTAGATACTTCAAACATGCACAGATATAGTTCATGGTGGTATTTTTCTATAACATTTCTAAGTTATATCATGTTATTGATTTTACAGTTCTTATTTCATGTCATTACACTGAAAACGTTATTAATTTGAATTCATCATTCATTCTTTATGTTGTCGTTTTATTTCTTTGAATTCAGCATTCGTTATTTTGTAGATATATTCCTTTAGATTAATCATTCATTATATTGCAGTATATTTCTTTGAATTTATTATTCATTATCCCTTAGTTTTATTCCTTTTCAATTCGCTATTATGCAGTTGTATTCCCTTTTTAATTCGTTATGATGCAGTTGTATTCCTTTTCAATTCCCTGTTTTAATTTTTGTAGTAAGTCTACTCTTGAAGTATTTTTTTTTTTGCTTTATCGGAGCCATTACAAATTATAGTCCATGTTGTTGAGTTACACTTTCTCATTATTTTTATTATTTTTATTCTCCGTTAATGAATGAAACAAATATTGTAAAGTGTCTTCGCAACGAAGGTTGGCTACCATGGAGCGCCATTTTGCCCTGTCTCTTGCTTTGATGGTGCAGGTTGTCATAGGCTGATTTGTCCATCTTTTGATGTTACTCGTCCATGTTAGTCTTGGTCTGCCTCTGCCTCTTTTACCTTGTATTTTCCCCTCCAGGATTACTTTTAGTAGGCTTTTTTGTCTTTTAACATGGCCCAAAAATCGCATTTGTCTTGTTTAAATTATGGTTAGTAGTTCTATTTTCGTTTTTAGTTGTTTTAAGACTTCATCATTTGTTTTCTTTTACTTCCATCCAATTCTACCTATTCTTCTGTAAATCCACATTTCAAAGGCTTCAATTCTCTGTTCTGTTTTCTTGTCTAATGTCCATGTTTCTGCACCATGTAGGAATATTGAGAAGATGTAACATTTTGCTATTCTTAGTTTTAGCTCTGGTGTTATTTGTTTTGATGTTAGTATGTTCTTCATGACATTACAATTACTTTTTACCATTCCTATTCTATTTGTTTATTTCAGTTGTACATTTCCCATCACTGTTCATAGTGTGTCCCAGGCGGAACTATAATATGACATCAATTTAAAAAAAAATACCTAAGTCGACTTTCGGTTTGGGGAGGAAAGACTAAAGTAAAATCTCCGAATTGACCGAGAGGGCGACATAAGAGAAAGTTCATTTTGATGTCATTCCTGCTTGAAATACACGCTTGCACGATTCTCAAGATCAACGTATTTAGTAGCTACAATCATTCTCTTTACTGGTGGATGTACTTTAACACAATCCTCATCTCTACGATGTGCAACAAACTCCAGACCTGGAAGTTTGACTCAAGAAGAATAAGAAAAAAATAACCGTTACAGAAAAAAAATGTGATAAACCTATGTAGAGAAATCGCCTGAAATATAAGATCAGAAATGCAGAACTGCGGAAAAAAGCATCGAATAATTATCGCCATAGAATACATCAAGAGAAAACAGATTTGACCTCGTCAAATGATGAGACAGAGCCTAAAACACAAAAACAGCCTTCAAGAAGCGTTACGAAAACTGCGAATAATTGCAGAGGAAGAGGTATGTTTACAACGCTCCGAAAAAAACATAACAAATAATCAACAACAGAGAAAGCAAAGAACAATAGATGGTCCGAAGCAGGATCGATCCCTCACTCCTCGGCACAGCGCCCTGCCACGAGAACCAAATACTACCTAAAAAAATTAACTACCATAGTAGTATATATATATATATATATTTATTTATTTATTTACATCTCTCTCTCTCTCTCTCTCTCTCTGCGTTCAGGACTCAATCAGAGTAAGGATTCCAGACTCTCATATGAAGTCAGCTGTCAGGCTAAGTGTGTTGATCGCTCCCACAGACAGAACATCACAATTAGAGTCTGTCAGATCCACTCTGACTGAACACCCGTTAATACGTTGCACTGTGTTCTGGCCAGTGGCCCAGTGCATCCGATTTCAGCCAGCATTTTATTCGGGTTTGCTTTCCCTAGCCTTTGATTGTCCCCAATCTTCCTGCAAGGCAGCAGATGATCTTTTCTGTAGGGGGATTCTGCCCTTAGATGGTAGGCCCTCCCAGATTTACGAGCACCATCTGCCCGAGTCACTAGAGGTGACTAACACAAACACGGACACACAAAGATGTGAGATGTGACTAACACAGACATACACACACAAAGATGTGAGATGTGGCTAACACAGACATGCACACACAAAGATATGAGATGTGACTAATACAGACATGCACACAGCGATACGAGACATGACTAACACTGACACACATCAAGATATATGACACATGACTAACATAAACATGCACATAAAGATATGAGATATAAATGACATTGACATGCACACACAAAGATATGACACATGCCTAACATAGACATACACACAAAGATAAGAGATATGACTAACATAGATATGCACACACAAAGATATGAGATGGGACTAACATAGCCATGCACACACAAGGATATGAGATGTGACAAACACAGACATGCACACACAAAGATATGAGATATGACTAACATAAACATGCACACAAAGATATGAGATATCACTAACCCAGACATGCACACACAAAGATATGACATATGACTAACACTGGTACACACTAAGATATGAGATATGACTAAACACAGACACACATAAAGATATGAGACATGATTAACACGGACACACCGAGATATGAGATATGACTAACATGACACACACCAAGATATAAGCCATGACCAGCACACACAAGCTAAGATATGAGCCATGGCTAGGACAGAAACACAGCAAGATATGAGCCATGGTTTCACTAAAAAACACCAAGAAATGAACCATGTCTAGCACAGAACACATTAAAGTGTCCATATGCTTGGGCTTGTTGTAGTCGGCAGACTCTTCTGAACGTGGGAATCACAGGTTTCGTTAAACAGTTGTCCGGAGTTTTGAGAGTGCAGTCTGACCCATAGAACGTTCTCTTGCATGTACAGATTCCCTTAGAGTGTCATTCTTTACCCGAATCATAGTACTAGCTCGATGATAGATTCAAATGATGTGAGTCTTCTGGGGCGTTGCAAATTTCAGATACCAGTAAACAGAATTGGTTCCACTTCTCCATTGTGTGTGTGTGTCTCCATTGTCATAGAGATTGGTCTTTGTTTTGCTATTAACTGCGGCCTCTGGTCCACATCCGTCTCCTGTATAACAAGCATCAAATGTTTTGTGCATTAAATCGGTCTGGTTTGTGTTCTGTTTTGAGAGCCAGTTTCCGACCCCCGCCAATGTAGTTGGAGCAGATATTTGCAACTATCGCCCTTTCAATCCGTAACTTGTTGATCAGACCAGCCCCAGGGCAGAAGGCATCAATCTCGTGCGGACTAACTACAAACCTTGATACATTGTTACATGAGGCAGAACCATTCAGTTTTATCGTGAAACTGTCCGGATATTTTAAGTCATTCGCATAAATCCTAAACCAGGAGCACGGCAAAGATTGATTGAGAGTTGCCTCAACTGATGTAGAATCTGTGTCCGGATTACATGAGGTGTCGTTGCCATCAAACAGGAAAGTAGGTTCAGATTTTTGGGCATATTTGCAAATAAAATCCAAGTACTGACACTGGGGTGCGAAAATTTTGTGCTGACAACTGTCATTGTTTGGGCATGTCCCTGTAGTTTTGTCACAAACTAAGCCATTATAGCAGTGACATTGTAACGTACAATTTGTCCCAAACCAACCGGCTGCACAAGTAAAGTCATTAGCTTCCATGGTTGCTAACGAAGCCAGCGAATAAAGACTTGATCTACAGCGATGGTGAACGAACTGTGTACACACATTTATTATCAAACCCGAGATTACATTTCAAAAAAATCCGCCATCTCACTGTGGTAACAGCGTGAAATTCTCTAATAGAATGAGATAAACCGTTGAAGACAAGGAAAGTCAACATTGTTTACATGTCTTGGATGCAAGAAGCGTCCATTTTGGTGCCATTATTTACATCTATAGCTCTTTCTATCAATGTTCTCAGGATGTATATTGCATTATTGGTGTCATTTCCTTCCACAAATCCACATTGTTCCTCACTTATTTCTGTGTTATTTTGTTCCTTACACGTCTCATGATGATTCTTAGTAATATTTTCGCCATATGGCTCATGAGACTAATAGTGCGATGGTGTTCACAATCAGTGGCGCCTGACTTCTTCGGTATGGCTACAAAGATAGATTTTAGTAGATCTTCGGGTATGTGTCCAGTTTAATATATATATCATTGAGTAGTTTTGTTATGACTTGTACTCCCAGCTTTTCTAATGCATTGATCTCTTCGATTGTTATATTTTAAATTATAATAATTAAATATTGCATATTATAAACATTAGGAATCATAAATACAGGAGACGCCAAGAGAAAAATAAAATATCACAAAATGTATCTCCCCACGGCGCTGAAAGGCAAATGAGAAAGGAAAAAAATGTATTCTAAATTACAATTAGCAATTGAAATCGCAATCGATTTGACTTTTTCCGCTATTGTAAATATTAACAAAAATAGACACGAGTGTGTGCAGCGATCTATTGTTCTTCACTAGATCCAGTGTGAAGTAATTCGGTGGCAGGTACCAGTGTCATATATTTTATTTACACCGACCAATGAGGTTTATCTTATCACGTGGTCGCGCACATTCTATATTGCACGTGCAGAATATAACCAATAAAAACGTGTCTTTAACACGCAGAACCCCACGCATGTACAGAAAATTTAGAAATCGAAATTCACGTTTGGCTTTTTATTCTAAATATATGTATATATATATATCAGTTTTAATTAAAATAATTAGAAATGAAGTAGCGAGAACAATTTTCGTCGATTGTTTTCACTGTTCTGTTGAAGAACAAAAAGTGTAGATTATAGTTTTGGTAAAGGTAAAGTAAAGTACGAGACTTGAACCGGCGTCTTAGCACGCGAGTTTCCACCCATATGTGCTCGGCTGCCTATCCAGAAATGTTCGGATATTTCTGTATAGTGTCGCCTCAAGCATCGAAACTCAGATGCGAGGCAACATTCCTCACCTTCCCAGGGTAAGTAATACCCTGGTGCCCATTTCTGCCAACGGCTGGGTCGACCGTGGGGGTATTTTTTTTTTTCCCAACCACGAGTACAACTCACACTGCTCCCAGAGGGAATCGAACACGGGTTGTCCGAACGTCGGTAGTCCAGTCGGGTAGTTTTCCCAACTAGGCTACTATAGTTTTGGTAACAAAGAAAAATATGTGGAATTATTGTAATTATTAAGTGCTAAAAAGAACCATCTAAATTTGGCCAAACTGCTTGCTGTATTTATTTGTATATTTTACTCCAGCATGTCTTTTTAATATTAGATATTAATAAAAGAGAGTATACAAGATGTTAATGTGGGTGTAAAACATCGGAAATAGAGCGTGGAACGAACACCAGCTGCTGGAAACAATAGAAAATCAGTAAACAGAGTGTAACAATGTCTAATCTTCTAATTCTTTACTATCAAACAATGCCTAATCTTCTAATTCTTTACTATCAAACAATGTCTAATTTAATTCTTTACTATCAATCAATGTCTAATCTAATTCATTACTATAAAACAATGTCTAATCTTCAAATTCTTTACTATCAAACAATGCTTAATCTTCTAATTCTTAACTATCAAACAATGACTAATCTTCAAATTCTTTACTATTAAACAATGCTTGATCTTCTAAATCTTTGCTATCAAACAATGTATAATCTTCTAATACTTTACTATCAAACAATGACTAATTTTCTATTTCTTTACTATCAAACAATGACTAATTTTCTATTTCTTTACTATCAAACAATGACTAATTTTCTATTTCTTTACTATCAAACAATGACTAATTTTCTATTTCTTTACTATCAAACAATGACTAATTTTCTATTTCTTTACTATCAAACAATGCTTAATCTTCTAATACTTTACTATCAAACAGTATCTAATCTTCTAATTCTTTACTATCAAACAATTTCTAATCTTCTAATCCTTTGATATCAAACAATGTCTAATCTTCTAATTCTTTACTATCAAACAATGACTAATCTTCTAATTCTTTACTATCAAACAATGCTTAATCTTCAAATTCTTTACTATCAAACAATGTATAATCATCTAATTCTTTACTATTAAACAATGACTAATCTTCTAATTCTTTACTATCAAACAATGACTAATCTTCAAATTCTTTACTATCAAACAATGTCTAATCTTCTAATTCTTTACTATTAAACAATGACTAATCTTCTTATTCTTTACTATTAAATAATGACTTATCTTCTAATTCTTTACTATTAAATAATGACTTATCTTCTAATTCTTTACTATCAAACAGTGTCTAATCTTCTAATTCTTTACTATCAAACAATGCCTAATCTTCTAATTCTTTGATAGCAAACAATGTCTAATCTCCTAATTCTTTACTATCAAGCACTGTTTAATCTTCTAATTCTTTACTATCAAAAAGTGACTAATCTTCTAATTCTTTACTATCAAAAAATGACTAATCTTCTAATTATTTACTATCAAACAATATCTAATCTTCTAATTCTTTACTATCAAACAATGTCTAATCTTCTAATTCTTTACTATCAAACAGTGTCTAATCTTCTAATTCTTTACTATCAAACAATGCCTAATATTCCAGAACTTTACTAATAAAACAATTCATATTCCAGCATTTTACTATCAAGCAATTCATAATATTCCAGCACTTTACTATCAAACAATACTTATTCCAGCACTTTACTATCAAACATTACTTATTCCAGCACTTTACTATCAAACAATGTCTAATATTCCAGCACTTTACTATCAAACAATGCCTAATATTACAGCACTCTACTATCAAACAATTCATAATATTCCAGCACTTTACTATCAAACAATGCGTAATATTCGAGCACTTTACTATCAAACAATACTTATTCCAGCACTTTACTATCAAACAATGCCTAATATTCCAGCACTTTACTATCAAACAGTGCCTAATATTCCAGCACTTTACTATCAAACAATGCCTAATATTCCAGAACTTTACTATCATACAACGCCTAATATTCCAGCACTTTACCATCAAACAATGCCTAATATTTCAGCACTTTACTATGAAACAATGCCTAATATTCCAGCACTTTACTATGAAACAATGCCTAATATTCCAGCACTTTACTATCAAACAATGCCTAATATTCCAGCATTTTACTATCAAACAATGCCTAATATTACAGCACTCTACTATCAAACAATGCCTAATATTCGAGCACTTTACTATCAAACAATTCATAATATTCCAGCACTTTACTATCAAACAATGCCTAATATTCCAGCACTTTACTATCAAACAATGCCTAATATTCCAGCACTTTACTATCAAACAATGCCTAATATTCCACCACTTTACTATCAAACAATGACTAATCTTCTAATTCGTTACAATCCAACAGTGCCTAGTCTTCTAATTCTTTACTATCAAACAATGACTAATCTTCTAATTCTTTACTATCAAACAAATTCTAATCTTCTAATTCTTTACTATCAAACAATGACTAATCTTCTAATTCTTTACTATCAAACAATGACTAATCTTCTAATTCTTTACTATCAAACAATGACTAATCTTCTAATTCTTTACTATCAAACAATGCCTAATCTTCGAATTCTTTACTATCAAACAATGACTAATCTTCTAATTCTTTACTATCAAACAATGCTTAATCTTCTAATTCTTTACTATCAAACAATGCTTAATCTTCAAATTCTTTACTATCAAACAATGCTTAATCTTCAATTCTTTACTATCAAACAATGTCTAATCTTCTAATTCTTTACTATTAAACAATGACTAATCTTCAAATTCTTTACTATCAAACAATGTCTAATCTTCTAATTCTTTACTATTAGACAATGACTAATCATCTAATTCTTTACTATCAAACAATGTCTAATCTTCTAATTCTTTACTATTAAACAATGACTAATCTTCTAATTCTTTACTATCAAACAGTGTCTAATCTTCTAATTCTTTACTATCAAACAATTTCAAATTTTCTAATTCTTTGATAGCAAACAATGTCTAATCTTCTAATTCTTTACTATCAAACAATGTCTAATCTTCTAATTCTTTACTATCAAACTGACTAATCTTCTAATTCTTTACTATCAAGCAATGTCTAATCTTCCAATTCTTTACTATAAAAAAAATGACTAATCTTCTAATTCTTTACTATCAAAAAGTGACTAATCTTAAAATTCTTTATTATCAAACAATATCTAATCTTCTAAATCTTTACAATCAAACAATGTCTAATCTTCTAATTCTTTATTATCAAACAATGTCTAATCTTCTAATTCTTTACTATCAAACAATGACTAATCTTCTAATTCTTTATTATCAAACAGTCTAATCTTCTAATTCTTTACTATCAAACAATGACAAATCTTCTAATTCTTTACTATCAAACAATGACAAATCTTCTAATTCTTTACTATCAAACAATGACTAATCTTCTAATTCTTTACTATCAAACAATGCCTAATATTCCAGAACTTTACTAATAAAACAATTTATATTCCAGCATTTTACTATCAAACAATTCATAATATTCCAGCACTTTACTATCAAACAATACTTATTCCAGCACTTTACTATCAAACATTACTTATTCCAGCACTTTACTATCAAACAATGTCTAATATTCCAGCACTTTACTATCAAACAATGCCTAATATTCCAGCACTTTACTATCAAACAATGCGTAATATTCCTGCACTTTACTATCAAACAATACTTATTCCAGCACTTTACTATCAAACAATGCCTAATATTCCAGCACTTTACTATCAAACAGTGCCTAATATTCCAGCACTTTACTATCAAACAATGCCTAATATTCCAGAACTTTACTATCATACAATGCCTAATATTCCAGCACTTTACTATAAAACAATGCCTAATATTCCAGCACTTTACTATCAAACAATGCCTAATATTCCAGCATTTTACTATCAAACAATGCCTAATATTACAGCATTCTACTATCAAACAATGCCTAATATTCGAGCACTTTACTATCAAACAATTCATAATATTCCAGCACTTTACTATCAAACAATGTCTAATCTTCTAATTCTTTACTATTAAACAATGACTAATCTTATTATTCTTTACTATTAAATAATGACTTATCTTCTAATTCTTTACTATCAAACAGTGTCTAATCTTCTAATTCTTTACTATCAAACAATGCCTAATCTTCTAATTCTTTGATAGCAAACAATGTCTAATCTTCTAATTCTTTACTATCAAACAATGACTAATCTTCTAATTCTTTACTATCAAGCAATGTCTAATCTTCTAATTCTTTACTATCAAAAAGTGACTAATCTTCTAATTCTTTACTATCAAAAAATGACTAATCTTCTAATTCTTTACTATCAAACAATATCTAATCTTCTAATTCTTTACTATCAAACAATGTCTAATCTTCTAATTCTTTATTATCAAACAATGTCTAATCTTCTAATTCTTTACTATCAAACAGTGTCTATTCTTCTAATTCTTTACTATCAAACAATGACTAATATTCCAGAATTTTACTAATAAAACAATTCATATTCCAGCATTTTACTATCAAGCAATTCATAATATTCCAGCACTTTACTATCAAACAATACTTATTCCAGCACTTTACTATCAAACATTACTTATTCCAGCACTTTACTATCAAACAATGTCTAATATTCCAGCACTTTACTATCAAACAATGCCTAATATTACAGCACTCTACTATCAAACAATTCATAATATTCCAGCACTTTACTATCAAACAATGCGTAATATTCGAGCACTTTACTATCAAACAATACTTATTCCAGCACTTTACTATCAAACAATGCCTAATATTCCAGCACTTTACTATCAAACAGTGCCTAATATTCCAGCACTTTACTATCAAACAATGCCTAATATTCCAGAACTTTACTATCAAACAACGCCTAATATTCCAGCACTTTACCATTAAACAATGCCTAATATTTCAGCACTTTACTATGAAACAATGCCTAATATTCCAGCACTTTACTATGAAACAATGCCTAATATTACAGCATTCTACTATCAAACAATGCCTAATATTCCAGCACTTTACTATCAAACAATGCCTAATATTCCAGCATTTTACTATCAAACAATGCCTAATATTACAGCACTCTACTATCAAACAATGCCTAATATTCGAGCACTTTACTATCAAACAATTCATAATATTCCAGCACTTTAGTTTGAAACAATGCCTAATATTCCACCACGTTACTATCAAACAATGCCTAATATTCCAGCACTTTACTATCAAACAATGCCTAATATTCCACCACTTTACTATCAAACAATATCTAATCTTCTAATTCGTTACAATCAAACAGTGCCTAATCTTCTAATTCTTTATTATCAAACAATGACTAATCTTCTAATTATTTACTATCAAACAAATTCTAATCTTCTAATTCTTTACTATCAAACAATGACTAATCTTCTCATTCTTTACTATCAAACAATGACTAATCTTCTAATTATTTACTATCTAACAATGCCTAATCTTCGAATTCTTTACTATCAAACAATGACTAATCTTCTAATTCTTTACTATCAAACAATGCTTAATCTTCTAATTCTTTACTATCAAACAATGCTTAATCTTCAAATTCTTTACTATTAGACAATGACTAATAATCTAATTCTTTACTATCAAACAATGTCTAATCTTCTAATTCTTTACTATTAAACAATGACTAATCTTCTAATTCTTTACTATCAAACAGTTCAAATTTTCTAATTCTTTACTATTAAACAATGACTAATCTTCTAATTCTTTACTATCAAACAATTTCAAATTTTCTAATTCTTTGATAGCAAACAATGTCTAATCTTCTAATTCTTTACTATCAAACAATGACTAATCTTCTAATTCTTTACTATCAAGCAATGTCTAATCTTCTAATTCTTTACTATCAAACAATGACTAATCTTCTAATTCTTTACTATCAAGCAATGTCTAATCTTCCAATTCTTTACTATAAAAAAATGACTAATCTTCTAATTCTTTACTATCAAAAAGTGACTAATCTTAAAATTCATTATTATCAAACAATATCTAATCTTCTAAATCTTTACAATCAAACAATGTCTAATCTTCTAATTCTTTATTATCAAACAATGTCTAATCTTCTAATTCTTTACTATCAAACAATGACTAATCTTCTAATTCTTTATTATCAAACAGTCTAATCTTCTAATTCTTTACTATCAAACAATGACAAATCTTCTAATTCTTTACTATCAAGCAATGTCTAATCTTCCAATTCTTTACTATAAAAAAATGACTAATCTTCTAATTCTTTACTATCAAAAAGTGACTAATCTTCTAATTCTTTACTATCAAACAATGTCTAATCTTCTAAATCTTTACAATCAAACAATGTCTAATCTTCTAATTCTTTATTATCAAACAATGTCTAATCTTCTAATTCTTTACTATCAAACAATGACTAATCTTCTAATTCTTTATTATCAAACAGTCTAATCTTCTAATTCTTTACTATCAAACAATGACAAATCTTCTAATTCTTTACTATCAAACAATGACAAATCTTCTAATTCTTTACTATCAAACAATGCCTAATATTCCAGAACTTTACTAATAAAACAATTTATATTCCAGCATTTTACTATCAAACAATTCATAATATTCCAGCACTTTACTATCAAACAATACTTATTCCAGCACTTTACTATCAAACATTACTTATTCCAGCACTTTACTATCAAACAATATCTAATATTCCAGCACTTTACTATCAAACAATGCCTAATATTCCAGCACTCTACTATCAAACAATTCATAATATTCCAGCACTTTACTATCAAACAATGCGTAATATTCCTGCACTTTACTATCAAACAATACTTATTCCAGCACTTTACTATCAAACAATGCCTAATATTCCAGCACTTTACTATCAAACAGTCCTAATATTCCAGCACTTTACTATCAAACAATGCCTAATATTCCAGAACTTTACTATCATACAATGCCTAATATTCCAGCACTTTACTATCAAACAGTGCCTAATATTCCAGCACTTTACTATCAAACAGTGCCTAATATTCCAGCACTTTACTATCAAACAGTGCCTAATATTCCAGAACTTTACTATCATACAATGCCTAATATTCCAGCACTTTACTATGAAACAATGCCTAATATTCCAGCACTTTACTATCAAACAATGCCTAATATTCCAGCATTTTACTATCAAACAATGCCTAATATTACAGCATTCTACTATCAAACAATGCCTAATATTCGAGCACTTTACTATCAAACAATTCATAATATTCCAGCACTTTACTATCAAACAATGCCTAATATTCCAGCACCTTACTATCAAACAATGACTAATATTCCAGCACTTTAGTTTGAAACAATGCCTAATATTCCACCACTTTACTATCAAACAATGCCTATTCCACCACTTTACTATCAAACAATGCCTAATATTCCACCACTTTACTATCAAACGATGCCTAATATTCCACCACTTTACTATCAAACAATGCCTAATATTCCACCACTTTACTATCAAACAATGCCTACTATTGCAGAACTTTACTATCAAACAATGCCTAATATTCCAGCACTTTACTATCAATTATTACTTATTCCAGCACTTTACTATCTATCATACAATGTCTAATATTCCAGCATTTACTATCAAACAATGTCTAATATTCCAGCACTTTACTATCAAACAATGCCTAATATTCCAGCACTCTACTATCAAACAATTCATAATATTCCAGCACTTTACTATCAAACAATGCGTAATATTCCTGCACTTTACTATCAAACAATACTTATTCCAGCACTTTACTATCAAACAATGCCTAATATTCCAGCACTTTACTATCAAACAGTCCTAATATTCCAGCACTTTACTATCAAACAATGCCTAATATTCCAGAACTTTACTATCATACAATGCCTAATATTCCAGCACTTTACTATGAAACAATGCCTAATATTCCAGCACTTTACTATCAAACAATGCCTAATATTCCAGCATTTTACTATCAAACAATGCCTAATATTACAGCATTCTACTATCAAACAATGCCTAATATTCGAGCACTTTACTATCAAACAATTCATAATATTCCAGCACTTTACTATCAAACAATGCCTAATATTCCAGCACCTTACTATCAAACAATGACTAATATTCCAGCACTTTAGTTTGAAACAATGCCTAATATTCCACCACTTTACTATCAAACAATGCCTATTCCACCACTTTACTATCAAACAATGCCTAATATTCCACCACTTTACTATCAAACGATGCCTAATATTCCACCACTTTACTATCAAACAATGCCTAATATTCCACCACTTTACTATCAAACAATGCCTACTATTGCAGAACTTTACTATCAAACAATGCCTAATATTCCAGCACTTTACTATCAATTATTACTTATTCCAGCACTTTACTATCTATCATACAATGTCTAATATTCCAGCATTTACTATCAAACAATGCCTAATATTCCAGCACTTTACTATCAAACAATGCCGAATATTCCAGCACTGTCAAACAGTGGGTGTCGTAATCTCTGAAAGTATCTCTTCAACATTTCATTTCTTCGCAAAATAGAAAGTTGGTAGTTGGCGTTCGTTCAGATTACGTTGTTTCACGAGGCCCAATAGGCTGAAAGAACAAGTCTGTTTTGCAAAAAACCTACATCTAGACTTCTCATTCTCTCAATAAATGCATCCTGTCCTATCCACCTTTCTTCTCTTATCATGAGGAATGAAGTACAAAGTTAACGATGTGCAGGACTTTGTCCAAGGTCCGGCTGGACTCAATGCCACAGCCGCCAGAGAACTTATCAAATATTTTTCACTGCCGTGAACACCCGCATGCCCTGGATAGTACACCCGGGTTAACACGCTCGCTTTAGAGCCTTTCAGGAGCTGCATCCACTCCTATCGCAGAGAGTGCATGTCAGTCTTCCTTAGCATACTTTGCTTCTCTGTAACAAAGATTGCGTGATCCGCGTTCTTATGTATCCAGCCATGTTATCGACACCGTTGCTGCTTCTATCTCCATTCTCATACTGGCCATCGTAATGCTACACTTGCCAGGTTCGCCAGCCACTGCTCCGCCATGTTGATATGCCACAAAACTCCAACTGCAGCGCCGCGGATACAGAACCGTCCGCGTAGATGGTGAGGTTCTGATGTGATGACAGTTTCTCGAGGTATTCAAAACTGTTGCTAAACACACAGGGCGGCTATAAGCCGGACGGGGACGCTGGTGCTATTTCCATACTGCATATGACGTTTGTGGGAGCCGCGATAGCTCAGTGGTTAGTGAACTGGATTACAAAAGACAAGAGGTAGGGTTCGATCACAATCGACGGCTTTCGGGTTCACCCAGCATTTAAAGGTACAGGATTTTTTTTACTCGGAAAGTAAAGCGGCACGGGCGTAATACTGACCACATTACCCCAAAAATCATGTGCTGAAGGTCTGTAAGATTTATGGCCACTAACACCATATTCCCTATACGCCACTTGCGTATGTTAGCGTTGTGACGGGGGCTCTTTACTCTTTTATATGACGTTTGTGAGTTTTTTCAAAGAGAGAAAATACTAGATAGTTTGGTGTCATGGCATGGAAAACAGTCAGCAGAATTGATACGGTGCTCTGTGGATAGAAGGTTATGGAGAGGTGTTGGTGCGATCGAGAGCATGGCCAGGTCTAGTCTCCAGAAATCGCTGCTGTTCTTGCTTAACTGCAGTTGTTATCATTGCTGGATTATGGTTTGGGTTTGAAGCATTCTGTCGTAAACGCAGATCGCAAAGTTAGATAGGGGGTCAGAGCGAGTGCCTCGGACAGTGTTGGGATGTTCCAGAAATACACCTATCCGTTCAATGCGGTACATTCTTGACTTACACAGCATTAGAGGCAGCATAAGTATGTTCATGTACAGGCATACTTGTCAGTGGTAAGCAGCATAGATCATTCGACCAAGGTCGGGCGGAAAATCCTGAATGGCTGAGGCGGAAGGGTTCATGCGGAGGGTATGCGTTCTCAATGAAATTAAAGCCGCCAAGGATTTGCTTGAAGTAACATTAGCCTGATATAGTAATGCTTAATACTACACGTTTTTAAATGTTACACGATATCGTTTACTGTTGATCAGCAGGTTGCAGCGTTGTATCGTTGTAAACAAACACGATTAGCATGCACTATGAGTACAGTGTTATAATATCGTTGTAAACAAACACGATTAGCGTATACTATGAGTACAGTGTTATAATATCGTTGTAAACAAACACGATTAGCGTGTACTATGAGTACAGTGTTATAATATCGTTGTAAACAAACACGATTAGCGTGTACTATGAGTACAGTGTTATAATATCGTTGTAAACAAACACGATTAGCGAATACTATGAGTACAGTGTTATAATATGGTTGTAAACAAACACGATTAGCGTGTACTATGAGTACAGTGTTATAATATCGTTGTAAACAAACACGATTAGCGTGTACTATGAGTACAGTGTTATAATATCGTTGTAAACAAACACGATTAGCGTGTACTATGAGTACAGTGTTATAATATCGTTGTAAACAAACACGATTAGCGTGTACTATGAGTACAGTGTTATAATATCGTTGTAAACAAACACGATTAGCGTGTACTATGAGTACAGTGTTATAATATCGTTGTAAACAAACACGATTAGCGTGTACTATGAGTACAGTGTTATAATATCGTTGTAAACAAACACGATTAGCGTGTACTATGAGTACAGTGTTATAATATCGTTGTTAACAAACACGATTAGCGTGTACTATGAGTACAGTGTTATAATATCGTTGTAAACAAACACGATTAACGTGTACTATGAGTACAGTGTTATAATATCGTTGTTAACAAACACGATTAACATGCACTATGAGTAGAGTGTTATAATATCGTTGTAAACAAACACGATTAGCATGCACTATAAGTACAGTGTTATAATATCGTAGTAAACAAACACTATTAACATGCACTGTGATTACAGTGTTTTAATATTGTTATATCAGGTAGATTTTGACAAGTGCCTTACATCAGCTAAATCATGATCGAGTGTCATGAGATGTTGAAGATCAGCTCCTTTCAGCAATTTGTCTCTGAACATTTCAGTGATAGAAACAATTCTCCATACAGGGCTTTACTTCTGGAACCAATATAATCATCCTAACTTAAACCCGCTAAGTTTCTGTTTGTCGTTTTGGATATTCTACTTGACGCCCTGTTGGTTCCAGACTTCCACGTATCTCCTGTTGATCCGTCATCAGCCTAAACGTCATTGACACTGTCTCTGTTATCTTAGCCACGATTTATAAAATTCCTTATCTTTTCTTCCGACTTTCACTTTATCTAAAAACTTTGAATTTTCATGCTGTGTTGTTTTTGTCTGCAGACCTACTCTTCTTTCTTTCCGAAATAGTTTTCTATCATCATCGCGTGTCAATCTCTTGACATTGATAATTAAACCTGTCCACAATCAATGTTTAAATATTATAACACTTCCCCTGGCCAGTGTTTTCCAGAACTACCTTGATATTTCGTCCCACCCTCTTCAATTATTACAATTTGCATAAATATATACGTTGTACATAAGAGAGTTAAAAATAACACATATACATAAGAAAGACCTGTTCTATATTTGATAATACGCATTACCTATAAGTTGTTAATGCTTCTCCAAGGGCTCGTCAGAGATGTTATTAAAAACAAAACATAACTCGCTTCAGCATTTCAGGTCAATCAGACACGATCAGGAAATAACATCTTAAGTTCATTATTTTAATGATATTATTCTTCTCTCTTATCAGACAGTCAGCACGACTTGGATGCTGCTTCAGTGGCGGAACCAGGGGAAATAACTGCTCCGTTTACAAATGATGCGGAAACGAATGACAAGGGGCAGTTCCCTCAAGATGAGCCACACGTGTCTGTGATATCTGGCGACGGCAAGAGCAGAGCGGAATCGCTAATTTTTGAGAATCAGGCGTTCATGGCTGACGCGGGAGATAGTGTGGCTGATAGCAACAATGCGCAATCTGGGGATGTCTTAAGTAGCGAGGCCAGTGGCGACAGACTCACAAGCGACGTAAGTTTAAATGTATTGTTTGTTTATTACTGAAACTAGTGGTAACAACTACTGAAACTAGTGGTAACAACTACTGAAACTAGTGTTAACAACGATTGAAACTAGTGGTAACAACTACTGAAACTAGTGGCAACAACTACTGAAACTAGTGGTAACAACTACTGAAACTAGTGTTAACAACTATTGAAACTAGTGGTAACAACTACTGAAACTAATGGTAATAACTATTGAAACTAATGGTAATAACTATTGAAACTAATGGTAATATCTATTGAAGTTAATGTTAATAATTATTGAAACTAGTGGTAACAACTATTGAAACTAGTGGTAACAACTACTGAAACTAATGGTAATAACTATTGAAACTAATGGTAATAACTATTGAAACTAATGGTAATAACTATTGAAACTAATGGTAATAACTATTGAAACTAATGGTAATAACTATTGAAGTTAATGTTAATAACGATTGAAACTAGTGGTAATAACTATTGAAGTTAATGTTAATAACTATTGAAACTAGTGGTAATAACTATTGAAGTTAATGTTAATAACTATTGAAACTAGTGGTAATAACTATTGAAGTTAATGTTAATAACTATTGAAACTAGTGGTAATAACTATTGAAGTTAATGTTAATTTTTATTGAAACTAGTGGTAATAACTATTGAAGTTAATGTTAATAACTATTGAAGTTAATGTTAATAACTATTGAAACTAGTGGTAATAACTATTGAAGTTAATGTTAATAACTATTGAAGTTAATGTTAATTTTTATTGAAACTAGTGGCAATAACTATTGGAGTTAATGTTAATAACTATTGAAGTTAATGTTAATAACTATTGAAGTTAATGTTAATAACTATTGAAGTTAATGTTAATAACTATTGAAACTAGTGGTAATAACTATTGAAGTTAATGTTAATAACTATTGAAGTTAATGTTAATAACTATTGGAGTTAATGTTAATAACTATTGGAGTTAATGTTAATAACTATTGGAGTTAATGTTAATAACTATTGGAGTTAATGTTAATAACTATTGGAGTTAATGTTAATAACTATTGGAGTTAATGTTAATAACTATTGAAGTTAATGTTAATAACTATTGAAGTTAATGTTAATAACTATTGAAGTTAATGTTAATAACTATTGAAGTTAATGTTAATAACTATTGAAGTTAATGTTAATAACTATTGGAGTTAATGTTAATAACTATTCAAACTTACAGTGACAGCTACTAAAATTTCATTCATTCATTCAGTGCCTTCTCCGCACCGAATGTTCGCTGCTATGGGGCGCCTTTCCGCTCTGTTTCTTGCTTTGATGGTGCAAATAGGCTGAGTTGTCCATCTGTTGATATTTCTCGTCCATGTAACCTTGGTCTGCCTCTGCCTCTTTTACGGTGTACTTTCTCTTCCAAGATTACTTTTAGCAGGCTGCTGTGTCTTTTAACATGGCCCAAAAACCTCATTTGCCTTGTTTTAATTGTGTTTAGTAGTTCTCTTTTCAACTTTAGTTGTTTTAATACTTCATCATTTGTTTTCTTTTTGTTCATTTAATTCTTCCTATTCTTCTACATATCCACATTTCAAACGTTTTAATTTTCTTTTCGGGGTTCTTGTGTAATGCCCATGTTTCTGCACCATACAGGAATGTTGAGAGGATTTATCATTTTGCTATTCTTAGTTTCAGCCCTGGTGTTATTTGTTTTTATTTTAGTATAATTTTCATGGCATTAAAATTACTTTTTGCCATTCCTATTCTTTTGTTTGACTGAAACTAATGGTAATAAATATTGAAAAATTGTTAACAACTACTGAAAGTAATGGTAACAACGGTTGAGAAACTAATGGTAACAACTTTTCAAACTATTGGTAACAATTACCGAAACTAATGGCAACATTTATTGAAACTAACAGTAACAATTTTTTAAACTAATGGTAGCAGTTTTTAAACTAATGATATCAACAATTTAAACTAATAATAACAACTACTGAAATTAATGATAACAACTGTTGAAAACGATTGCAGCAACTATTTAAACTAGTGTTGAAACTGACGGTAACAACTACTGGAAATAATGGCAAGAACTATATTTCTTTCTTCGATAATTATATAGTTTTGTATGTATGTTCCTACTTATAGACGTATGTATGTGTCTACTTATAGACGTATGTATGCGTCTACTTATAGACGTATGTATGTGTCTACTTATAGACTTATGTATGTTCCTACTTATAGACGTATGTATGTGTCTACTTATAGACGTATGTATGTGTCTACTTATAGACGTATGTATGTGTCTACTTATAGACGAATGTATGATTTTACTTATAGACGTATGTATGTGTCTACTTATAGACGTATGTATGTGTCTACTTATAGACGTATGTATGTATGTTTGGACATGTATAGGAACATGAGTATGTGGTATGGTTTCATATTAACACTATTTTATATTGTGCGAATAGATACACAAATCACGGCACAACTGGGGCACATAAAATAAATGGGATGTTTAAATAAATATAGTTCTTAAATAAATTGAATTCTTAAATAAATGGAATGTTTAAATAAATTGAATGTTTCAATAAATGGAATGTTTCAATAAATGGATTGTTTCAATAAATATAATGTTTCAATAAATGGAATGTTTCAATAAATATAATGTTTCAATAAATGGAATGTTTCAATAAATGGAATGTTTCAATAATGGGATGTTTCAATAAATAGAATCTTTCAATAATAGGATGGTTTATCTTTAGGGATAAGACAAAAAAGTCAAAACATTCTTTTGTCGTTTAGTTTTGTTTTATCGTCAAACTGAAACATCGTATAGTTCCATAACCATAATCGTATAGTTATGTATTTTTGGTACTTATTCCTTTAAAAATTCGTTCCTTTAAAACATTCAGCCACTTTAAACAATCCTCCCTTTAACACATTCCTCCCTTTAAAACATTGAATGGTAATAAGTCATCCATGAGAGCCTCGGTAGCCTAGTTGGGAAAACCACCCGACTGGGCTACCGACGTTTGGATAACATGTGTTCGATTCCTGCTGGAAACAGTGTGAGTTGTACTCGTGGTTGGAAAAAAATACTCCCGTGGTCGACCCAGCGGCTGGCAGAAATGGATACGAGGGTTGTACTCTGGGAAGGTGAGGAATGCCGCCTCGCATCGTGAGTTTCGATGCTTAAAGCGACACTGTCCAGAAGTCTCCGAACACTTCTGGATAGGCGGCCGAGCACATATGGTGAAAACTCCCCCTAAGGCGCCGATTCAAATATGGTACTTTACTTTACCTAAGTGCTCCATCTCATTTTATTTTCTGAATTGCTTGTTATCCCTCTGTTTTCTTTAACTTTGCCCATTGACTTGCTTGTTACCCGTCTGTTTTATTTAACTTTGCCCATTGATTTGCTTGTTATCCCTCTGTTTTCTTTAACTTTGCCCATTGATTTGCTTGTTATCCCTCTGTTTTCTTTAACTTTGCCCATTGATTTGCTTGTTATCCATCTGTTTTCTTTAACTTTGCCCATTGATTTGCTTGTTATCCATCTGTTTTCTTTAACTTTGCCCATTGATTTGCTTGTTATCCCTCTGTTTTCTTTAACTTTGCCCATTGATTTGCTTGTTATCCCTCTGTTTTCTTTAACTTTGCCCATTGATTTGCTTGTTATCCCTCTGTTTTCTTTAACTTTGCCCATTGATTTGCTTGTTATCCATCTGTTTTCTTTAACTTTGCCCATTGATTTGCTTGTTATCCCTCTGTTTTCTTTAACTTTGCCCATTGATTTGCTTGTTATCCCTCTGTTTTCTTTAACTTTGCCCATTGATTTGCTTGTTATCCCTCTGTTTTCTTTAACTTTGCCCATTGATTTGCTTGTTATCCCTCTGTTTTCTTTAACTTTGCCCATTGATTTGCTTGTTATCCCTGTTTTCGTTAACTTTGCCCATCGGATTCAAATTGATTTAGTTTCTCTTCTACTGTTCTTGTGCAGCTTCATACTTAATGATACACCTCATAACTGCACTTATGTGTTCCACTCATGACTTATCTACCTAAAATGCTATTCGTCTGTTCCTTGACAACAAGTCAAATCTCTATAACAAACAAGTATGGTCATCACAAGCAATCAAGTTAGGCAACTGGATTGCTAAGAATGACAGTTCGGATTCGAGGGTCACCCAGCCTAAAATGGGTTTTTCGGGGAAAGAAAAGCAGCACTGACGTAATACTGACCACATTACCCCAACAATATTGTACCAAATGTCAATAAAATAAATTGACACTAACACCATGTACCTTATACGCCACCAGGTGGCCTTGCGGTCTCCTTTCCTTTTTCTTCTTTCTAAAGTCATAAGGTACAGAGTGTGGGGTGGTGGCATCTGTTACCGAAAGTCTACATCTCGATGTGATGTTGTTATGAAAGCAGAAAGCGTCATAGATGTTATATTTGGTTTGATATCAGTCTAGTTTTGATTCCTTAGATAACGCTTTGACGGGTCATTCATGACAATGGGAATTTAAAAGTAATTTGACCTTGTTTGGTAATGGCATCCTGATATTTTCGATTGTTTTTGACTCTGCCATTTCTCAAATAATTGAAATATATTTACTGATTTACGAGGCTAGTGATTTTTTAAAATTTTTGTCTACTCATTATTTTCGCTTCCTTTGCCTTGTTTATATTGATAAACATACAAAATGTTGCTTCTTCTCCTTTATTTTATGAAGTCCGATTGTTCTATCTGCCACTGAAGACAAATCATCTGCAAAGTTAAATATGCGGAGAGATCTTCTCTTTATCTACAGTTGTTATAATTTGTGAGGGCATTTAGTGGGAGCTGCGATAGCTCAGTGGTTAGTGAACTGGACTACAAAGGACAAGAGATAAGGTTTGGATCCCAAACGACGGTTCACCCAGCCTATGATGGGTACCGGATTTTTTTCCGGGAAAGTAAAGCGGCATGGGCGTAATACCGACCACATTATCCTAAAAACCATATGCTGAAGGTCTGTAAAATTTATGGTCACTAACATCATATTCCTTATACGCCACTTGGCGTGACGGGGCACTTTATTTTTTTTTTTACTAAAGTGTTTTAAGTAGTAAAGTAATTGTCAGTAATTTATTGTAGTCTGCCGGATATCCCACGGTGAGGATGGGGGGGGGGGGGGAGAAAGAGAGAATAGAGCCGCTGTTACCTGCCACGCATGTTGTAAAAGACGACTAAGGAGGTTTGGAATCGTAGTCTGCGCAGTCGAGTAGGACGTGGACGGAACGTGCTTGTCAACGGAATTTACCGACGCATTTTGAAAAATGATGTGACGAGTGGTGGAGCAGATATGGGGAATTCCTGGCTGTAATGAAACTAACTCCATCGATAGAATAGAATAGATAGAATAGAATAGAATAGAATAGAATAGAATAGAATAGAATTGCAGTGGAATCAGGGAAACAAAGACGTGAAAACTGCGGTATGGAGTCGAATGTAATTCTTCGTCAGCCGGCCACAAATAAAAAACATAAATCGACAGCTTGCCAAAATAATGAGGGAGAGAGCTGGAGAGTAGATACCATAGCGTTGGGATAATAATTATTATAGCTATGTTGATATATTGTGATATACTCACATGACTTTGTATGTGTACATAATCTACGGTGTCGCAGTTTGGTCGCATTTTTAGAAAGAAAATTTTAATATATTTGAATGCGTTAGAAGTGGAATCATGATTGATATTTCAATTAAATATGAGTCAAGGACATCGGATGTTCCAAGACTCCATAACCCTGTTGCAGTTAAGTTAGATTTCGCCATTGCTAAGAAATTCAAAACCTCTCTTAATGGCATTTTTTTGGTTATTTATTTATTATGAACATGCGTGGGTGTACGATTTCTTAAATCAGTTTCAGAGATCTTTTAACCACCGAGAGATGTATATGTGTTTGCCCGCCCTCATGTTCTATCAAGCACATCGCTTATTGTACCTGTTTCCTGTTTTAGGTTTATGGCAGTTGTTATTAATGTGAATATTTCTGCTTAAAAGTAACAATTTTAAACAAATTGCGGTTACTTTTGCGTGTAAGCTCATAAACAACATGCATGTGTGTGCATGTGTGCTGTTTTAATTGTGCATGTGACCGAAGCTAATGTGGCTTTCAGAAGATTATGATAAAGGTCATCAAGGAAACCTTGAACATGACAACCGAAGAAGTGGGAGATCTGGCTAGAAATATTGATTTTTTTAAAGACGGGCTGTGGTGAAAGCAGAAAGACAGAAACTATGATTCATTTCAAGGAAAATAAACACACACGAATGTAGAGAAAACTAGATGGAACAAATCCTGAAACAAGTGCATGGATTCAAATACCTCGGATCAATAATAACATCAGATGGCAGATGCAGTGCAGACATTAAAAGCAGAATAGGAGAAGCAAAGACAGAATTCAATTGAATAAAAACATTCGATGTAACAAATCATTGTCAATTAATGTTAGAAAATTGTCCGAACGTGCTACACCGAACCTGTTCTACAATATGGAAGCGAGTCTTGGACGTTAAATAAGACAACACAAAGAACATTAGAGGAATTTGAAGGTTTATCTGAAGAATGCTACGAATTCCATGGATATCAAAAATTACAAATGAAGAATGTTTAAAACAAGCTGGATAAACCAGATATATCATCAAAACCATAAGGACGATATAATTTACATTTATTGGGCATGCTATACGAAAAGGGAGCACTGAGAATACTATAACAACAGGCAGAATGAATGGAAATAAAAGCAGAGAAAACATATTGAACAGCCTATCTAAATGGTATAAGAAAAAATCACCGACTGAAATTATGACATGTATGAAGGACCGAGTGACGTAGCGAGAGATTATTGCCTACGCCAACCGGCATGACACCTGTTGATGATAATGATTTGGTGAATACAACGTTCTGCAAAGAACATGCGACCCGATGATAATGATGATGATAATAATGAATATTGATGATGAAAGAGATTATAAAAATAAATAGTGAAAAGGGTAAAAAAGGGGGGAGGGGGAGGGGGAGAGAGAGAGAGGAGCAAGCTCTAGTTGAACATCGATGTTCAGTAAATAAGTATGCACTAGAGCCAGAGAGCTCATATAAATATCCTCGTATGATGTTCTGAAATTACAGATCTAGGACACGTCCAAATTTCTGGGCTCATTGACAAGCAGATATTCAGGGACTGTCGAAGAAGGCTGTGAAAGTATTGATGTTTTTCTTAATGATATATTCCACATAAGGTACCAAGCCTGGTGGAGGTGGTCATGTCTCTCCATAACTCTCGATCTCATCTCGACAGTTATTTATCATTCCTGATTTTTGTGTGCTACGTCATCGTAATGGCTGATCGAACATACCTAGACCGGCCGTACCATAATCTTACGGTCTGTTGTTTGATGTGCGACGGGGGTATTCTGACGACTGTGTGTCTAAATGTTCGGAATTGGAGTCAACAACGATTGCCTAACATCATAAAGCGCTATACTTTTTTTTTTTTTTTTTTTTTTTTAAAATTAAATACGACGATCATCATTTTCAAAAGGACGTGAACTTTCGGTATATTGTGGATAGGCGGCGGGAACAATTGAAGGCTATGCACGAAAAGTTTTCCTTGTTGCAGTTTCCTCATATTCCAAGTCCGACTTGTTGCAGGAGCTACTGAGTTAAGAGCTCTGTGCACACCGTGAGCTGTGTGTCTCATCCGTTTTGATCATGTTTCGATATTCCAATTGTTTACGATGAATGATGATATAGTTTGACAGGGAACAGTTGGCTGTGTTCACTTTCTGCTCGGTTTCGCCTTATGTCTTTTGGCGTGTGCTGAGACTGCTACGATATGGAGTACAGTTACCTTTCTTTGTTTTGGAGATGAGATATTAATTCGGATGATTACGCTGGCACGGGCGCTTGAGCAATTATGGATTTTAATTCGTTTGCAGTGATGCCGGGGCCTTCCATAACCAAATAACCAAATTATCATTCCTGTTGTTGACATCCTGCCAAGCCATTCTCTTAAGCTGTCTGGTATCTTTTCATTTTGCTTCCCTCTATCTCTTCGCCCCTCAATTTTCCCAGTTGTTTCAATATATTGCAACTGTTCCCTTTTCATTACAGGGCCAAAAATTGATGATTGTTTTTTCATAATATTGGAAAATAGCTCTCTTTTTGTTTTGGCCTCTTCCAGAACGTTTTCATTACTCTTCTTAGCTATCCATGGTCTTCTCAACATTCGTCTGTAAAATCACAGTTTTACTGTCTCCAATGACTTTCTTGTGTGTCATAATTTTTAAATTTACCGAACGGTATACGTGTGTGAACAATCGTTATGTGATCTCTTTTATACTAAACATTAAATGTATAAAGAGTGTGAACGTAGAGTCAGAACACAGAGCATAAGTTTTTGCAATTTAGCTCGCTATAACATCCCCGTGTGGCTACCGGGGCGCCCACGATGAGGGAAGAACAGAATAGGCCTACTGTTACCTGCCATGCATGTCGTAAGAGGTGACTAAAAAGTTTAGAATCGTCGCCTGTGCAGTCTAGTAGGGTGTGCATGGAGTGACCTTGTCAACAGAGGTTACCGATGTATTTTAGGCAATTATGTGACAAGTGGTGGAGCGGATATGTAGAATTCCTGACTACAATGAATGTGGTTCCATAGACTAGAACAAAATTCGCTATAACAAGGCATATATGTAGAATTCCTGACTACAATGAATGTGGTTCCATAGAATAGAACAAAATTCGCTATAACAAGGCATATATGTAGAATTCCTGACTACAATGAATGTGGTTCCATAGAATAGAACAAAATTCGCTATAACAAGGCAGATTTGTAGAATTCCTGACTATAATGAATGTGGTTCCATAGAATAGGACAGAATTCGCTATAACAAGGCGTGTAAGAACATTCAGCACCATTCATCTCATTATTTATGTAAATATAATATGACCTTTAATTCCCACCCAACATGCGGTTAATGAGGTACAATTTTGTACACGTTTATTCTCATGTCATTTTCTAGCTTTCATTTTTATATGAGGTTTTGTGTAGGTGTGTCTGCAACCAGCTATAGTTTTACTAAGGCCTGGAGGCTGAGAGAGAAATCCCGGAATCCCCCAAACTTTGTGACGTTTTCATCTATGAGAGCTGTAGACGGCTGACGTCATGCTATCAATAACCAACCAGCTTGCAAGGCTGAAAAAGTCACAATCTTTGGGTGATTCTATTCTATTCTATTCCAGCGGGCTTGTTAAAACTATAGTTGGCTGTGATGTGTTGTATTAATTTCGGTTTCTCAAGAAAGATTTTAAAATAATAATTATTATTTATTACTGTTTTAAAGAATCATTCCGATACAAATATAACAGGCTCATGTAAATTAACTTATTTCTCACTTCCCTCTAAATCTGAAGACTGTTCATGACAAACTTTAAATAGATATTTGGTACGCTCTGGGTTTTAAATCTTTGAATTAAGTATTGGGGGTCCGCGGTAACCAACAATTTTTACTGGGGTTCCTTGGTTAAGAACTGTTGGTTTAGAATTTAACTTTTGTTTGATAATCTAGTCTAAATCAGCGTTTCTCAAACTGTGGTCTGCGGCCACCCAGAGGTCGTTATGCCTTCACAGGCGTCCGCAAAGGCTTCAAGAGTAGTATGATATTTTGTAGGTACACGGAAAGAGACAACAGATAAATTGGTTCGGCCACATAATAAGACAAGAAGAACTAACAATGATTCAAAGAGCCATAAACAAACGCTACGAAAATGCCAGATTAAGAGGAAGACCGAGAAAGAGATGGATAAATGGAATACTAGAGTCACTAGGAGGGATAATACCAGAAGAGGCCAACAGAAGAGCAAAGAATCGCAGATTGTATCTCCCCTCGACGCCAACGGCAATGGAGGAAGGATAGAAGAAAGAAGATGATGGAAAGAGATAATGAATGGATCAATCAATAAATGAATGAATCAAATAAATGAATGAATCAATCAATAAATGAATCAATCAATCAATAAATGAATGAATCAATCAATCAATGAAACAATAAATGAATGAATTAATCAATATAATGTATATTTATAAATAAATAAATAAATGAATCGATGAATCAATAAATGAATGGATGAATGAAAACACAAAAAACAATAAATCGTATACTGAGTTAAAATTGAAACCTGAAGGTCCGGGACTACAAAACGTGTTTAATGGTGGTCCCATGTAAAAGACACTTTCAGAACTTCTAGTCTAAATGATATATCTATTCATCTCAAAATGTTATCAATCTACTATGACCTCTGCCCTTCTCGACCCGTATTTTTCCATTTAACATAATGACAAAATGATATAACCATTGCTCTATTTTTAAAATGTGTATTACTTAACTTATTTAATAGCTCGTTTTTACATTTAATTTCTTCATGTTTTAATTTCGTTTAGGTCTTTTACATCATTTTATTCCAGGATTTTCTTCCACTTAAATTGTCTATTCCATTGATTTCTTTTATGTCCGTAATATTTCCGTTGCTTATCAGTTCCGTTGTTAACTTCCTGCTGTTAATTCTCTTAATTATGCTTTCTGGTGTTTTCTCAATACCTCTGTTTCCTCAAACTCTTCTTCCATTGAAGAAACTGGCTGAACATAGAAAGTCACGATAGGCCAAAAGTTGGGCACTATTTGATTAAATGACAGAGCGAGGTGACGATGTAACGTTGTTGCCCAACAAGATAATGACCACTTGACATTAAATGACAGAGCGAGGTGACGATGTAACGTTGTTGCCCCACAAGATAATGACCACTTGACATTAAATGACAGAGCGAGGTGACGATGTAACGTTGTTGCCCCACAAGATAATGACCACTTGACATTAAATGACAGAGCGAGGTGAGGATGTAATGTTGTTGGCCCACAAGACACTGACCACTTGCCATTAAATGACAGAGCGAGGTGACGATCTAACGTTGTTGGCCCACAAGACACTGACCACTTTACATTAAATGACAGAGCGAGGTGAGGATGTAACGTTGTTGCCCCACAAGACACTGACCACTTTACATTAAATGAATGAGCGAGGTGACGATCTAACGTTGTTGGCCCACAAGACACTGACCACTTGACATTAAATGACAGAGCGAGGTGACGATGTAACGTTGTTGCCCCACAAGACACTGACCACTTGACATTAAATGACAGAGCGAGGTGACGACTTAACGTTGTTGGCCCACAAGACACTGACCACTTGACATTAAATGAATGAGCGAGGTGACGATCTAACGTTGTTGGCCCACAAGACACTGACCACTTGCCATTAAATGACAGAGCGAGGTGACGATGTAACGTTGTTGCCCCACAAGACACTGACCACTTGACATTAAATGACAGAGCGAGGTGACGATATAAGATTGTTGCCCCACAAGACACTCCATGCATTGACCACTTTACATTAAGTGACAGAGCGAGGTGACGACTTAACGTTGTTGCCACACAAGACCCTCCAGACACTGACAACTTTACATTAAGTGACATAGCGAGGTGACGACTTAACGTTGTTGCCACACAAGACACTGACCACTTGACATTAAATGACAGAGCGAGGTGACGATCTAACGTTGTTGCCCCACAAGACACTCCAGACACTGACAACTTTACATTAAGTGACATAGCGAGTTGACGACTTAACGTTGTTGCAACACAAGACACTGACCACTTGACATTAAATGACAGAGCGAGGTGACGATCTAACGTTGTTGTCCCACAAGACACTCCAGACACTGACAACTTTACATTAAGTGACATAGCGAGGTGACGATCTAACGTTGTTGCCCCACAAGACACTCCAGACACTGACCACTTCACATTAAGTGACATAGCGAGGTGACGACTTAACGTTGTTGCCACACAAGACACTGACCACTTGACATTAAATGACAGAGCGAGGTGACGATCTAACGTTGTTGCCCCACAAGACACTCCAGACACTGACAACTTTACATTAAGTGACAGAGCGAGGTGACGATGTAACGTTTTTGCCCCACAACACTCCACACAGTGACAACTTTACATTAAATGACATAGCGAGGTGACGACTTAACGTTGTTGCCACACAAGACACTGACCACTTGACGTTAAATGACAGAGCGAGGTGACGATCTAACGTTGTTGCCCCACAAGACACTCCAGACACTGACCACTTCACATTAAGTGACAGAACGAGGTGACGACTTAACGTTGTTGCCCCACAAGACACCCCAGACACTGACCACTTGACATTAAGTGACAGAACGAGGTGACGACTTAACGTTGTTGCCCCACAAGACACTCCAGACACTGACCACTTCACATTAAGTGACATAGCGAGGTGACGATCTAACGTTGTTGCCCCACAAGACACTCCAGACACTGACCACTTCACATTAAGTGACAGAACGAGGTGACGACTTAACGTTGTTGCCCCACAAGACACTCCAGACACTGACCATTTTACTGGTCCAGAACTAGAGACACGTAAAAAGGAGACCAAAACTAGTTTCTCTTCGTGAATGATCTCTACCTTCACCAGTCATCTCCCTTTCTTTTCATAGGGAGCTAACTCTCTTATCTTTTAATGAAACTGGTTGAACCTTTCCAAAATACGAGCTCGTAAAGAGCTAGACCTCATTAATCCCGCGACCGTTAAGTACACAATCCCCGCACGTTCACTGGAACATTTTCCCATTACTGAACTTTATTGGAGTCTCCATTATAACAACAATCAATGAAGATGATATTTCGTGGCCATTCACAAATACATTTCCTGATTTTGTAAGTCAAGTCATAATTTGTTCGATTTTTACAACGCTTTAGATCTTTCAACCACATTTAGATCTGGAAGTCTTCGTTAAGCCGCATGTAAGCCTCATTGCGTGTGTGCCGTATCTGATATTGATAATAGATCAGACATTCTAGATATGCAAGACATATCGGATTGTTTGCGTCATTTTCTATTACCACAAAGATGTTCCGAGCATTTGTTCCCTCTCCTTCCCAAGGTTTTTTTTTCAGGGCTTAACGCGGGGGTGGGGGGAGGAGAGAGAATACCCAGAATTTAGGATATCCCCCCTCCTCCTTTCCGTTGGAACATTATAAAAGTCTAGCAATTAACTTGATATTACTCGTTATTAACATTATAAAAAAATCTAGCAATTAACTTGATATTACTCGTTATAAAACATGATAAAAATCTAGCAATTAACTTGATATTACTCGTTATAAAACATTATAAAAGTCTAGCAATTAAATCAATATTACTCGTTATAAAACATGATAAAAGTCTAGCAATTAAATCAATATTACTCGTTATAAAACATTATAAAAATCTAGCAATTAAATCAATATTACTCGTTATAAAACATGATAAAAGTCTAGCAATTAACTTGATATTACTCGTTATAAAACATGATAAAAGTCTAGCAATTAACTTGATATTACTCGTTATAAAACATGATAAAAGTCTAGCAATTAACTTGATATTACTCGTTATAAAACATGATAAAAGTCTAGCAATTAACTTTATATTACTCGTTATAAAACATGATAAAAGTCTAGCAATTAACTTGATATTACTCGTTATAAAACATGATAAAAGTCTAGCAATTAACTTGATATTACTCGTTATAAAACATTATAAATGGTTGTAAGTGTATGACAATTAATACAATAAACATGAACAAAAAAATTAATATTACAGGAATTTTTTAGTAACGAGAAATAGGGAATTGAGATTTTCAAATCATGGATCCCACGCTGAATGTACAGCTTTTTGCCTGGAATAAATTCTGGTTTGTGATCGTTGATTCAAAATTTAGAATTTTTAGATTAGTTTCAGTTTCAAATCGACACGTCATCTCTTCACTGCACATAGGACTAGTCCATAACTGCTCTGATCTCTACTGTGTTGTTATATGGATTCTGCCACATAATTTACTTTCAACTGCTAATGCGATATACATATAACCTATTATTCAATCTGCGTACTAACGAATAGCTGAGTTATATTGCCAACACATACGATGTTTCTACGTAGGGCCTTATATCTATTTTCAAACCAAGACAGTTTTCATTTCTTGAGGCTGTGGTTTTTTAGTTTTATTAGAAAACGAACTAATAATTGAGAATTGAGATATCAGGCTTTCATAACAAGTGGGAAGTGCGTTCTTTTGTCATGTTTTATAACTTCTAGGAAAAAGTTGAAGCCTGATACCTGCACTGTTGACCGTGACCTTGAGTGTAATTTCTGTGAAAAAGCCAACGAAGATGCTGGCAGTCTCTTAGTCAGACAACTACCACAACAACATTTCCTCACGATCCAGTGTCTATACCAACTTCTAGTTCATTTGGACACACTCCGAGGGAAGCTATAAGTCTGTGATTGATCCCTGGACAGATAAATACAAGGGGTTTGTTAAAAATAAAGATTGTGGTGGTGCTTGTTGTCGTTGTTTGTTCCGGATGCTGTTTGAATGAGGCAAACATACTTCAGAAAGCCAAAGGTGGCTTGATTAATGTACCTTTCACCAATGATAAGAACCCAATAGGAACTACTGTGAAAATTTTAAAAAAAGACATAATTCCTCTACATATTATATAAATTCAACCGCGTTTAAAAAAAAACTTAAAGAAAATTCGCGTATATTGCATGAAAAGAGACCTTTTATTTTATTTATTCTATCCTACATGAGCAATGTAAAGCTAATATTGAAGAAAGTAGGTATGCCCTAATAGTTTTGATGACTTTATGTATTTCCTACTTAAAGAGGAGGTAACTCACACAACCAAGTATGAACAGATTGTGAGAAAGTTGATTGGACCGTGTGTTGAGAGTTTAAATTACTGGCTTCAGAAACAGAGTGAACGAGCTATTTTCTGCAGTAAATTTAGACATTTTTGTGCATATTCCACTTCACAATACAACAGCTGAAACCATCCCAAACCGCATTGGAAGTGAAATAAATAAACGAGATATGTCATTTGGTAATCGTATTGCTTGTGGGTTTGATGGAGGTTCTAATTTTTCAGTCAGTATCTCTGGGATCCACAAGGGGATGACAGATAAATCAAGAAGGACTCCTTCATACAATGTAGGGCTCATGCAGTGTCACTTATGTAATCATAGATGTAATGATGTGAGGAAATTAGTAATGTAATAATGTATTTGGGACAGGGTAAGGAGATTTGAAAGAATCATAGTGTGTTAGGGTAGAGTGATATTTACGAGATAGTTATGAGCTAGCATGATAGGATGAGTCAGTTGGGAGAACAAAGGAGAGTGGAGTCGACAGCGTGGTTTGAATGAGGGGGCGTGATAGGGAAATCTGATTATGATGGGATGTTTTAGAAACACAAATAGTGATTACAGTTAAGAGAATGTAGTCAATGGCGAGACAGAATTGTATTGGTTGCAACGGGGAGTATTAAAGGGTCTGGGAAAACAGAAAATTCATTAATTCACATGTAGTCTAGAGGACATTAGTAGGTCAGGTCCACACCAGTAGGGCGTGAGCCCGTGGTTAGTTATGAATAATTTAGATAGGATACACACTGCTTAAGCCACACTGCATAAGTGTCATTGATTAAGTCACATTTTTAAGTCACCGTAGAGAAATAAGATCCGCTAGTCTTAGTAGCAGGGCGAACGGAAAAATGAGTTAGAAGTGTGTAGATAAGGGACAATTCAGTCGGAGGAATCATTCACGGATAGTTGAGCATAGCAATTAAGATGTGTTTTATTTTAGGGAAAAGAGTGACAGTGGGCAAACTATCAAGTGAGAGCTTAGCTACGATATTATTAGGTGTGAATAGCCGTATGGGTGTAGTGCATGAAGAGACAGATAGGAGTTTAAGTGTGAATAGAGAGAGTGGAGCAAGCCAAAACCTCCTTAGTACTCCTTTGACATACTGGAGCGGTCATCCACGCCCAGCCTCTTTCTCGAGATGTGTTAAACAAGTGAAGTGATGTCAATAAACAATTGACAGTTCCTGTTTTATAACGAGACTTGTGTATTACCTGAGTTGTCTGTGGCTGTGTTCATAAACTGTATCCAGTGGGCCGATCTGGTCCGATCAAGTAAGAACCAACAACACAACGCGAAGTACGACTAATTACGATGGCGACGGAAGCGAGATTTCCAGGTGATCAGAGTGGAGTTAAGTTATTGAGTACCTCTGAGATCATTTCACCTTGGGGAAGTTAAGACAAGGCCGGACGGCCTTTCCGTCGATTGGATTGAGTCATGTAGATCAGTACCAGATACTCGAGTAATCCAGATAAATCAAGGTGAACAACACCATCCTCAATATTAATAGAGAGAGCAAGAAATGAAAAGGACGCCATTGGTACAGTTTCATAATTGTTTCATCATCCTCTCTCAAGCGTTACATCAGCTCAATCAAGTAAAGGTCACAAATGTGATATCTTCTCGTTACACTTGCAGTGACAAGTGCAAGAGATCAGTTCCCCTGCATGGAAAGGTTTTTTATGTACTCAGAGACATATATCAGCTGTTGCAGCAATCTACAAAAAGAGAAACAGTTCTCCATAACTTTCAAAATAGTGTAGGAGATCCTATGCTGAGATCTCCAAAGGATGCATGTGTTCACTTGTTGAGTCATTATAACACCACTCACATCATTAAGAAATGTTATGGGTCAATCATGATGACGTGTAAGAATTTACTAAAGGATGAGGCAGATCTAGCTTCATTGGACGGAGGATCACTTCCTGAAATTGAATAAAAATGTATACTTTCATGTTACCACCTTGGTTGTTCTAATTTAAGCGAATGCTTGCAGAAGCAGGAATGTCAGTTAGCAATTCTACCAAAGCTAATTTCAAAAACAATTTTACACTTTGATAGATTCATTGTTTTTTGCTCAAATAGCGATTTATTTTAAATCTATTTCTATCTGGGACAAAATGTTAACGCTAAAGAGAGGCATATCAACATATAACTATAGACGGCAGACAACCAAAACAAGTAGAGGCATTTAAATACCTGGGAAGTTCAGTGACAAACGACAATTCACAAACACCAGAAATAGACTCAAGATGCTCAAAGCTTGTCAAATCATTGGACAGCTATCACCACTATCGTTCAGCAAGGAAATAACTTTAGACGCAAAACAGGTACTCTACAATACAATCTTCATCCCAACGTTGTGCTACCAATGCCAGTCGTAGACCCTAGATGCAAGAACTATAAGAAAAATAACCTCTACGAATGAAACAGCCTGAGAGATAAGATCAGAAATGAAGAACTGAGAAAAAAGCTAGGAATTACTCCCGCCATAGAATATATAAAGAAACAACAGATAAAATGGTTTGACCACCTGACAAGGCAGAAAGATCAAAACAAAACACAACGAGCCTTCAATAAACGTTGTGAAAACACCAGACCCAAAGACCAACCACGAAAAAGATTATCGACGGAATATTGTAGACACTAGGAAACAAAACAGCAGCAGAGGCGAACATAAGTGCAAAATAGCAAATGATATCTCCCCTCGACGCTGAAAGGCAGTTGAAGAAGGAAAGAAGAAGTAGACGGAGATCTGCACTAAATGAGTGCTCTTGATATTATTGTGTATCTCTTCCCGTACGTTTAGCTGCGTCTTGCACCATGCCGATTTCGGTCATATACGTTTCGCTGCGTCATGCACCATGCCGATTTCGGTCATGTACGTTTCGCTGCGTCATGCGCCATGTCGATTTCGGTCATGTACGTTTCGCTGCGTCATGCGCCATGCCGATTTCGGTCATGTACGTTTCGCTGCGTCATGCACCATGCCGATTTCGGCCATGTACGTTTCGCTGCGTCATGCACCATGCCGATTTCGGTCATGTACGTTTCGCTGCGTCATGCGCCATGCCGATTTCGGTCATGTACGTTTCGCTGCGTCATGCGCCATGCCGATTTCGGTCATGTACGTTTCGCTGCGTCATGCACCATGCCGATTTCGGTCATGTACGCTTCGCTGCGTCATGCACCATGCCGATTTCGGTCATGTACGTTTAGCCGCACAGTGCGTCACTCTCAATTTGAAAGCGTTAACTGTCATCAAACCATATTTTATTACATGTCTTGTATCATCTTGGTATTGATGAAATCTAATTCCTTATTCAATTATCTAAAAATTCATATATAATATGTTAAGTGTTAGATAAATATAAACGTGTAAATTAATATTTAAAAACATGAATAATTTTGTCTCTGAAATCTCTACCGCTAAATTGATAAAAACGTTCAGTACTTGAAGAGATATATCTGTGTGTCATTTTTTTCATTTAGGTGGGGGCCCCTTTGTGGTGCCCCCGTCCCTCAATGCCCTAAGCGCGTGCATGTTTGGTGAATCCACCCATGACGTCATAAGGCGTGATTGTCGCTGATTACTTTGTCACTCAGTGGTCAAAGAAAAGAAGACTTCGTGATCTGCGCGCGCATTCCTTAACATTCCTGTCAGAAATCACATTTCCGCTGCTTCAAAATGATTGCATTTTTTGTTTCTGCTTCCTCATTAACTCTCATCAAACCACATCCATTTTCGGCAAAAGAAAAATAAAACCACCGACGATTGACGCATGCGCTTTTCGTGCGTTTGTACAAGACCGCGGTTGTCAGTCACTGGCGTAGCTCTGGGAGAACTACGTCATAACCCTGCTGCTCCCATGAAGTTCTGTTCCGGGATTAAAAAAATGGAACGTGTTTATAAAAAGTGTTTTTGTTTTTTTATCAAGGAACATTACATTATTTTACAGTTTATAATTTTATCTCAGAGCTTTGGCATATCTAATTCCAAATTATATCCAGTTATATCCAATTAGAATATCCAGTTCTAATTTTAATAAAGTATTCTGATGACTAATCATTCACATTATCATTGTTATAGTGACGATGCATGTAACGATCTTTCTCAATTTTAACATACAAGTTTGTTACACTAAATATGTTGCATTGAGTTACTGAGCTCCCCTCGCTTGTAAAATAGTTTGTTTCTTTGTTTGTTTGTTTGTTTGTTTGTTTGTTTGTTTGTTTGTTGTTTGTTTGTTTATTTATTTCATTTCACGAGGCAGCGTCACTGTTTTCAGGACATTCCTATATTCGTTCAACTACTCTTTCCAAGAATAAAAATAACTGTCGAGATCGAAAGTTGTGGAGAGACATGATCACCTACGTCAGCAGGCCCGGTGCTTAATTATAGAGATGATGATGACTCTTTCCAATAGCTACCGTGCGGTGTGTACAGTGATCGTTCTTGTTTCAAGCAGAAACTCTACTCTCTCTCTCTCTCTGTCTACCTCTCTGCCTATCTCTCTCTTTCTTTGTCTCTCTCTATCTCTGTGTGTGTCTATCACTCTCTGTCTATCTCTATCTAACTCTCTGTGTCAACCTCTGTCTGGGTCTATCTCTCTCTGTGTCTCTCTATCTCTCTCTGTGTCCATCTCTCTGTATCTCTCTTTATCTCTCTCTATCTCTCGATTTTTCTATCTATCTCTGTCTATTTATCTCTATCTGTGTGTCTATTTCTCTCTGTGTCTAACTCTCTATTTCTGTCTGTCTCTCTCTCTCTCTATCTATGTCTATCTCTCTATGTCTATCTCTCTCTTTACCTCTCTCTTGGTATGTCTTTCTCTATCTCTTTGTGTATCTATCTCTCTATCTGTTTATTTCTCTCTGGCCTGTCTCTCAATCTGTCTATTTTTCAATCTCCCTCTATCTTTCTCTGTATCTGTCTCTCTCATTCTCTCTTGTGTCTATCTCTCCCTATGTATATCTCTCTATTCTATCTCTCTCTTTCTCTTTCTATATCTCTCTCTTTGTCTGTCTCTCTCTCTATCCATCTTTGTGTATATCTTCCCCTTTGTGTCTCTCTCTATCTCGCTCTGCGTATATCTGTCTGTGTCAGTCTATCTCTGTGTCTGTATCTCTCTGCCTCTATCTCTCTCGGTCTCTATCTCTCTCTGTCTCTATCTCTCTCTATATCTCAACCCATGGTCCGTTAATCGTTGGATGTGGGATTAGTCACCCATGTCATTTCATTGTATTTGGAGAAATTGTTTCCAAAATTCCTTTAATAAGTCCGGCTGCTCCTGTCTCAAAGTTCTAAACTTGGGACTGGCTGGTCTTGAGGCAAGACGCCGGTCTCGAAACAGAGAGGTTGTGAGCTCAAATCCCAGTAACTCCAGTTGTATTTCTGATCTCTCTCTCTCCAGCAACTATCCCTGGTCTCAGCAGCGAGGCCCAGCCTGAAAAGTCAATTACTCATCGATGGAAAAAAATATGAGTACCTCCGAAGAAGGAGTTATCTGCCTGTGCGGCGAGGGACCCCTGTGCACACGGCTGCCAGGGAAAAACAGATTAACAAGCTATATTCAGTTCCTAGTCTCTATGGACTTCGCCAGAGGTGAAAGCTGGAGAACGCAAAAAAAAAAATAATAATTAATAAATAAAAAACGCTTCAACAAGCTGATGTGTTACATCAACATTAAGGGGGGACATTTTGAGAGTACAACAAGCAGATGTGTTACATCAACATTAAGGGTGGACATTTTGAGAGTACAACAAGCAGATGTGTTACATCAACATTAAGGGGGGACATTTTGAGAGTACAACAAGCAGATGTGTTACATCAACATTAAAGGGGGACATTTTGAGAGTACAACAAGCAGATGTGTTACATCAACAATTAAGGGGGGACATTTTGAGAGTACAACAAGCAGATGTGTTACGTAACATCACGAGGTACACTTTCAGATTACAACAAGCAGCGTGTTTCGTCAGCATTCGATGGGCACTTTCGTGTATAGAGGTCGTCTTCAAACTGAATGTTCCTAAAATTGCCACCCAAAAAAAAAAAAAAAAAAAAAAAAGGAAAAGAAAAAAAAATGTTTAATCAGTTTTCTTAAAGTGCAATCCAATATTGGCAGATTTAGCCACGAGCGAAGCAGCCTAGTAAAATTACACCCAGCATAAAGGCAGTAAAATATTACCAAATCGTTACCAAACTTCTATTAAGACGCCTATGGCCAAATAAGGTAATAACGAAAGTCATATCTAAATATTCTTGTCTGATATTCGTGATAACACTTCTTGAAAACATTGCTGAAATCTCTGATATATCATTAGTATTTCTAGTCTTCTCTGTTATTTGATTGAAGCTACACATTTTACCAAAAATGAATTTTTCGAATATTTTTATTTATCTCTTCGTTAAATGATTTCACACTAACTAACATCGGTTATTTCCCTTATTTAAATATGACAACCCCCCCCCCCCCCCCCCCAAATTACGTTTTGTCTCTTATATGGCTTTTCTTGATTTCCGCAAGCAGAAGATTTACGTTATAATTGACAAACTTTTATTTGAATTGTCACCCACACCGCCCCCGTGATGAGAATGATAGAGCTGTTATAATTGTTGGAGCATGTAACAAAAGACGTAACATATGGCTTCCTAATCAACATAGCCAGGGAAATAGTTACATTTGTAACATATGGCTCCTTAATGATCAAACGTTAACGTTAAAACAGTCATTCTGATGTGAGTATAAAAAATACGGACTGAAATAATAATTAAGGTTGCTGTGATAATTGCAAGTTGAAATAATAATTGATAAAATGTTAACTATTGTTCAAATGATTGTTTAAATAACTATTTATCATCATGCACGACAAACGGAGTCGATATTGGACAGCAAGACACTGTGTACTGTGGAAGAGAGAGACTGGTACCAATAACGTGGTCAGGGGATTGTGGGTAGGTAACTGTCGTCAGATAAGGTCTTCTATGCCAAGCGGCACGTCAACCTTTAGACGAATGATTAATTTGTAACATTCTGGCTGGTTGGTTGTTATAAAACGTTCGCAACAATAAAATAAAAGATAAATTGAGATCGTACTCCGACACTCAAACCTGGCTGCTTGTTAACTAATCCAACCAACAAGAGCCAGAATAGATATTTCATAATCCCTGCCTCAGATTCGGACCGCCCGATCGAAACTGTCTTTTCATTTGGAACTGCTTTTCAATTTTCAGCCAGTGAAAAGGTTGATTTCCTGTTTCCCCTCACAGACTTGATTGAGTATTATGAGAATTTCCGGACTGTGTGATAACAGTGTCAACGCCCTTGTTCACTGTAAAACACATTCACAATATCACTTCATGCAGCATACAAGAAATGTACTAACTAAAGGTTAGCTGGCAAGTGAGAAAAATCGTGCACAAACGCAGACATATTAATATATTCATTTTCCCATTTACTCATTAAAACACATAACCTCTTCCCTCCTCTCTCTCTCTCCCTCCCCCCTCTCTCTCCTTCTCTTTTATTTGCTCCTTCCTAAAATGCTTCGGCACAATCTCTATAGAATAAATATAACCAATAATATAACACTACAAAGCAGTTAATTGCCAACGTGTTGCTTGCACTGAAATAAATAACAACTGTATTGATTGCCTTTAGTTAAACCGTTATTCCGTTAGTGATTCTAGATATCACACGAGTTCTAACGACAAAATTGCTGTAATTTTGTTCAGCAATAAATGAGCAACTCACGACCTTTAAATAGAGAGCCTGTATTGAAATGCTGCGAACTTTGTGCCAATTGCTACATAAATTATGTGAATAGATTCCATTGAGTCTACATTCACAGTAGCAACCACAAAATCATCAATTATTCAATTAGAAACATTCAGATTGGCAATTGCAAGAGCAATATCTTTTCTTATACATCGTCATCATCTGCTCGAATGCCCTTTGCAGAACTGTGCATTCACCACAGCCCTTCTGAAAAAATCTCTATCTTTAACCAGCTCTCCCACTTCTGTTGTCATGTTCAAGGTCTCTTGTTGTCTTGAAACTCCTTTCAGCTTTGTCTGCCTCTTATGCGTCACCCAGGAACCATGCCTTCCATTATTGTTCTTTCCAGCCCTTTGTGTCTTTTGACGTGGTCATAGTATTTTAATTTCCTCCGTATAGTGATGATTTTAAGCCAGCTTTTTATAATGTTTAAATATTTAATATATCTTCATTACTTTTTTTTTAATTGTCCAAAGTATCTTAAGGTTTTTTTCTGTACCATTTTGTTTTGAATTAATTGACTTTTTTCCTTGCTGTTTTGCGAGATTGTCCATGATTTACAACCATATGCTGGTAAGGGGAAAATACATGTCCTTACTTATTTTTAAAGTTACTGCCTTGCTGGTATTGTGCCACATGTTCTTCATAGAGTTTATATATATATATATATATATATATATATATATATATATATATATATATATGTGTGTGTGTGTGTGTGTGTGTGTGTGTGTATCTTTATAATGATGAACGAACGGAAGTAAATATTAAGGATAATGGAGAAGGACCAGAAACACTCAGAGAAGAAGTGGAAGATGCCTTGCGCAATATGAAAGCAGGCAAAGCTCCTGGACCAGATAATATAACTAAAGAAGACATTGAAGCCATGGGTGATTTTGGAATAGAAATAATAACAAAAATATTGAATGATATCTACAACAGCGGATATATATCAGACGACGTGCTCAAATAAATATTTATACCCCTACCAAAGAAATCGGGTGCGATTACATGCTATGATCATCGCACAATAAGCCTTGATATCACCTCAGTGCAAAATAAAGACAAGTGGAACAATATTAAAACAGGTAAATTAATTTAAATATTTGGGAACTTTGTCAACATCAGACGGAAGATGTACAAAAGAGGTGAGATGCAGAATGGCTCAGGCAAAAGCAGCTTTCTAAAAAATGAGGAAAATACTATGCAATCCATTTTTGACAAAAGAAACAAGAAAAAGAGCTCTTAAATGTTATGTAGAGCCGGTATTAACAGATGGATGTGAATCATGGACAATAGGACAACAGACAAGAAAATCACTGGAGTCTGTAGAAATGTGGTTTTACAGAAGAATGTTGAGAATACCATGGACAGCTAAAAAAGAGTAATGAAAATGTTCAGAAAGGGGTCAAAGCAAAACGAGAGCTAATTTCCAATATTAGGAAGAGACAGTCATCATTTTGTGGCCACGTAATGAGAAAAGAACAACTGAACTATATTGTAACAACTGGAAAAATTGAGGGATCAAGAGATAAAGTGAAGCAAAGAGAAAAAAATACCAGACAGCTTAAGAGAATGGCTTGACAGATGGTCAACAACAGAAATGGTAAATAACTGTCTAGATCGAAAGGTGTGGAGAGACATGATCACCTACGCCAGCAGGCCCGGTACTTGATGATGATGGTAACATCATTTCTTAAACTGTCTGATTCTGTCTCTTCTAGTCACACTCCATCGCTATTCTCACAGATCTCGCTTATATAGTTACTAGCTTCCTTATATGTTTATTCGAGAGAGACTATGGCATTGAATATGGCGGATAGGCGACAGGAATCGTTGAGGCACTGTCTGAAAAGTGTTTCTTGTTGGAGGAGTTTCCTTATATTCCAAGACCGGCATGCTTCCGGAGCTACTAAGTCTAGTGCTCTGTGCACACCGTGACCTGTGCTTTTCTTCCGGTTGGTGTTTCTATATTCAGATTGCTTACGATGAATGATGGTATCATATGACGAAGGACAGTTCAGCGGCGTTCACTTTCGGTGCTGAATCGACTTGTACCTTTTGACGTACCCTGTGTTTGCTATGATGGTGACTGCAGTTATCGTTCTTTGCTTGGACATTCGATGAGATGTTAATTCGGATGATTTCACTGGCACGGGCGGTTGAGCAATTATGGGTTTTCATTCGTTTGCAGTGATACCAGGTCCTTCGGATAACTGTAACTATGGCATTGGCAGTATAAAAGGAGTATGAATATAATCTTTAAACATATTATTCTTTGTGACTGTTGTTTAGTAGTGTCCTAATATTTGAGTTGCCATGTTTCATCGATTGCCTATTTCTTGATCCATTTTGTCATCGTCAGATAATGTTGTTCCCAGATATTTGAAGTCTGTCACTTGCTTTATAATATGTTGTTCTGCATCTATGTTTACTATCTGCTTTTTTTATGTTGTCACGAATTCTGTTTTATCAGTGCTTATATTCATGTTATTAATTGTGCATACTTTATTCATGAGTGGCAATTGCTGATAAGTATAAATCCACTTATTTCATGGTCGGCTCTTGGGTCTGGTGTTCTCGCAGCGTTTTTTGAAGGCTCGTTGGGCTGTGGTTTAATCTTACCGGCTTATCACATGGTTAAACCATTTTATATGTTGTTTCTTTATGTATTCAATGACGAAATTTACTCCCAGCTATTTCTCAGTTCTTAATTGCTGATCTTATCTCTCATGCTATCTCCTGTTATGCGTCTAAAAGAAATACACATTTACAATCATCATCATCATCATCATCGAGTGCCGTCTCCGCATCGAAGGTTGGCTACCATGGAGCGCCATTTCACTGTCTCTTGCTTTGATGGTGCAGATTATAATAGGTTGACTTGTCCATCTTTTGATGTTACTCGCCCATGTTAGTCTTGGTCTGCCTCTGTCTCTTTTACTTGTATTTTCCCTTCCAATATTATTTTTATTAGGCTACATTTACAATACGCGTGACGTAAAGAAAGAAATGTGTCACTCTCATTCATGTTTACATAAACGTTGGTCGGCTTTTTTCGTTTTTCTTCTTGACGACCAAACACAAATTATAGCATTACAGTTCCTTCTAGTGTTGGGGTGTAGTTAAGGCATGTTATTTTTCAATGAATGCGGGTTTACAATAATGAACACTCTACATGCAAGAATATCACGTCTATTGGTGATGCTAAATAGAGATCTATGCAGAAAGTCAAAGAAGACTGACAAATCAACACAGACCTGGAGTTATCAATCGCTACACGCAGAGAGATATATTGTTGAGGGGATCTGAGCACTTATCACGTTGTTCGATATCAGCGAGGATGATCTATAGACTAGATAACCTTTAAACGATGTTGAAGCGTAATTTTCTCCTGGCAATGAAATTAACGAATATTGATACGCTTGTCCGTAATTAACTTATATTTCTGCCCGACGTCGGAAGGTTAACGCTTATGTCTATCGGACATCGGAACGTAAGTAGTTAAATATATTTATTTCATCGTCGCAGATCTTTACGCCTCTGTCAGCGTCTCCTGCTCTCAGTATTTCTCATTGTCATTAATTGAGTCTTTTTGAGTCTACTCTTAAAGCAAGTATTCCACTAATTTGCATGTTTTTTTTTTGTTTTTTTTTTAAACTTTCATTTTTAGTTCATATTGTCCAGTAAAAGCGATTCCCTTTCTCTTTGTTCGGATCCTGCACAGGCCAGAACATAACAAGAACATCATCTGTTCTACAAATAATACACGGTCTTGGATCAAGTAATAACAGATACTTATATATATATATATATTAATAGGTCTTTAACAGAAGTATTTTGATTGAGTTGTGTGTGTGTTTTTTTTTAATCGAATTTGCTTCATGTATGCAGGAACATTTATTTGACGTCAGTGATCTACAGCACGAGCCATCGCTAATTTCCAAATGTGGCAGCCTTAAGGTGTCTTTCAAATACGATAACGCCCACAGTCGTGTGCTGGTACAGGTACATCAGGCTAAGGAGATCCCGGTGAAGGACAGAGGCGGGGCTAATAATACACAAGTAGGCCAAAAGTGAAGAGATGTGTGTGTGTGTCTCTGTGTGTGTGTGTTTTTTTTTTTGCTTGAATTTTGTGTGACCAAACACAACCGTGTCTTTGACTTTCTTCTCGGGTTACTCAATGTGTCTCTTTTTTATTGTCACTAATACCTCGCTCATCATTTCTGCATCGAATGAATGACCATCAATACGTTTCCTTCGTCATATTTCTCATCTTTCCCTGTCTGGTCTCGAAACTTATGGCCTGGATCTGCAGATATGACCAATCTTTATGAGGTGCCAACAGCAATGCTGACCTACATTTTTTCTTTAGAAAACATCAGTAATACGCTATATATGATGTTTTGGAAAATTCATTGGCCCAAAGATACAACACTACAGACAAAACTATATGGGCCAATGCAAGAATTACAAAAGACAGTAAAATTTATACATGAAACAACATTGCAGGCACAGACAATACTCAGGCGATCTAAAAATAGATAGATAGACTATCTTTTGAAAAGATCTTTTGAGATCTATTGATCTGCCCTGAGACAGAAAGTATATCTAAATAGAATTCTGTGCATTGTCTTCATTTAGTAGGGCAATAATCTTATCTATGACATATATTGTAAGATTTTACTTATTTTGATTAAATTCCAATATATTATCATTTTTCTTTTCAGGTGAGACTAATGTTGCTACCAAGCAAAAAACAGCGGCACAAGACAAAAGTCAAGGATGGAGAAAGTCCTGAATTTGATGAGAAATTTTATTTTAACAAAATTTTGCCAGGTAAACATGCAAGACAAGATTCACAGACTTGTCAATATAAGGAATAACAGAATTTATAAGAATATGTTGTAGATCATTCTTCAGGAATGTTAAACACTACAAAACCATCATTGCCTTTTAACATGAGTTCATGTTTTCTTTTAGTCTTCTTCCCTTCAACTCTCTACAGAGCATAGGTCTTCAACAAACACTTTCCAGATGTAGGGCACCTTTGAGGCCTAGTTGGGAAAACCACGTGACTGGGCTACTGATGTTCGGACATCCTGTGTTCGATTCCTGCTGGAAGCAGTGTGAATTGTACTCGTGGTTGGGAAAAAAATACTCCCACAGTCGACCCAGCCGCTGGCAGAAATGGGTACCAGGGTAGTACTCTGGAAAGGTAGGGAATCCCACCTCGCATCGTGAGTTTCGATGCTTGAAGCGACACTATCCAGAAGTCTCTGAACACTTCTGGATATGCGGTCGAACTCATGTAGGTGAAAAACTCGCATGCTAAGACACCAATTCAAGTCTCGTACTTTACCTTCACTTTCCAAGCCATATTGTTTTTTGTCATTCTCTTGAAATCATTCCATGTTTCCCCCATCCTCTTCATCTCTGCTTCCAGCTGTTTTCTCCAAGTATATTTTGACCTTCCCCTTTGTGTCTTTCCCTGGGTATTCCAAGAAGGACTTGTATAATACTTTAAGTTGGCTTCCATAGTGTGTGTCCTATCTAATGCCATCATTTTTGTCTTATCTCTTTGTCCACTGGAATTTGACTGATACATTCCAATGGTTCTAAGTTAGTGAAGACTAGATTTGATTGAATTCAAACTTGAAAAACACTTCAATGATATAAATATGATATCAATCATGCAACAAAACAATCATTTTAATCAACAGAGAGAGAGTATCAGCTTTCTTCTTCTTGTTAATATCATCCACATCTCCGGTATCAATTATTTCTCCTGGGTCGACTACAAAGCGTCACATTGGGATCAAATACTCATTCATTTTATTGCTAAGCCTGTAAACTAACCAACTAACGATGCCTTGATGAGAATAACAATAACATAGAATTATGACTCAAGAGATTGGTGAATAACAAGGTTAGAACTCAGAAGAACATGCGCAAATATGCTTAAAAGACAGAAAAGAATAAACAGCTGGATTCAGGAATCGAGTCTTAAATGATATATTAAAACAACACCAGCAAACATGTATCAGGGGGTAGACTAGCATGCCCTGCATGTGAATAGCTAAACAAGAACTTTTCAATTTTAAAAATCTTCAGAGAACAACCCCCCCCCCCCCCCCCCAAAAAAAAAAAAAAAACCACAGATGATTACATTGATTAACACAGATTACATTGATTAACACAGATTACATTGATTAACACAGATGATTACATTGATTAACACAGATTACATTGATTAACACAGATTACATTGGTTAACACAGATTACATTGATTAACACAGGTGATTACATTGATTAACACAGATTACATTGATTAACACAGATTACAGATGAATTCTTTCAATTAAAAAGTTAAAGCAAAAAAAAAAAAAAAAAAAAAAAAATGTGTCATTAACAAAGATGATGATGAACAAACAACAAATAATAGAAATGTGTGACGAATGTAAATTAGCATACAAATACGTATCAGGTCTATATACATATATTGTAAGTTATAGCAGCTGCTATGTTATGTAGAACCAGTATGAAATTATAGAAAATGAGCATAAAATTTAAAAAAATAAAATCAGATTGATGAATTTGATATCTATTTTCTGATATGCCTGCAAGGCATGCTCACTTCGGCATATTAAAAAAGAGAAAAGCATCCTATGAATTACGAAGCAATTATGAGAATTAATTACTTGCAGAGCCTTAAATTAAAAAAAAAAGCATATCAATTTCTGAATTTTAACAAAAATGTTTCTCTGTTAATATTTAATATTCAGAATTGTTATAGTTTTATCCTTTCAAATGCCACAGAAAAATTTATTAGATCAGCAGCTGTTCATATAGTTCAAATATCTGGAAACCATTTTTATTCTGTGTAATCCAAATTGTTTTTCTTACATATATGTTTACAATGCCTCTCCTGTCCTTTCTGGCAATCAGAAAATACAAGTGACTGAACACAATTAATAGAAGACAAGATGTTTCTACAAGAGCTATAAAGTCAAGAGCAGATTTTGTACACTTGAAAAATATCTGGGAAGCCAAGGGACTGGCATTAACAATAACATTTAATTTGTTCAATATAAATGTCAAATTAGTTCTATTGTATGGATCAAAAAATTGTCAAACCAAACCAGGAATACAAGAAAACTGTGGACTTTTACTAGTCTTTTAGTTTTTGTTTGGTCTGACATCTCTGCAATCTGGTCATTTCTTTATTAGCTCTGCTGCCCAAAGTGTTCTTCTACTTATTGTTTTTGTCCTGTATTGATTGACCATGTTGCATTCTATTTCACTGAGGATGCTTTTCCAGACTTTTGTCCTTTGTGGCGCCATGTTCAACAATTTCTTTGACATGTGAACTATCCTCAGCTTTCTTGTCACCGACCTGTGAGAGGTGTTCTCTTAAAGCCCTCACAATGTCATACATGTCTATTTTTGAGGTTTCTTGTGCAATGGCAGATTCTACCAGCTTGTCAACCATCTCATTGTCATGAACTCCCATGTGTCCAGGGTAGTAAGTCCAAGTTAGGCTGATAACATGAAACATGTCGAGCAGGTGCACCCACTCCAAACAAACTGTGTTCATGTCAATCCAGGGAAGAATGCTTTGTGAGTCACTCAAGATGACCACATGTGTTGTTGGTCAATTAACTAACCACATGATAGCTTCTGTCACAGCCTCAATCTCCATGCATGTGCAAGAGGTAGTAGTCTTGTAGACCCTCACTCCTTTCTCTATGAACTTTCCATTAGAACACACAACAAAACCTCAGCAGCTCCACATACACCTAATGTGACCGATCACATCAGAGATCTACACCATCAGTGTAGATAACAGAGACATTGATTAAAACCTGCTAAAAATGAAACTTCAGATCAGATGGCCAGATATCATTTAGAAATGACACAACAGTGGCACAAAACAAACCACTGTGAAAGAAATAATAGGTAAAAGATAATGAAAATTGATAGAATTTATGCTTTTAAGCAGTTACAAGCATTACTAGATAAGTTCTTACCTGGAATACACAGGAGAGAAGAAACATGTAAAACTTTGAAACACATCGAGACAAACTTTGAGACAGATCATAAAGATGAATTACACCTAGAGAAGACTAGCAAAGACAGCAAGGAACACAAAATGTTTAAACAATCTTATTGGTGGCCTGTGATTCAAGAAAATAGAAAAGAATACAACAGAATAGAGTATAGTAGAATACAATACAATACAAAATAAATGAACAAAAATAAAATTGATTATCAAACTTAATAGTTTATAAGTATAGGTTGTTTCGTAACATATGTTGCATAGCTATGGAGTATACATTTCATTGTACTACTAGACATCATGAGGAGGCCAATGCTGTTCTTCAATGATAGTTCTATCCCCCATCTCAGTGAGCCAGATATCCACTTTTATATAATCAGTGGTGACTGAGATTTAGACTGAGATTTAACCCTCATTCATCACCAACTAATGCCCTAATCCTGTCACAAATGTTGCTCTCTATAAACATTTTAGCATTATATGTGAATATATGTGCATATATACATATATATAATATTTACATAAGAAATGGCATGGCAACTTTTGAGACAGTGCTGATATCAAATTCAGAAGACAAAAGGCGCAAGAGAAAAGAGACAAGGCCAGGTACCGCAAATACATCTTGCTCGTTCTGTGGATGGATCTGTCTGTCCAGGATTGGCAAATTCAGCCATGAGTGAAGATGTTCAGTAAAGCAGCACCCAGTATGAGACACTAATGCTTTACCAAACTACTGACTTATCATGATTGCTTGCTACCATCTGTCTGTCAAGACACCAAAGACCATACAAGTTTTTGAGTTATTTGTGGGTCATCATCATTGCACTCCGAACATGTCCGTAGGAGTTCAGATCCCCTCCTCAGCAATTCTCGCAGTGTCCAGCAATGACGACTGTGTTGGTTGATTAGTCTTCTTACACGCCCACTAAGTTTCTCATTTCTGGCTGTGCTCATCTTAACTTCCATCTCTTTCATCCAAAGGAGTGATATGGACTCATGGTTGTCGAAGTCCTGTGTCCTTCGCATTTCCCGGAGGGCATTGATGATGTCTGCCTGATCCATTGGTTGACCGTCCTCAACAATAGCACAGCTAGCCAACCTGTCTGCTCTCTCATTTCATATATATATATATATATATATAAAATCATCTGTTCCATAGCTTTGGCTACCTTTGAGATACTTAATGACATCTTCACAATTTTCCTTCAACCTTCATAAATAAGAGCCTGCTTTGAAACATGATGATAGTAAACTATGTCTCAGATGTTGTTTTCCCACCATTTGTCTGTTGTTTGTATGTCACTTCTCTGTCTTGCCTTCTTCTGTCTGGTACTGTGCTCTGTAAAATGGTTCTAGCAGGGCCTGTAGATCTTGCAATGTATAAAATATATATAAAAGAACAAAATGTATCCACAAAGCTTTCATCATTTCATATATTAGCAATTCTGCACGATTCATTTATTTAATTAATTTAATAAGACACTGATTAATGCTCGTGGTTGTTCTCCAGATGAACTTCCTGGGACAGGTGTGAGGTTTCGACTGTATGGACTGGAGAGAATGCGGAGAGAGAGGATGATTGGAGAATGCATTGTGGGATTTGCAACCTTGAACATGGAACAGGAAACAACTCACTGGATTGTTCTTGAGCCCAGGAGTAATTTGAGTGTGAGTGTCTGAAACAGCTTCATTATCTTTTATTGCTGTAGACTGGTTACTTTAATCTTTTATTGCTTTAGACTGGTTACTTTAGTCTTTTATTGCTTTAGACTGGTTACTTTCATCTTTTATTGCTTTAGACTGGTTACTTTCATCTTTTATTGCTTTAGACTGCTTACTTTCATATTTTATTGCTTTAGACTGGTTACTTTCATCTTTTTTTGCTTTAGACTGGTTACTTTCATCTTTTATTGCTTTAGACTGGTTACTTTCATAATTTATTGCTTTAGACTGGTTACTTTCATCTTTTATTGCTATAGACTGGTTACTTTCATAATTTATTGCTTTAGACTGATTACTTTCATAATTTATTGCTATAGACTGGTTACTTTAATCTATTACAGCTTTAGGCTGGTTACTTTCACCTTTTATTGCTTTAGACTGATTACTTTCATAATTTATTGCCATAGACTGGTTACTTTAATCTTTTACTGCTTTAGACTGGTCACTTTCAGCAAAATTAGTTGATTGAAGATGACCAAAAAATGAAGAAGATAATTATTTTACATATTTAAGACAGAAAACCTGAAAAATATAATGCCAGGAGGAAAAAGAATGGTATAATAAAGAAAGACATAGAAGGGCTGGGACAAAAATTGGTTGGAGAAAAGTGGTTGAGGTATTGAACAGCTAAAAAAGATTCTTTTTTTATTCTTTTGAGAAAGACTAATCATCAAAATTTCAAAGCATGGCTTATAAATGTGAAAGGTAGAACATTTTAAATAATCTACTAAATTTGTTTTTCATCCATGCAGTCATATTGACAATAATAAATCCAATCACTTTTTATAATTATTTAGGAAACAAATAATAATAAATGAATATTATTATAGAGGGAAACTTCTGAGGTGATAATCAGCGAATCAATTCTGAGGAAGAGGTATGTTTACAGCACTCGGAAAAAAAAGACAAATAATCAACAACAGAAACCTCACCTCGGAAGTTTCCCTCTATAATAATATTCATTTTCTGTTGTTGATTATTTGTCATTTTTTTTCCGAGTGCTGTAAACATACCTCTTCCTCTGAATTGATTCGTTCATAATTATTTAGCTTGTCCCTGTTGTAATTTTGTTACCATGACAGCAACTCTGAATTTATCCTGCTTGAGATATCCAGCTTCTGCAACTGTCAGTCCCAACTCATATGTGATTTCTTGTATATTTCTTTTTCTAGGTCATCTCTCCCTCATTTATTTTGAACTGTGCCCCTCAATAATTATCTTCTCTAGGCCATTATGTCATCTGATATGACCAGAAAGTTTTTTTTCCCTTGTTTTTATGTTTTTTATCAACCAGTTTTTTGGAATTTTAAGTTCTTGTAAAATGGACACTTTTGTTCTTTACTCCAACTACGGTATTCTGTGCATTCTTTTATAACTTGTGCATTCAAAAGCATTAATGCATTTTTTAATGTGCATTAATGCACATATCTATTGATTGTCCATGTTTAGTTATATGTTGCTATGGGAACAATACTCTTAAAAATCTGAGCTTTGTTGTTACAATTCCTTGCCAATTGTTACAATTCCTGCCAATTGTTACAATTTATTCATAGCTATGTTTAGACTGGAAGACAACTAAAGAAATAGAAAATAAATTATACGCACTTGGAAACAACTGCCTCAGCAAAATACTCTGTATACCATGAATGATTATAAGACTAGCGCAGAAATAAGAGAAATTAATAAAGTCTTCAAAAATATCATCTGTAATCAAGAAGATGGACGTATGTTGGTCAGTTGATCATGTGATTTGAAAGGACAAAAAGAGAATCTCAAAGTAGGCCCTCAAATGGGAACAAGCGAGTAACAGAAAAAGAGACTGACCTATAGAAACACTGAGGTTAGAGGCAGCAACAGCATGCATCGGATCCCTTGCAGGGGTTGACAGGCTCGCTCCGAACAAGGTCATGTGATCAGATACAAAGTGAGTCTTGTGTGAATCCTGACACTTAATAGCAAAGATCTTAGGACTTGGAGAGTTTAAAATTTCTGCTCTGTGTGCTGTTTTGTTTTTGGCTCGAGAGGACAATACTGTAGGTAAACAGACAGACTGACATACAGATGTTAAAACTTCTTTTGATCTTGTTGATAGTCTTTCTATCATTTGCTATCAAAGAGCCAAGATATTCAAAATCAGTCACTTTTAAAACTGAGAATTTATACTTCAGAAATCATCATCATCATCGAGTGCCTTCTCCGCAACGAAGGTTGACTACCATGGATCACCATTCTACTCTGTTTCTTGCTTTGATGGTGCAGGCTGTCATAGAGTGACTTGTCCATCTTTTGATGTTACTCGTCCATGTTAGTCTTTGTCTGCCTCTGCCTCTTTTACTTTGTATTTTCCCTTCCAATATTACTTTTAGTAGGCTGTTGTGTCTTTTAACATGCCTCAAAAATTTCATTTGTCTTTTCTTAATTGTATTTAGTAGTTCTCTTTTTATTTTCAGTTGTTTTAAAACTTCATCGTTTATTATCTTTTCTTTCCATCCAATTCTACCTATTCTTCTATAAATCCACATTTCAAAGGCTTCAATTTTCTGTTCTGTTTTCTTGTCTAATGTCCATGTTTCTGCATCATACAGGAATATTGAGAAGATGTAACATTTTGCCATTCTTAGTTTCAGCCCTGTTGATATTTGTTTTATTGTTAGTATATTTTTCATGGCATTAAAATTACTTTTTGCCATACCTATTCTTTTGTTTATTTCAATTTTACATTTTCCATCATTGGTTATAGATATATATATATATATATATATATATATATATTATACTTCAGAAATAAAGTTTGACAATTAGTGACAGGGATATTACGCAGATAAGAAGCAGAAGATTCTTCACTAGAATCATTCTAGAACAAAGTCTATGAAGATTTCAGTGACTTTGGACTGACCACTGCTTTCTTTGAATGAAATTATGAAATTAATGTTTGAAATTGTGCATAGAATCAATAAAAGGAATAAAATAATTACATATTTTGAAATAATTAAAAATTTTGAGAAAAATATTCCAAATCTGTAATTCTAGAAGTATTATTAGAAAAATGCATAAAATAATGTGCAGTGTTTTATAAGTGAGATTTATTATAGTATATATATATATATATATATATATATATATATATATATATATATATATATATATATATATATATACAAAGTCCTCCATATTTTTAGCTTACAACAATCTATGGTACACCATTGTGGCTGTGGTAGAAGTGTCTCTGTCAAATATGATTAATATTCATATAGCAAAATAGATGCATTGTGGTCAATGTGCTTTTGGAGTTGGTGATCTACCATCAACAGCACACTGTTCTTGCACATGTCTGAAGACCGCAGTCAGGGTTCACCACAAAGATTTCCTCCAGATAGAGTTAAAGAGGTCTATGAGAGTTTAAGTGAATCTTTGTCTAGATCCCTAGAGCCAAAGAGCGTAAGACTGTAGAATTTCTCTCCCCCAATACTGAATGGTGAATTAAAAAATAAAGACGATATAAACATTACTTCCATCATTAAATTATCTTTGTAATTCCATTTTGTATTTAACTCATGTCCCAAATTGACGGAAGTGTCAGAAGCATCCTGGTTAATGCACTGACTTGGCATTAAAGTGAGCATGGATTAAATGATGATCTCCAGCTAAATCAGCTGATGATTGAATAATTCTTGATCCTAATTCTTCCAGCAACGCTAGACATGACATAGGGCTTGTAGCCTTTTTCGTCATTCATATCTTTTCTTAGCGAGATGTTTGATTTTATCAGATGAGTCTTTGCCTGCTAACTTTGCCTCTCATGTAAGTGTTCTTCTAAGTGTCTCTCTGGGTCTTCCTCTTTTTCTGTATCCTGATGTTTCCCATAGAACTGCCAAGGGATCTTTAATGAGCACAAGTGCGTAAGGGACCTCCTATTTGTAGACCATAAATATAGCAGTTACCTAGGCAAAATTGTCAGCAAAGAAAACAGCCTACCCATATTGTGGATCCCAGACAATGGTAAGGAGTTTGTGCATGTGGACTAGGATTCTGTTCTGATTTTCTCGAGATTCTCGAAGGGGATATCAAAGCACCTATGGATTCATCTGCTGTGTGGTGGTGATGATTCTAACAACAAAGAAACAAACATTCGCATAGAAGGGCCTGTTTTGAAATTCTTTTGTTGTCTATTTGCAGCACATGTCCGACATATGTCCATCTTCTCTTCCTAATTGTAGATGAGATCATTGGTTGTGTGGCCATTTCTTTTATCTCTATATTAGTCTTGAATTCATTCCATTTTACACCAAGTACTTTTCTGAAGTATTTTTACCTGGCCATTATCTGGATACAATTTTGAAAGGTAACAACAAAAAGGAGAAACAGTATCTAACTTTATCTTTAAATACTGGGTTCTGGTATGGTGAATTTTAATAATTAAATCTCTAATAGCGTTATATTATCCAAAGACATATTTTACCTTCACCTTTTAATCAAATTTTTAAAAAACATTATGATTTCATCTTTATTAAGAAATGAAACTGATCTTATCAGTAGGCTTGTGGTGCAATCTTTATTGTGTAGTCTTCATGGCTTAGAAGCTAAGAAGTTAATCATATATTTGTGTTTGATATTAACTCGTCATCTCTTGGGTAAAGTCTATTGTTGAAGATTTTGTAAAAGTGAACTCCACTGAGAAATCAATGATCATTGTCTCAAGGAGCATAAATAAGATGTGTATTTGCTTTCTGTCTGTGCTATTTTTTCTGTCTAACATTATTTGTAATTTTCTAAAAATTCTGTTTAATTTTTGTAATTTATATATATCTCTCTCTCTCTCTCTCTGCGTTCAGGACTCAATCAGAGTAAGGATTCCAGACTCTCATATGAAGTCAGCTGTCAGGCTAAGTGTGTTGATCGCCCCCACAGACAGAACATCACAATTAGAGTCTGTCAGATCCACTCTGACTGAACACCCGTTAATACGTTGCACTGTGTTCTGCGCCAGTGGCCCAGTGCATCCGATTTCAGCCAGCATTTTTTCAGGTTTGCTTTCCTTAGCCTTTGATTGTCCCCAATCTTCCTGCAAGGCAGCAGTTGATCTTTTCTGTCGGGGGATTCTGCCCTTAGATGGTCGGCCTTCCCAGGTTTACGAGCACCATCTGCCCGAGTCACTAGAGGTGACTAACACAGACATGCGACTTGTAATATGAGGAAACTGCAACAAGGAACACATTTCATGCGTAGCCTCCATTTGTTCCCGCCGCCTATCCCCATATACCGGTAAGTCACGTCCTCCCGAAAATGATGATCATCGTAGCACTTGATGATGTTAGGCCATCGTTGATGACTCCAATTCCGAACATATAGACACACAGTCAGTCGTCAATTTATTCTTGTTGCACATCAAACAGCAGACCGTAAGATTTGCGCACGGCCGGTTTAGGGAACCAATACGATGACGTAGGACACAATGTCGCCAAACTCATAATCTCGATACCTTTAGACTTATGTCTGATTACTCAAGTGTAAACAGTCTACGACGAACAATACACGAAGCAACTTCCCCAAAGAGACAAAACTGCGACTGACGAAGTAGTTTACATTAATGTGTAACGTGGAAATAACTTGCGTCAAAGAATCCCAATAACGGTCTTGAACAGCACTAATGTGACGTAAAGCACAGATGAAGTCTGGACGGTGGAATGTCTCACTCACAACACTTGATTCTTCAAAAAACGGACTGTTGTCGACCTACGACCTCGCCTTAGCGACACAGATGTATCAAGCATATCATCATTTTGACTTTTACGCAGAAAAGTGCAATGAAGATCCGAAATTAATCAGACCTTGGGTGCATTTTCTGCAGCGATCGAGAGGACGTGGACTAGATCCGCCATCTTGGAAACGGAAGTCTCATTTATATATATTAATCTTCCTCATTTGTCCTTGACAAAGGAATCACAAAGCAGTCAGTGGTTGATACGCTTTCTGGCAGCTCATTGGAAAAGAGCAAATTTAATCCACTTCATGCAGTCTGTACAATCCTTCACAGGGTAACCTAAGTCTGACTCACACTTTTCATTTATGTTTTCAATGTTCTCTATCAGGCTGTCTTTGTCTGCCTTTTTTTCCTTCCTCTGGAAAATGAGAGTTTCTGTGATTTTCCTTCTTCATTTCTTCTGAGCATAGGATTGATAAGTCAAAAGTATGTCTGCCTGTTAAGATTTATAATCTATCCATCCATCATGTCCGTCTGTCCGCCTGTCTGTCCACTCACTCACCTATCAGTCTTGTCTGTATATCTATCTATATATCTATCTATTTTCCTTTCAAGCCAAAGAAACAGGGAAGAAATTGTAGATTATGTCCAACAATCTTTTTCATCAAGTGTCAGACCTTGCACAGACCCACATTGTATCTTTCCACATGTCCCTGTTCTGGACAAGCCTCTCAGTTTTGGCAAGGAAACCCAATACCTGCTGATGTTGCCACTTTCCTCAATTTTTTTTTGGAGTTTCTCTAGGTTGGCCTCTTTTTCTTTTACCCTTTGTTTCCCACTTGAGGGCTTGCTTTGAGATTCTCTTGTCCTCTTGTCTCTTCCCAATAGTCGACATATGATCACTTTTTTCTCTTCATTATAGATTATATTTTTTAATGTTTTATCATTTCTAAAATTGCAATACTAATATTATTATAAATAATATGATAGAATTTAATTGTAATAAAACATTTTTTGAGCTATAAATCTTGTTTCAGAAAGTAGCAATAATTTTACAGGACAGTTGTTTAACCCAAACTGGTACAAAAATGTAAATCAGTTTTCGAGGTGAGTTAAACAAATTCACAATTAAGCCATTATAGAAAAGTGTGACCATTTCTACTACTGTAATTTAAAAAAAAGTCAAATGCATATTTCTCATTATTTCAGCATGGTGAATCTGGCTTTGATGTGTCCAGCTTATCACGCAGTGACAGTGGTTCATCTACACAGTCACTGCAGCATGGGGGCATGCCGGAACTGTTACTGGGGCTAGCATATAATGGCACTACAGGACGGTTGTCTGTGGAGGTTATCAAAGGAAGTAACTTCAGAAACATGGCAATGAACAGGGCACCAGGTAAAACATTGTATTTACTATCTTACTATTAAATTGGCATTATGCACATTAGATGTGGACCTACACAAGCCCACAAAATATCTCAAATTATTTTTATCTCACCTGTAGGATTCAACCCAAAAGATATACAAATACTAAAGTAAAAAGACTATCTCCATTCCTTAAGTCACTGCAATCTTTTACCACTTGGATACCCCTTGGCTGGCATATCAATTTATTTTAATTCTCTCGCTCTCTCTGGAGAATCATATATATTTATATATCATTCTCACCCACAGACACTCATCATATTCCACTTTAATTTATGTCTACACATCTTATTTCACTCCTTATCTATTAATAAGAAGCCATGATGGTAGATAACTTGTCTATTGATCACAAGAGTCCAAGTTGAATTCCTAAATGAACTAAGACTTTTTTTCCATATAACAAAGCTTCAGTTCTCACTCAGCCTCTGGGAGACAAAGGCGCCTGCAGACCCAGAGCTGACAGCAGTAGAGGCTCATAGCTAACTGCTTGTACCAGGATCAATGAACCTGAACTATCCAGATCCTACTTCACCTCTTTGTGGTGCTCCTAGGAACAGATTAGGAAGTTGCAATAGCTCAGTGGTTAGTGAACTGGACTACAAAGGACAAGAGGTCAGGTTTCAACGACTTCCGGGTTCACCCAGCCTTAAATGGATACCGGATTTTTTTCTGGGAAAGTAAAGCGACATTGGTGTAAGTAATACCGACCACATTACCCCAAAAATTATGTGCCGAAGGTATACAAGCACCATATTCACTATATGCCACTTGGCGTGACGGGGCTCTTTACATTTTAGGAATAGATTAACCAATCTGGTTAAGTGAAAATAGACCAAGAGGGATGACAAACTCAGTACCCAAAAATGCCATGCTGAAATTAAATATGTTGGGCTAAAAGACACAAATATTACAGTTCTACTGCAAACCTCAAGACAATATATCTACACTCACTTACACTTTTAAGGGCAGATGATGAAGAGAATTATTCATTCATTTAGTATCCATTGGGTGAACATTAGAAAGAAAAGAAAGACTCAGCTACTGCAAATAGGTACCAGAGATTTTCTTTGGAAAAGAAGGGTGGCCTAGTGTGGTGCCAATCATGTCACTTCTAAATGTGTTGATAGTTGTGGAATAAAGTTTTGTGATGGGCACTAATACATATTCTAAATTAAAACAACCAGGCATAATGGAAACCCTTACTTATTTACTTTAGTAAAAAGTACCCCCCGTCACGCCAAGTGGCGTATAGGGAAATATGGTGTTAGTGACCCTATATTTTACAGACCTTCAGCACATGATTTTTGGGGTAATGTGGTCGGTATTACGCCCGTGCTGCTTTTACTTTCCCAGAAAAAATCCGGTACCCATTTAAGGCTGGGTGAACCCGGAGCCGTCGGTTGTGATCGAACCCTACCCCTTGTCCGTAGTAGTCCAGTTCACTAACCACTGAGCTATCGCGGCTCCTACTAATTTTTAGGGAATTAGTAAAACCCAGGTGTCCTCGCCAGGATTACGAACCCCGGCTGTTGCCGTGGTAAGCCAACCGCCTATCGATTGCGCTAACCGGACACCCTACTTATTTACTTTATCTACTGATTATCAAATGATTCCAGACTCTGTCAACAACGAATCACTCTATTTCACTACTTTTCTACAGATAATCTCAATTTTCACTCTTTATGTCCTGACAATCTTATTCGCTCTCTGTATGCAAATAATTATTCTTATTTATTTTGGTTATGCATGTAAATCTTTTTTGAGCTCACTGTATGTAAATAATTATTCTAATTCATTTTCTTTATGCAAGTAAATTTTTATTGAGCTCACTGTATGCAAATAATTATTCTAATTCATTTTTTTATGCATGTAAATCTTTTTTGAGCTCAATGTATGTAAATAATTATTCTAATTCATTTTCTTTATGTACGTAAATTTTTATTGAGCTTACTATAATACTTGGGCACAATAATAACATCAGATGGAAGATACACCACAGAAATAAAAAGCAGAATAGCTCATCCCAATATAGCATTTCAGAAAATGAAAAATATCTTATGCAACAAATCTGTCAATAGAAGTGAGAAAGAGAGTTCATTGGTGCTATATAGAACCAATTCTAACCTATGGAAGCGAATCATGGACAGTAGACAAACAAATGAAATGACGGTTAGAGGCCACGGAGATGAGATTTCTCAGAAGAATGTTGAAGTTTCCAAAAAGACCAATGAGGAAATTCACAAAAGGGAGCTCCTAAAAACATCAGAAAGAAACAATCAACATTTTTCGGGCACATAATGAATGAGAAGAGGAAAGTTGGAATACTTGCTTACAACTGCCAAAATACAATGAAAAAGAGATCATGGGGACAAAGAGAGAAAATACTGGATAATTTGGTGTCATGGCATGGAAAACAGTCAACAACAGAACTGATACGATGCACTGTAGATAGAAGATTGTGGAAGGACATGATCGCTTTACGCCAACCGGTTTGGCACATGATGATGATTATAATTCATTTTTGTTATACACATAAATCTTTATTTGTCTCTATATCATCATCATGTGCTATACTGGTTGGCATAGGTGATCATGTCCTTGCACAATCTTCTATCTACAGTGCATCGTATCAGTTCTGTTGTTGACTGTTTTCCATACCATGACACCAAGCTATCCAGTATTTCCTCTCTTTGTTATCCACGATCTCTCTTTCCTTTTATTTTGACAGGTGTAACCAAGTATTCCAACTTTCCTCTTCTCATGATGTGCCTGAAAAATGTTCTTTTTTTCTGATGTTTTTTAGGAGCTCCCTATTTGTGTTGGCTTCTTTGAGAATTTCCTCAATGGTCTTTTTAGCTGTCCAGGGAACTTTCAACATTCTTCTGAGAAATCCCAAATCTGTGGCCTCAAATGATCTTGCAAACAGTGGCTTGATGACGATCAGGTGTTACCTGTAGCACATGACGCTCCCTACCGGACGAGGTGGCTGATCTTTATATACAAATAATTATTCTAATTCATTTTTGTTATGCATGTAAATCTTTACTGAGCTCTTTATTGACAGATACATATGTGAAACTAAGCCTAATGAATTCTTCTGGTCAAGAAGTTCAACGCTGCAAGACATCAATCAGGAGAGGTCAGCCAAACCCACTTTTTAAGGAGACTTTCATGCTGCAGGTGGCATTGTTTCAGCTTCTAGAAGTGACCTTGATGGTGTCTGTCTACAACAAGAAGAGCATGAAGAAAAAGGAGATGATTGGGTGGTTTTCATTAGGTAAATTTTAAGTATCTGAATATTTAATTAAGAGAATATATGTTTTTATAAGGAAAAGAGCAAAACTTAGAAACAAGTTTCTTAATTGTCAACTTCACCAATTTATCAATGTGGATCTTTGAAAGTGATCATTATTATCATCAAGTACCGTGCCTGCTGGTGTAGGTGATCATGTCTCTCCACAACTTTCTATCTCAACAGTTATTTATCATTTCTGTTATTGACCTTCTGCTAAGCCATTCTCTTAAGCTGTCTGATATCTTTTCTCTTTGCATCCCTCTATCTCTTCAACCCTCAATTTTTTCAGTTGGCACAATATATTCCAGCTGTTCCCTTCTCACTGCATGGCCAAAAAAATGATGATGGTTTCTTCCTAATATTGGAAATTAGCTCACTTTTTGCTTTGGTCTCTTTCAGAATGTTTTTATTACTCTTCTTAGCTGTCCATGGTATTTTCAACATTCTTCTGTAAAACCACATTTCTGCAGCATCCAATGATTTTCTTCTTTGTTTTCATATTGTCTATGATTTAAAGACTGGCTTTACATAACATTTAAGAACTTTTTTTTTGAAAGTGTTAGAAGAATAATTAGAACAAACCAAATTAGTTGTGTTATAAGTGAATATTAACAACAAATCTGTTTTATTTTGTTTTTTATTTTAATATCTCTGACATGTGAAAAGGAAAGCACCAAGAGATAATAGTGTCATGAAAACAATTAATGAGAAAAATTTGAAAAACTTGCACTTCTTGGTAATTTCAGAACATTGGCTTTGACTGCATAACTATTACATTTACTTGGTCAAAGTCTATAATGATAATTATATCCACAGTAAACTATAATTAATTATAATAATACAAATAATATATTGTTTCTTTTCTTTTCTTGCATGTTTAATTATTATATATTATATTTTGTAATTCATTGAAACCGTTTAGCTTTGTAATTAAGCCATTGAAACTAGTTTGATATGGCTACAAAATTAATTTGTATTTTCTCTGCATCTGACCTAAATGAGTAGGTGATTAGAGATACTCTCTGACCCTGATTTGAAAGTTTGCACACAAAAATGCTATCATAATGTGAGAAAAAAAACTAAGTAACAGTATTATATTATTGTCTCTTGGGTAAGAAACAAGCAATACTCACTTATTCCTAATTTATAACATTTTACAGAGTTGTACATTAATTGAATCTCAATGACTTATTTATAATTCATAAAATAAACAAATGTGTTTGTCTACCAGACCTCTCCTAGTTCTTCATAATTTGATACAATTCAAAATTCTTGTTCACCTAATAAATTTTGATCAGTTGTTAATTTTATTTTTAAAATGAACCTTACCTCATAAATAATCCCAATTCTCTTCTTCTTGTCCTTAAGTGATCTTTCATTTTGAAATTGAATTGCAACAATCATTCTCTACTCTCAGAGATTATTTTCTTGGACAGTAGGGTGGTAATACCTTGAAGTAAAACAACCTCTTGCCTTGTGGATGAGACTTTTTAGTCAATGGCTAGCGGAGCCAACCGTACACAAACCGACTGAAGGCAACAAAAAAACCATCATCATAATATCTTTGTACAATCATGAATCGCCACAATAATAGAAATCACAACAACAACATTAAGAGGGATTCCAATGGAAAATTCTCGTTGGTTAGATGACATCATGTGCTACAGTTGATGCCTGATCTTCATCACGCTAATGTAAGCAAAATAAAGATAAAACAGACCCTAAAGATAGGTACTTGGAATGTGAGAACACTCATGCAGAAGGGTAAACTGGAAAACATCAAACAGGAGATGAAAATAATGGGTTTACATTTATTGGGACTTTGCGAAATGAGATACACTTGATCAGGGGAGGTGTATTCTGATGAACATAAAATAATCTATTCTGGAGGTACTGAACACCAAAGAGGAGTAGGTATCATTTTGGGTGCAGAAAAAACAGTGAAAGGCTTTTACCCAATATCTGACAGAGTCCTTTTAGTGAAATTGGATGAAAAGCCAATAGACATAAATCTTATACAAGTTTATGCACCAACAGCAAACAGTCTAGAGGAAACAGTTGACGAGTTAAATAGGGCACTTCATGAATGCAAACCACATGAAAACACAATGTTCTAGGGGATCTCAACGCAAAAGTAGAAAAGGAAAGAGTTGAGGAAGTTGGTCATTATGGCTTAGGCGAGAGGAATGAAAGAGGTGAGAAACTTATTGACTGGGCATGAACACATAACATGATGATAGGAAACACCTGGTTTAAACAACATCCAAGACGTCTGTGGACATGGAAAAGCCCAGGGGACAACGCACATAATCGAATTGATTATATAATGATAAACAATAGATTTAGAAACAGTCTGGTGTGTGTGAAAATTAGACCAGGGGCAGATTGCAATAGTGATCAACTACCAGTTGTGGGAAAGCTTAGAGTAAAATTAAAAGCAGCAAAACGAGCCTCAGTTAACATCAAGTTAAATTTAGATTTATTCAAATTTAAATATCAAGACAAATATAAAATCATAATTCAGAACCGGTACAATGCAATAGAGAAGATACAAAGCATTGATGAACAGTGGGAAATGCTAAAAGAATCAATGCAACAAACATCAAAAGAGTTCATACCACCAGTGGGGACAAATTCATGAAATAAATGGATGACAGATGACATTTTGCAACTAATGGACACAAGAATAAGAAATAAATAAAATAAAGATGAGTATAAGAGATTAAATAAAGAAATTATAATAAAATGCAATGAAGCAAATGAATCATGGATAAAAGAGAAATGCAAAGAGATTGAAATGAAACACAAAGGAGATGCCAAAGCTATATAAAAACAAATTGAAGAATTAACAGGAAGAAAACGCAATCAAAAACTGGATGTTTAAGATAACAGGAAGGAGAACTGTTGATTGATCAAGAAAACATAAGGGAACGGTGGGCAGAATACATTAAAGATCTTTATAATGATGAACGAACAGAAATAAATAGAAGAAGTGGAAGATGATTTGCGCAATATGAAAGCAGGCAAAGCTCCTGGACCAGATAATATAACTAAAGAAGAGATTGAAGCCATGGGTGATTTTGGAATAGCAATAATAACAAAAATATTGAATGATATCAACAATAGCAGATATATACTAGACGACATGCTCAAATCAATATTCATAGCCCTACCAAAGAAATATGGTGTGATTGAATGCGCTGATCATCGCACAATAAGCCTTATGAGTCATAGGACTAAGATATTACTAAGAATCATCATGCGAAGAGTGCGAAACAAAATCAGTCCAGAAATTAGCTATGAACAGTGTGGTTTTGTTAGAGGTAAAGGAATGAGCAATGCCATATACATCATAAGATCTTTAGTAGAAAGAGCCATAGAGGTGAAAACAAATCTATGCCTATATTTCATAGATTATACCAAAGCATTTGACAAAATAAAGCACCAAGAAATAATCAAAATTTTAAAAGACATAAATGTACACAGCAAAGATCTAAGAATAATAAAGAACATGTACTGGCAACAAACAGCGGCCATAAGAGCTGGAAATCAACTGGGAATGTTTCAACAAATAAAACAGGGTGTTAGGCAAGGTTGTGTGCTGTCACCAGATTTGTTTAATATTTATAGTGAGATTATTTTAAGATCCATAAGGGGCATGCCTGGAATAACAATTGCAGGTCATAATATAAATAATCTAAGGTATGCTGATGATACAGTCTTAATTGCTAAGAGTGAAAAATGAGTTACAAGAAATGTTAGAAGTTATAGTGAAAGAAAGCAAAAATAAAGGACCTAGCCTTAATAGCAAAAAGACAGAAGTAATGGTAACAACAAAGAAAAAGACATCACCTCAGTGCAAAATAAAGACAAGTGGAACAATATTAAAACAGGTAAATGAATTTAAATATTTGGGAACTTTGTTAACCTCATACAGAAGATGTACAACAGAGGTGAAATGCAGAATGGCTCAGACAAAAGCAGCTTTCCAAAAAATGAGGAAGATACTATGCAATCCATTTTTGACAATAGAGATAAGAAAAAGAGTTCTTAAATGTTTTGTAGAGCCAGTCTTAACATATGGATGTGAAAAATGGACAATAGGACAACAGACAAGGTAATCACTGGAGTCTGTAGAAATGTGGTGTTGAGAATACCATGGACAGCTACGAAGAATAATGAAAACGTTCTGAAAGAGGCCAGAACAAAAAGAGAGCTAATTTCCAATATTAGGAAGAAACAATCATCATTTTTTGGCCATGTAATGAGAAGAGAACAGCTAGAATATATTGTAACAACTGGGAAAATTGAGGGACGAAGAGATAGCTGTAAGCAGAGAGAAAAGTTACTAGACAGCTTAAGAGAATATCTTGGCAGAAAGTCAACAACAGAAATGATAAATAACTGTCGAGATTGAAAGTTGTGGAGAGACATGATCACCTACGCCAGCAGGCATTTTACTTGATGATGCGGGTGGTAAGGCATGATAACCTATAAATTATACAGTTAGTCATATGGTCACTAACATGATATTCCACATATACAATGAGTGACTTTTTTTACTGTTTATTTTACTGTAATGTGTAATTGTACTAAAATGTATAATTTTAATAGTTTTTTTTTAAACTTTGCTGTAAATAACTACTTCTTTATAATATGATAACTGAACGATAACTTTACTTAACACTTTCCGTACATTTTGGCACACTGTGCACCATGCCGATTTTAGCCTCCTCCATTTGGTTATGGAAGGCCCCAGTATCACTGCAAACAAATTAAAATCCATAATTGCTCAACCGCCCGATGCCAGCGTAATCATCCGAATCTCATCTCCCAAACAAAGAAAGGTAACTGTAATCCCCATCGTAGCAGTCTCAGCACATGCCAAAAGACATCAGGTGAAACCGCGCAGAAAGTGAACACAGCCAACTGTTCCCTGTCATACGATATCATCATTCATCGTAAGCAATTGGAATATCAAAACATGATCAAAACGGATGAGACACACAGCTCAAGGTGTGCACAGAGCACTTAACTCAGTAGCTCCTGCAACAAGCCAGACTTGGAATATGAGGAAACTGCAACAAGGAACACTTTTCATGCATAGTCTTCAATGATTCCTGCCGCCTATCCACCATATACTGGAAGTTCACATCCTCTTGAAAATGATGATCATCATATTTTTAAAAAATGTATAGCGCTTGATGATGTTAGGCCATTGTTGTTGACTCCAATTCCGAATATATAGACACACAGTTCATCGTCAGATTATCCACGTCGCACATCAAACAACAGACCATAAGATTAGCGTATGGCCGGTCTAGGGATATTCGATGAGCCATTACGATGATGTAGCACATACAACAATGTCACACGCAAAACAATGACGTGCCCTTTAGATTCCTGATTACTCTAGTGAATGCAGCCTACGACGAACAAAACACGGTGCAAGTTCCCTAAAGAGATAAAACTGTGGCTGACGAAGCAGTTCACATTAATGAGTAGCATGTAAATAACTTGCGTCAAGGAATTCCAACAACGGTCATGAACAGCACCATTGTGACATAAAGCGCAGATTAAGTCTAGACGGTGGAAGGTCGCATTCACAACACTTGATTTGTTGAAAATGGAATATTGCCAGCATACAACACCGCTTTATCGGCGCAGATGTAATATGTAGATCATCATTTTGACTTTAATGCAGAAAAGTTCAATGGAGAACCAAAATTAATCAGACCCCGAATGCACTTTCTGCAGCGATCGAGAGAACATGGGATAGATCCACCATGTTGGAAAACCAGCTTCCTACATTTTGCTGCATAGTGTGTCACTCTCAATTTCATTAATGTGAACCATCATCAAACCATTTTTTTTACATGTCTTGTTATCATCTTGGTATTGGTGAAATCCAATACCTTGTTTAATTATCTAACAACTAATATTTAATATATAATATTTTATGTGTTAGATAAATATAAATCGGTAGACTGATTCTTAAAATCATGAAAAATATTGTTTCTGAAATCTCTTCCGCTGTATTGATGAAAAGCTTCTGTATGGAAAGAGTTAATTTTTGATCATGTGTTATTGAACTGCAACTAAGCTTCATTTCTGACTTGCATCCAGGTATGAACAGCAGTGGTGAGGAAGAGAGTTCTCACTGGCTGGACATGAGAGAAAGTAAAGGTGAACAAGTCTGTAGGTGGCATGTGCTGCTAGAGTCATAGACTATGACTTGCTGCAATCAGGTCATGAGCCGATCTGCTTCTCAGTAATACCAAGGCAAGATACCAATATAAGAAAATAAACATAAAATACTTCTAATTTTATAAACATAGCATGTTTATTGAGTTTGTAAAAAATAATATGCTCTTGAAGCATATAAATAAACCTGTTTATGAAAATAAATATAAATAACCTCTTGTGTTAACACATTTGCTTACAAGGGGTTTAGCACACTGTGCCCGCCCTGCTTTTCTGAAATTTTAATTTTTTATTTGATATATCTATCTATCTATCTATCTATTGACCTTTCGAGCCGTAACCGGCCCATAGGGCGTAGACCAAGATACACCTTCTCCTATATGAATTTTTGTTCTAGCAGTTTTCTTTTAAAGATATTTTATCAAATCTCGCCATCTGTCTCTGTTCTGTGCAAGCAGTTCTATCTCATTGAGGGAGCCGATTGCTCTCTCTCATCAATGTTCTTCTCAGTGTCTCCCTGGGTCTTCCTCTTTTTCTTTTACCTGTTGTTTCCCATATGAGGGCTTGCTTTGCTATTCGATTATTATCTCTTCTCATCACATGTCCAACGTATGACCATCGTCTTTTCTTTATTACTGAAGATATTAGTGGTTGATTGGCGATTTCTCTAATTTCCTCGTTTGTTTTGAATTCGTTCCATTCTATACCAAGTATTTTCCTTAGACATTTATTTTCGAATGCGTTCAACTTTGTTTCTATATCTCTTGTTGTTTTCCAGCTTTCACACGCATACGTAAGGGTTGATAGTACATTTGATTTGAATAGCCTAAGTTTTGTGTTTGTGCTAATGAGTTTTGATTTCCACAACTTTTCAAGGCTTCTGAAAGACATTGCTGCTTTAGCCAGTCTGATTCTAATTTCTTTGCTCGTATCCCCTTCTCGATCAATGTGACTTCCAAGATAGATAAAGTGATCGGTCTCTTCTACTGGTTTGTTTTCCATGTATATTTTGTCACTTGTTAGAATTAAACTTTTCATGACTTTAGTCTTTTTATGATTGACCTCAAGCCCAATTTTGCTGGCTATTGATGATAGTTCATTTGTGTTTTCCTGCATCGTTTTTATCTGACTGCTGATGAGAACTATGTCATCAGCAAAGTCGAGGTCCTCCAAATGGTCTCCTTGTATCCATTCAATGCCTTTATTACCAGTGCAGCATTTCTTCATTATGAAGTCCATAACAATTCCAAATAACAAGGGCGATAAAATACATCCTTGTTTAACCCCAGTTTCTATTGAGAAACATTCGCTCAGTCCTTCCTCTGTTCGAACTGCACATGTGTAACCATCATACATGTCTTTGATAATATTTATGATTTTTGATGGTAAGCCATATTGCTTCAGAATTTTCCACAAAGAATTTGATATAACAGTGATAAAATTAATGAAAATTGGTCTAAAATATGCATTGTCTCTCCACAACTTTCGATCTCAATAGTTATTTATCATTTTTGTTGTTGACTTTCTGCCAAGCCATTCTCTTAAGCTGCCTGGTATCTTTTCTTTTTGCTTCCCTCTATCTCTTTGTTCCTCAATTTTTCCAGTTGTTACAATATATTCCAGCCGTTTTAAGATCATCATCATCAAGTACCAAGCCTGCTGACGTAGGTGATCATATCTCTCCACAACTTTCGATTTCGACAAATATTTATCATTTCTGTTGTTGACCTTCTGACAAGCCATTCTCTTAAGCTGTCTGGTATCTTTTCTCTTTGCTTCCCTCTAATTCTTCATCCCTCAATTTTCCCAGTTGCTACAATATATTTCAGCTGTTCTCTTCTCATTACATGGCCAAAATATGATGATTGTTTCTTCCTAATATTGGAAATTAGATATCTTTTTGCTTTGGCCTCTTTCAGAACATTTGCATTACTCTTCTTAGCTGTCTATGGTATTCTCAACATTCTTCTGTAAAACCACATTTCTAAACACTCCAGTGATTTTCTTGTCTGTTGTCCTATTGTCCATTTTAAGATATAGTCACCTAAAAAGATTCCATTAATTAGTAATTTTCACTCTTTTTTCAGTCTTGAAGAAATTATAACATTTGAAATAAGCAATTGACATTAAACTTACAACAGTTTCTTGGTGAAACTTAACCTAATATTTATTTCATGTGACAGTCTCGACGCTTATTTTAGTAAGCTGGGTGGTCTAGAGGTAAGAGATGGCCACTGGACAAGAAGGTTCTGAATTCCAATCCTACACAGGCAATGGACATTTTTCTCTTTGAATATGTGGCATTTTCAGGAGCTTACTAAGTGCAGGTCTCTTGGTAGTAAGATCCAAAGTCTAGTCTTTTTGGATAGCCACAAAAAAATAGAAGAACTCTTGGGAGGTGAAAATTAAAAAGAGTACGCTAAAATGGCCACTACCCATGCAAAAACATTGGAAAAATATACCCAAAGAATCAAAACTCTCAGATATAATAAAAAATTAGTGTACCTCTGAAGTCGGAGAATATCTGCCTGTATGGTGAGAAACATCAAAGCACAAGGTTGCCAGTGTGAAAAGGGAGAATAAATAATATTCACACCGAATTCAGTCCCTCTGAACATCACCAGAAATATAAAGCGGGCGTAGATAAACAAAGACCACAAGAACTGCCTGAGAGAAGTAAAATGTACAAATCAAGGAAAACCTTGAGGGGTAACAATGGTAACATAGATGGACAGTGTGGGCCAGACCTGGGGTACTCTGTAGCCATGAACCATTTTAAGTTCAAGAACTTTGTTGTTGCCCTGCAAGACATAATAAGGCATTGCAGCCACTGCTTTGCAAGTTTGTAACCATGGAAAGATGGAGAATCATGATGTTCTTCTTCTATTATTTACCACATTTTAGTGCAAATACTTTAACAACAAAAATATGGCTGCCAAATCTTGTTATTTTCTTCTAAGCAACGGTATGTACAAATATTGACTTGACATATTTCAGTTTACACACTTTAAGAAAGTATGTATAATGTGATTTCTTTCTCACTTTACACAATTTTTTAAATGGCATGTGTTATTATGATTATAAACTTAGGGGTAATACATTATCATAACATACAGTACAATGCTAAAATATTTAAGTTATATAGTATTAAACTGCATCTTTTGGAAATGAGATAACCAGAACATTTTAAAGCTGCATTTCCTTTCCTAATTTTTTTTTTTTTTTTTTTTTTTTTTTTTTGTCGCCAGTGCGGACAGCACTTTGCCATCCTGCTTTTTTTTTTTTTTTTTTTTTTTTTTATTGACAAATTTTATTTATTTATTGTAGAAGAGGGGAAACCGTTCTTTAAGACATTTTCTTTGTTGTCCTCAGAAGGACATCATTGGTAGTTGTATTCGGGGTCGCTGAAACCGTGCTGCGGGTCTTCACATTGCACTTCCCAGTCGTTGTACTCCGTATCTGTGAAGTAGTCTATGTATGTCTGTTGTTGTTCTTCGTATCGTTGAAAAGTTTGTGTGGGTTGTTTGTTGTACTTCTGTATTAGTGAGGGTTTCCGTGTTTTGGGTTCATCTTCTGAATCAGTTGATGTGGCCTTCTGGACTTTTGTTCTGGAGTTTTGCTGTTGCATGTCCTCCTTTGTTGTTTGTTCTGTTTCCTTTTGTTTAGAGTTACGCTTTTTTTTTTTAGTTGGTGGGGCCGTATCATTGGCTGCTGGTGCTGCATTAGTTGTGTTTGAAACGATGGTCTGGGCCGGTTCAGTAAGGACTGGTTCCTCTACTGCCTTGACTCTCTTGCTTGGTTTATTTGGGCACCTGTTTTCCCAGTGTGTGTCGAGTCCGCAGTGGGAGCATGGTGTTCTCCTGCCTGGCAGGGTCACGAAAACTTTGATAATTTCGTTAATTTTTCCTTTAAGTCTTAGTTTGAGGTAGTAAGGTATATCCACCTCTGGAGCTGGCTGGTACCAAAAGGTCCATCTATCGGCTTGGTATGTATCTTGTTTAACTTGGGCCTCTTTGTCCCCAGTCATTTTGTGTACAATATCCTGTACTTGTTGGTTGTTAAGTGTTGGTGGCATCCAGTGGATGCATCCTCTTGCTCGTTCATGGCATATCACTATTGTGACGTTTGGATCTTTAAGTTGTATAGTTTTGTCGCCAAGATCTTTGTATTTCTGCTTGTGTGCATCAGGTGTTAAGGTAAAAAACCATTTTCTTGAGTCGCTGAAACGGTACAAAGTTTTTATACCGTTCAGCATAACTCCGGCGGGGCCTACGAGGATGCTCGTCATCAAGGAAAGTGATATTTTGGAGGCGTCCGGGCCGCTGACATTTGCCGTCAATGTGCCTTTCACATGCTTCCCGTCTACTTCAATATCGTGAATTTCGTGTTCCGCTTTATCTGACAGCTTTGGAGGCATCTGGACTTCCTCTGTTCTGGATCTCTCTTCTGGAGTCGTCTGGAAGGCTTGGGTAATCTTGATCTGCTCTGTTCTTTCTTCTGAATTCGTCTGGAAGGCTTGGGTGGTTGGGATTGGCTTCTTCCCTGTGTTTGACGTTTTCTTCGGCATGATTTCGTCTTCCGTGCGAGTTTATTTTATTTTTGTGTAAATCTCTAACAGATTTCTCTGTCTTGTTTTTTTGTTATTTTTCTGTTTCTTAGACTCTCATGACATCTGTGTCAATTTCCAGCCTTCTTCGCACCTTTACTCGAGACCTTTGGAGGCATTGTATCTATAAGAAACAAGTTGTCCTTTCCTAATTTTGCAAGTCATGTACCAATTAACACCTTGATTGACAGAACATGTCTCAAAGAAAGTTTTGTATCCTTCTAACGAAAAGTTAACTTACTAACTCTACTACTTCAATCTACTTCAATTTATAATAATAATAATAAGGATTTTGATTTTCTCATTTTTTTTTATTAATTAGTAATATGATCTGTAATTAATCATGTTAATTATGATATTCAATTTTAAGCTTTCCATGTACATATGAATACAAATATTTATGAAATTATTGTAATGTTTTCATGTATGTTTTATAAAATGCCACAAAGCATGAAGGTTTTGTGAAATTACTGCTCTTTGCATTGTGATCATAATATAATTATCCTGGCCTTATTGATGGAGACCTTTATGTGAATTTGTGGTAGATTATTAGTTGACCACTTTTGTTGATGTTTGGACAATTTTAATTATTGTATGCTATTATAACAACTGCAGTATGTTAATGTATGAAATAAGATGTATGCTCTGTAGTGGTATTCAGTTTTATGTTCTTGGCATATGTCAGTCTTGAAAGGTGATGGATTTCACACCAAACATTTTGTCTAAGGTTATTGCTGCTTTCCTTATGCACGCTTAGAATCACCAGCGACCAAGAAAAAGGTGCATTGTTGTAACTATTATTATAGATGCAAGAGCCTGTGAACTAATGCTCTTTGGCCTTGAATAGATGAAATAAAAGACATGATTAAGAAAAAATTATCTCTATCTTAACAGTGTCCGAATATGTCTAAGAGTGACACTACATCTAAAAGGGTAGTGAGCAAAAAGAACAAGCAAAACAACATCTACAGCCATCAGATTATATTAAACATTCCTCCTTTCTCCTATGCTTGAAGGCAATAGCAGATGGATGAGAGAAGAAAGCATCAGCTGTAATCTATCATCATTAGGTTTCATCATTTCTCAGGCTAGTATTTATAATTTGCCTGAATGTTAACAAACACTTTTGAATCAGCTGTGTTCATAACCATTGCCTGTAGAACACATAAGCCTTGTCTTTGTAATGATTATCAGTTAATCTTTAGTTCAGTTGACTTAAGTCAACTCTTGGTATAAATTATTATTAGAAATCTATATATCCAATATTTCAACATTGCTGACCCATATAACTGAGGTAGCTTTGACAAAAAAGTTGATAATACTGTTAATCATTGTATGATCCAACACTTAATATTTTTTTGTACAACAGGATCCAAAATTTCATATTTTAATTAGACATTTTTTACCCAATGCCTCATATTTTAATTATGCAGTAGGATCTAACACCTCATATTTTAGTTACAGAATGATGTCAGGAAATATATAAATATATTTCTTAGATAATGAGTAGAAAATGTATTCATTCTTTTTTTCTTTTCTGTGAGGTATGCAGTTCCTGTTTGTGCTAATATTAGAGTATCTCTCTCACTCTCTCTGCGATCAAGACTCAATCAGAGTAGGATTCCAGACTCTCTCATGAAGTCAGCTGTCTGTTTAAGTGAATCGATTGCCCCATATAGTTTTTCTTCCAGGGAGGTCGGCATGGACCACATTGCTCTTCTCAGGTCTGTGTACTAGGGGCAATCCTGTAGAACATGTTTTGTAGTCATATTGTACAGTGGCAGAGGCTGTTTGAATTTGGTGAACATGTGATTTCTCATTATTGCAGCCAGTGCATAGGCGAAGTATGATGACTTGATCCCTCCTTGATAGTTGGTGGTATCCATCACTCTCATTATGCTTTGGGTGTTCTCGTTTCATTTTTCATGGAACTGACCTTTGAGGATGGATTTGGCTTCATCATAACTGAGCGGATGGTTCTCTTGTGGTAATCTCCCTCCCTCTTTAGCTAATTTGTCTGCGTGTTCGTTCCCTTGTATATTACAGTGTGATGGTGTCCACTGAATGACTACTCTCTGGAAGTTATTGCATAGTTGGTCCAGGATTGTTCTCAAGTCATCTAGTTCATTGTTCTTGGGGCTTTTTAGAGCTGATAGTACTGACAGTACATCAGTCAGAATCACCAGTTTATTGTGCATGTTATTTTTGTGTTGACTAGCCAGTGTTGCAGCATCTCTGATGGCCTCAGTTTCTGCTTTAAAGTTGTTTGAGAATTTTCCAGTAGCTATTGACTTGGTGATCTCATCCTGATTATTCAGCATCAAGAACACACCTCCCTCTCCATTTCTGGTGGCATTTGTAACAGAGCCATCTGTGTATATGTGGGACCAAGAGTCCTGTGGGTAGGTATAGTGTATGTGTTTTCTGCTACATGTTTTCTTTCTGTGTCTGATTGGGTGCCTTTTTTCAAAATTCCTGTTATATTTTCCTTAAGTTCTGGTATTTTATGTTTTCCATGAGGAGACATATCAGATGGGCCCAAGGGTTTCGATATTGTTTGGGAAAGTACTGGGTCTCCAGCAGTTAGTTCATTGGCAATTGCAGCGAAGTTGCTCCTCTTTAGTCATACAATTCCGGAACCAGTTATTCTTTGGTGCATGGGGTGGCTAAGGAGCCTTCTATATTTCTCCGCTTGTTGCAATACTTTAGTGACCCATCTGTCATCTAAGGGTTGTAAACCTGTTACTGTTTCTAGAGTCTTGATAGGTGTAGATTTCAAGGCACTAGTGATGATATGGGCAGCTTGGTTCTGTGTTTTGTTAATTTTGCTAAGGTGTGATTTGGAAGCCATAGCTCAGGCTGTGACTCCATACTCTAGAACTGGTCTGACTCTTCCTACGTATAGTCTTTTCAAAATAATGCTGTCTGCCCCCCAGTCCCCAGTCCGTTCCTGCCAATTTCTTCATAATATTTGTTTGTTTTCTGGCTTTTTTCCTTGCTCTATCTTATTTTTCCAAGTCATTCTGCGATTCATGGTGACGCCAAGATATGTTGGGTTTTGGTCAATAGGGAGTGTATGGTCTTTTATCTTCAAGTTTGCAGAGAGTGAGTTTCTTGATAGGCTGAAAATTGTATATGTAGTTTTTTTTTTCTCGTTGATTGGTAAGAATCAGGTGTTCGTCCATTTTTCAAGTTCACCTAGGGCATCTTGCATCCTGGGTCCAGCCACCGAGATACTTTCCTTGTGAGCCCATAACGCCAGATCATCTGCATATATTGCTGAGTGTATTCTGGGTGGAATGTCCATTACGGTGTCATTTATGAAAATTAAAAAGAGTGTTGGGAACAAGACTCCGCCTTGAGGGACACCTTGTTCGATAGAGACCTTCTTACTTATCTGACCTTGAACTTGTACTCTGATCATTCTATCCTGACGGTATTAAGAGACCCAATTGAATAAACGACCCTGGATGCCAAGTCTAAAAAGCTTGTTCTTTAAACCCTCTCGCCATACTCTATCAAAAGCCTTCTCCATGTCGACTCACACTGCCAGTGTGTGTTTCTTTTCTTGTAGAGCATCCTCTATTTCCTGTGCAATGTAGGTGACCAGGTCTTCAGTTGATCTGTGCTGATGGAATACACTTTGTTATAGTATGATTTGTTGTTTTGTCTCCAAATGCCACATAAGTCTTCTGTTAACCAGCCTTTCCATGAGTTTACTCAGGCAGCTCAGTAGGCTAATTGGTCTATAGCTACTTGGGTCTAGTGGGTCTTTTCCACGCTTGAGGATGGGCACCATAATAGCTTCTTTCCAGATTGCCGGCACATGACCTCTCTTCCAGCTAGCATTTATTATCCTTAGAAGCTGGCCCTTGGCTTTCTGTCCCAGAATTAGGAGCATTTCGTTGAAGATTCCATCTTTACCAGGGGAACTTTTGAGCTTCAATCTTTTGAGGGCAACATCTAATTCAGTTGGGGTAAAGATGGTCGTCTGATGCTCTTCTGGTGCTAAAGGCATGTGTTTTGCATCTTGGTGTTCCCGTCTTGCAGCTTTCTGTTTGTTATTAGAATGTTTATTCTACTAATGTTTTTGTAAGTCTCTATCAGTAGATTTGTGGCCCTTTTGCCTGTGAGGATGTTCTGATTGTGTGCTAATGATATTGGAGGTTGGCAGTTGTTTTCGTTGCTCAGAGCTTTCGCAAGTTTCCATAGTTTTTAACCATTTTTGTCCAGATTATATTTTAGTGGTTACATGGCAGGATGAACTGGTACTCCCATGACTAGCATGGCAATGATGAATGAATGATATTGCTACAACTCAAATTTTGTTTAAAAACTGTACAATGTAAGAAAGTAATATGAATGGTTGCTTAATAAATTATATTTGATTATTTGAATAATCTTGTTCACAATAAACTGACAATCAGTCATGTACTGAAGTCAAAACTGCAAATGGAGCTGCAGTTTTAAAGCCAAAACAACAATTTATACTTTCTTCAAAGATTGGAAAATTAAAATATCTTTGGTACATGCAAATATTAAATTCACTAAGGCAGTAGACAAAAACTGGTTTTGAAAATAAATCCACATTTTATGAACAAAATGTTTAAAAGTTTCAGGTTTGTGTGTGAATTTCTTTTTATTTAATACCTTCATTTGACCAATATTTAAAGTTGTGACATTACCTATGTTAATTTTCTATTTCAATAGTCTTATTTGGACACGTCTTTTATATTCAAAGTTTTATGTATTCCATCTGTGATATGCACAAAGTGAGAATAGGTGAAAGTTTGAGATGAACAGTTCATTTACTTACTAGAGATCCAGGAACAATCATGTGAACTGGATTGCCATGCAATGTACTTCTGAAGAAGGTGAGGAGAGTCAGCATAAAGCTGTCTGGCAAAGAATTATGGATGCAGAGAGATACAGTGTGGAAAAGACATTGAGAACATTGCAAAAGATGGCCACAAATTAAACAAGGTGAGGTAGCTTTGTTGTTGCCTTACATGCATGTAGTCACGGATGGATTTATAGGATCAAGAACAATGAAGAAGAGTCTGTAACAAGATCTGCTTTAAAATAATTCACGGGCAGATCAGTAAGTGGTCATCGTATATTGTGACATATTGCAGAAACAAAAGTTTGTCAATACCATACTTTATTAAATTTTGTTCATTCTTTTATAGATCACAAATAAACATTTGTCTGAACCATTCTTCTTTAGTTTTAGTTCATTCTTTGTAGATCACAAATAAACATTTGTCTGAACCATTCTTCTTTAGTTTTAGTTCATTCTTTGTAGATCACAAATAAACATTTGTCTGAACCATTCTTCTTTAGTTTTAGTTCATTCTTATTGTTTCTGTCACTATCATTTTTGTTGTCCTTTCTTTGATCATCATTTGTTTTCATTTGAACAGCTGAAAATTTTGATAGCTGTATCTGAGAACATGATCAATTCAGTTTGATGTCTACATAATTTAATGATGAGCTTTTCATCTTGTTTATACTTCCCATATGCCGTTATTTGTTGGTGATATTGCTCAGACAAAGCATTTTACATTCTGTTACTTGAAAATAAATCCATTATGATTTTATATTTGTTGCATGTTATCTCCATCACTGTGTTCTTCTATTATCTCCATTGGTGTGTAACATTACAAGCAAAGAAGTATAACACTATGATATATTCTTGATGTACTGCCTGTACACAACATTGTTAAACAGAAGACTGAAAGAATATTGATTTTTTTCAAAAGTTAATGCAAAACTTCATTTTTGTTTCATGGTTTTGTTATTTCTCCTTATTGATGAATTTCCTTTCGTTTTCTTTTAGCAGATTACATTAAAGTTAAAGTTAAAAATAATTTGTGCCCATTAAAATTGGTATTCTGTTATTGTTTTTTCTCTTCCTTCCTCACCATTTTGTAATCCTCAAGATTATTTAGACAACAACAATGACAGCTACCAGCCTACTCCATTTCTCTCTGTACTTGCTCATTGTGACAGATTTGAGGCATGAATCTACCTTTTTGATGTCACTTTCCTATCTTTTCTTCTGTCTTCCATGTTTTCTTTGCTCATTCACTGTACCCAGTGAGTTGGATTTTAGAAGATTGATGAGCAGTAATTATGACCATACAAAATGAGATTGTGTTTCTTCATGATGTTCAAGAAGTCTTTGTAGGGACATATGAGCTACCTATGGTTATGGTTATGGAAGGCTTCGGTATCACTGCAAACGAAATAAAATCCATAATTGCTCAAACGCCCGTGCCAGTGAAATCATCCACTGCTACCTAATTTTTGTTTTCAACCTCTTCATTTGTGATCTGTGGTATGATCATGATAAGACAAACACATGATTCATCATCATCATCAAGTACTGGGCCTGCTGGCGTAGGTGATCATGTCTCTCCACAACATTTAATCTTGGTAGCTATTTATCATTTCTGTTGTTGACCTTCTGCCAAGCCATTCTCTTAAGCTGTCTGTTATTTCTTCTATTTGCTTCCCTCTATCTCTTCATCCCTCAATTTTTCCAGTTGTTACAATATATTCCAGTTGTTCTCTTCTCATTACATGGCCAAAAAATGATGATTGTTTCTTCCTAATATTGGGAATTAGCTCTCTTTTTGCTTTGACCTCTCTCAAAACATCTTCATTACTCTTCTTAGCTGTCCATGGTATTCTCAACATTCTTCTGTAAAACCACATTTCTACAGACACCAGTAATTTTCTTGTCTGCTGTCCTATTGTCCATGATTCGCATCCATATGTTAAGACCGGCTCTATGTAACATTTAAGAACTATTTTTTTTGTTTCTATTGTCAAAAATTGATTGCACAGTATCTTCCTCATTTTTTGGAAAGCTGCTTTTGCCTGAGCCATTCTGCATCTTACCTCTTTTGTACATCTTCCGTCTGAGGTTAACAAGGTTCCCAAATATTTAAATTCATTTACCTGTTTTAACATTGTTCCACTTGTCTTTATTTTGCACTGAGGTGATGTCTTTTTCTTTGTTGTTACCATTACTTCTGTCTTTTTGCTATTAAGGCTGAGTCCTTTATTTTTGCTTTCTTTCACTATAATGTCCAACATTTCTTGTAACTCATTTTCACTCTTAGCGATTAAGACTGTATCATCAGCATATCTTAGATTATTTATATTATGACCTCCAATTGTTATTCCAGGCATGCCCCTTATGGATCTTAAAATAATCTCAGTATAAATATTATCTCCCGTGTGTTACCGGGGCCTCATTATGTGGGATGTAAAGAATAGTGACACTGTCACCTTCCAGGCATGTCGTAAGAGGCGACAAAGGAGGTTGATCGATGGCTTGACAAGCTGTCATTGTAAAAAGCATTGTTATGGAAACAAACCATAGATTTTAGAAGCAGTGATCTCTGCAATATGTGCCATTTTGGCATGCAAGGTTTCTGTTTTTGAGATTGTGGTTCTGCCCAATGTGCCATCTTCGGCTCGAAAGGATAATAGATAGATAGATAAATATTAAACAAATCTGGTGACAGCACACAACCTTGTCTAACACCCTGTTTTATTTGTTGAAACATTCCCTGTTGGTTTCCAGTTCTTATGGCCGCTGTTTGTTGCCAGTACATGTTCTTTATTATTCTTAGGTCTTTGCTGTCTACAATTTATGCTTTCAAAACATTTTGATTATTTTTTGGTGCTTTATTTTGTCAAATGCCTTGGTGTAATCTATGAAACATAGGTATAGATCTGTTTTCACCTCTATAGCTCTTTCTACTAAAGATCTTATGATATAAATGGCATTGCTTGTTCCTTTATCTCTAACAAAACCACACTGTCCATCGCTAATTTCTGGACTGATTTTGTTTCGCACTCTTCGCATGATGATTCTTAGTAATATCTTAGTCATATGACTCATAAGGCTTATTGTGCGATGATAATGGCATTCAATCGCACCCGATTTCTTTGGTAGGGCTATGAATATTGATTTGAGCATGTCGTCTGGTATATGTCAGCTGTTGTAGATATCATTCAATATTTTTATTATTATTTCTATTCCAAAATCACCCATGGCTTCAATCTCTTCTTTAGTTATATTATCTGGTCCAGGAGCTTTGTCTGCTTTCATATTGCGCAAGGCGTCTTCCACTTCTTCTCTGAGTATTTCTGGTCCTTCTCCATTATCCTTAATATTTACTTCCGTTCGTTCATCATTATAAAGTTCTTTAATGTATTCTGTCCATCGTTCCCTTAAGTTTTCTTGATCAATCAACAGTTCTCCTTCCTTTGATCTTAGACATCCAGTTTTTGATTGCGTTTTTCTATGTTAATTCCTCAATTTGTTTGTATATAGCTTTTGCATCTCCTTTTTGTTGCATTTCAATCTCTTTGCATCTCTCTTTCAGCCATGCTTCTTTTGCTTCATTGCATTTTACTACAATTTCTTTATTTAGTCTCTTATACTCATCTTTAATTTCTGTATTTCTTCTTCTTGTATCCATTAGCTGCAAAATGATTATTCTATAGTATTTCATCTTTTTAAAGATCCCATTTTTTAAATTTGTCTTACCCTTGATGAATCTATTTTGGTTGATGCATTTATTCTGTCAAGCTATATGCTTTTATAAACTGCTGAATACTTTATTTATCATTTCCATGTGCTTAACAGGTATATTTTCCAAACATATGAGTATAACAGCACATTCAAAAATGGTGAGTATCTGAAATTTGAAGCAATTAATTACACTAATTAATTTCTATTCAACTGAGGATCTAAATAAAATAATAGCTGTCAGAGTGTCAGTTGTCTCATTAACAAATTGCAAGATGAAACTTAAAAAATAATTTGTTTTAATTAATCTAAAATTTCAACCTCAAACTTTTTTGCAGAAAGGAAACAATGGCATTAAAATTATTATTATTATTTTTTAATACAGAAGGTCACTTTGAAAAGCTTTTTATTTTGTAGTTATTGTTTGGACAGCTAAAAAGACCAATGAGGAAATTCTCAAAGAGGCCAACATAAAAAGGGAGCTCCTAAAAAAATATAAGAAAGAAACAATCAACATTTTTCGGGCACATCATGAGAAGAGGAAAGTTGGAATACTTTGTTACAGCTGGCAAAATAAAAGGAAAGAGAGATCACAGACAACAAATATAGTAAATACCGGATAGCTTGGTGTCATGGCATGGAAAACAGTCAACAACAGAATTGATATGATGCACTGTAGATAGAAGATTATGGAAGGACATGATCGCCTTCACCAACTGGTATGGCACATGATGATGATTGTTTGAAGGAAGTGCCATGACCAGTTTTTCTGACTAGGTAACTGCAGATATTTTTATGCTATTATTTAAGTTATGTTTTTTGTTATCATCACAGAATGTCAGGCGTTACCATGCATAATATCTTCCTCATTCTAGTATGTGTTTTATTTGAAATAGAACTGAAATACTTTGCAATGTGTTTTATCCTAAGCTGATATATGTATTTTTTTTTTAAATTCTACACACTTTTTTATGCATCCAACCTTGTTATTCAGGACAAACAATGTTTCACTCTTTTTATTGATTTGTCAAGCATTAGGAAAATTAAGTTCTCCCCAATAGTAATCTATACTTCAATGCTGTTGCGGTTATCAACAAAGAATTACTCACTGGAGGTATTTTTTTTTTTATTTGTGACATGTTTATAACATGCATTTATGTTAACACTTTACTGATCTTTTATTTTGAAGTATAGTTAGAATACCATTGATTACAATTCTGTTATTCAGAGTTTACTGCTGTTTGTTGATTCATTTGCTTGTTGAATCAATACAGCAAAATTCTACACATAACTACAGTTTACAAAGTGCTTTTTTTAATGTTGACTTTGATGTGATAATACTTGAGAGTGGAATATAAGTTTATTTTTCACTTTATTTCAGCACATTTCAACTGTTTCAAATTTATTTGTTAAAATGAAAATGTATTTCTCAACACCCCTAACATAATTTATTTGCTGTAATGGGATGATGATACACACTAAAGTTTAACAAAAAATTAAATTAAATACAACTTCGAATGTTTTGAAATTCCATGATAAATTATACTGATATTCATGTTTAAGGGCAGTGCCTTGAAAGCCCTCAATGATTGTATATTGAAAATTTATGAGGCTATCAGTAAGGATACAGTCTTGAAACTTCAACAATTTGGATTTCCGCATCATACTAGTAGAAGTAACAACCTGCAAGAATGAGCTTAGTGCATGAAGCAGGCTACATAAGTGTTTACATCTTTTATCATCTCATGAAAGTGACTGAGCACCTATGGGTGTGCCCATATTACTGTCATATAGAATCTGTCAATAATGAACAATGAACATTGGTTGATGGTTAATTTGTAAACCCTAATCAAAATGTATTTTCTCAAGGGTTATCCCATTCCATTATAGTTTATGTGCATTTATGAACATTCAAATAATTGCTTATGTATGCAGCAAATGTTTTATAATAAAGAAATGTTAAATAAAGAATAATAACAAGTACTGAAACAATTTTTAGAAAAGTAAGCAACAAGCAACAGAGATGACAGATAATAATAATAGGACTACTGGGAAAACAACAAATCAAGACTAAATACAAAATAGTATTTGTTTTCAGTAGCTTGTTGGTCCATAAAGTTCAAAGTAAACGGATACATGATTGTAAAATATTTTGTTGGTGGTTAAGAATTTAATTCTTGAATAATATTCTATTTTATTTTGTTTCACACTTTATTTGTGTGTATTTTTCAGTGATAATATACTAATTGTAGCTGTTTGTTATTTCATTGTCAAGTTTGATAGTTTCCCACTAATATTTTTTCATACCTTTCAATATTACACTTTTTTCAGCTCATTGCTTTTAATGACTGGATAAGTATTTTTGTTTAATTGCATTTATACTGTCTGCTTTCATCATGATCAGTTATGACTAATTGTATAAAATCAGAAATGATGACATTAGTTTCCTTTTTATGTCAACTGACAGTGTTAATTTTATAATGTATCATTTCATGTAAAAAAAAAATATATATATAGGCCTATATATATATATATATATATATATATATATATATATAATGTTTTTAAATTTTGCAAATCATTTGTTTCATAATTCAGTTTGCAAGTTTTTGAAAGGTCCAGTATAATATTTTCATCGTTTAAAGGTTTATATAATTATTTTACCTGAATATTCTATGATTTGTTCATGTAAGTATCACAAACATCTATTATATGTATTTTTTTTCTGTTGTAGGAAAAACATTAATTTTAAAAATGTAGGAGGTCTAGAAGCACTGAAAGATGAATGGTTATACTCATCATGAAACTCCATTTATGATGTTGCTTCTAATATTGATGGTTGCTACACTAATTTTAAAACTAGTTTTGCCTAGTATTTATCATTGCCTTAAATTGTATTATCTTTCGTTTGCGTTTTAGCTTTTATAATACCTTGGTCACATCTGCAAGGCCAAAAATTGGTTTGAATTCTTGGGATCTCATCTTCTCTATGAATAAAATATGAAGTGAATAGTAGAATTGGTAAAGAACAACCACACACTATTTCATGCTAGTGTGGTAAAGTGATGTTCATACTTGAGCTATAAAAATCCTCCTTGCAAACTCTTGACCAGAGAAACGTAATGAGGAAAGTTCTATTCCGATATTATAATGCTAAAGTATTTTACAGTCTCTATTAAATATTTATTGACACTAAACTCTCTATTTGGCATATTTGACTTAATTATTAGAATAGTTTATAGATTCTCCTTTTTCAAACATAAATGTTTATTTATTTAGTGTTTTTTTTTTCTCAAATTGTTGTGTATAATTTCAATTTTATTTGGTCTGGTCTTTTATAAAAAAAAAATGACTTACAGACTCGTTCATGTTTTTTTTTTTAAATATGATCTCGCAGAGAACTTGTTATTTGAAATAGATCCGTTTTATCAGCTTTCTAATTATATGTGTGATTTTAGTTTATAAGGTTCTCCAGAACTGTGTTTGCTTCAGATAGAAGAACTGTTTACAAGTTTTATATGTTTCTCTACAGTTTTAATGAACTTTGGTTCTCCATGGCATATAATACTTTCATTCTATTACAGTTAGCATGTGGATCATCATAGAAGCAGTTCAACAAGGTCTGCAATGTAGCAGGAAATGAAAAGAAAACATTTAAGCATGTGATACAGAATCTCTGGATAGATAATAAAAATAACATCAGAATGAAGTATCAAAAACTGCCCTAAAAACAGAATTTGGGAAAATACAGGAGTAAATGCTCACAACAGCAGATCTCAATGATTCCTACCAATAAGTGTTTTATGAAGAACAGAACAGTGTCTTCAAATTTCAAGCAGAATGCAACAGATTTAGAAGCCATAAGACAGGAAGACTTCCAGGACTGGACTACACTTATGGACAGAACCAAGAGTTTGATGAGTCCATTTGCTTTCAAATACAGAATTGACAAAAGAGCTTATTATCAATTGAAACAGCACTGCTTTCATAGCCGAGAGATCATATGGAGGACCTGGAGTAGAACAAAGAATTCATCAAGCTAATGGTTTGTTGGGAATGAGTTTAATTAAGTTTATTGTGAAAGCTATACTTAAGAGAACAATAGAAAACTAGAACACTTTGGCCTTGATACGACCTCCTTCAGAAACAACAATAAAAACAGACAGATGGACGTGCAAGAGAAATATAATAAAATCTAACTGTATTATCTCTATCTATTGTCCTTTCGAGCCGAAGACGGCACATAGGGCAGAACCTCAAAAACAGAAACCCTGAGTGCCAAAATGGCACATATTGCAGAGATCACTATTTCTAAAATCTGTGGCTCTGTTTCCATAACAATACTTTTTAGAATGACAGCTTGTCAAGCCATCGATCAACTTCCTTAGTCGCCTCTTACGACATGACATGTCTGGAAGGTCACAGTGTCACTATTCTTTACTTCCCTCATAATGAGGCCCCGGTAACACACGGGAAAAATGTATTATAGGAAGTAATTAAATTTAGTGAAAATAAGAAAGAAAATATAATTAGAATAAACCTAGCTGATGGTGAGGTTTAATGTCCTCACTCTATTACAATTCGGGAGGACGTGAACTCCCATGGTATATGGTGGATAGGCGGCAGGAACCATTGAAGGCTATGTCTGAAAAGTTTCCTTCTTGCAGTTTCCTCATATTCCAAGTCCGGCTTGTTGCAGGAGCTACTGAGTTAAGTGCTCTGTGCACACCGTGAGCTGTGTGTCTCATCCGTTTTGATCCTGCTTCGATATCCCGTTTGTTTACGATGAATGATGATATCGTATGACAGGGAACAGTTGGCTGTGTTCACTTTCTGCGCGGTTTCGCCTTATGTCTTTTGGCGTGTCCTGAGACTGCTACGATGGGGACTACAGTTACCTTTCTTTGTTTGGGAGATGAGTTGGTAATTCGGATGATTCCACTGGCACGGGCGGTTGAGTAATTATGGATTTTAATTCGTTTGCTGTGATACCGAGGCCTTCCATAACCAATAACAATAACTCTATTACAATGAGATGAAGAGTGATCACTAGTTGAAAAACAAGAAAACGCTTTCCTGATGACTGACTGGAGAAGAGTTGAGTTGAGTTTAAGGCACAGAGGTTGACATGAGCAGTTAAATTTGACACCAAGCTAATGTAGCTGACTGCAACAATGACTTTCTTCTGCCTGCCGGAGAAGTCCATCTCATTGGGAAGTATAATACTAGGTCTTCTATATCAGCAGATAGCACTGTGTGGATGACAGAAGAACTAGAATCTTACCCCATTTATATACACAATAGAAAGACTTTAGATCATACAATTTTTTTTAAAATTTCTGAATATCTAGTCTTGTCACGAAAAGTAAAACAGTTCATTTGTTATTGCTGCTTATTCAGCCTATTTCATCATGACTATCAAACCATGGATAATTAATAAACAAAGTCACTTAAGAGAACAGAGATATAATTTTACAGAAGAGTGTTCAGAATTTAATGAACAGGTAAAATGGTCTACAGAATAAATTGTAGCGGACAGATAAAATATGATGGAAAGATAACAGACAAGTAACACACTAAATATATTTATATTGCTACTTCATGCTACAAGTTTTCCTATGATTGTAAATAGTTGAAGTTTTAAATTTAATAAAAATGCAATTTAAAAAACTGTACATGAATCTTAAAGAAAATTTAACAATAAATAATAATAATTACAATTGTTTATTGTTTTGTTGTTATTATTTAGATGTACCTGACTAAGTGTGATATACCATTTTTTTTATTTACTCTCTCTCTCTCTGCGATCAGGACTCAATCAGAGTAGGATTCCAGACTCTCACATGAAGTCAGCTGTCAGGTTAAAGTGTGTTGATCGCCCCCACAGACAGAACATCACAATTAGAGTCTGCCAGATCCACTCTGATTGAGCACCCGTTAAAACGTTGCACTGTGTTCTGCACCAGTGGCCCAGTGCATCCGATTTCAGCCAGCATTTTATTCAGGTTTGCTATCCTTAGCCTTTGATTTTCCCCAATCTTCCTGCAAGGCAACAGATGATCTTTTCTGTAGGGGGATTCTACCCTTAGATGGTCGGCCCTCCCAGGTTTATGAGCACCATCTGCCCGAGTCACTAGAAGTGACTAACACAGACATGTACACACAAAGATATGAGATGTGACTAACACAGACATGCACACAACGATACGAGGCATGACTAACACTGACATATATATATATATATATATAAGATATATGATACATGACTAACATAAACATGCACATAAAGATATGAGATATGACCAACATAGACATGCACACACAAAGATATGAGATGTGACTAACATAGCCATGCACACACAAGGATATGAGATGTGACATACACAGACATGCACCCACAAAGATATGAGATATGACTACCATAAACATGCACACAAAGATATGAGATATCACTACCCCAATCATGCACACACAAGGATATGATATATGACTAACACAGATACACACTAAAATATGAGATATGACTAAACACATACACACATAAAGATATGAGACATGATTAACACGGACACACCAAGATATGAGATATGACTAACATGACATATCATGGTTTATCAATATTATTATATACCTACAGATCATGGATTCTTAATGCAGAATTGGGAAAATACTATTCTACTCTATACGTGGAATCAGTTTCATTGCAGTTGGGGCATTCCATGGCCAGCACACACACACACTAGCTAAGATATGAGCCATGGCTAGCACAGAAACACATAAAGATATGAGCCATGGCTTCACGGAAAAAAAAATGAACCATGTCCAGCACAGAAACACATTAAGGTATCCATATGCTTGGGTTTGTTGTAGTCGGCAGACTCTTCTTATCAGTGGGAATCATCGACATACGATACGCAGTCTCCGATTAACTGTTCACAGGTTTCGTTCAAACAGTTGTCCGGAGATTTGAGAGTGCAGTCTGACCCGTAGAACGTTCCCTTGCATGTACAGTTCCCGATTGACTGTTCACAGGTGTCGTTGAAACAGTTGTCCGGACTTTTGAGAGTGCAATCTGACCCGTAGTACGTTTCCTTGCACGTACAGTCTGTACTTTCCGGGTCACATATGATGTCACAGCCATCAGAACACGTCTGTTCGCACTGTAGCCCAAAATTACCATCGGGACAAGTGTCATTACAGGTGTAGCCATGATGTTTACATTGTAGACATTTTCCGGATTTCTCCTCACGTAAAGGACAGACACTAAGACAAGACCCAGAGCAGTCATGCCCATAGATCCCATGTGAACAGTTGTCATGATACGTACCGATGATGACGTTGCAGCCTTTGCAGCACCCACTACACACTGCACAAAACGATCAAGAATGCCCGTCCAGACAATAGGTGTCTGTAAATGTTTGCACCTCACACACCTCAGTGCACTGTCGGCCTGCGAAATGGTTGGTGAGAACTCAATCTTAATGTGTGCCATTGTCGCTTGTGTGGTGACTACAACAGTGTTCACAGAAGTATTTGGGTATGATATATCATTATACTGGAACACTACACCGCCACTGTCAGAGAAAGCCTTTAGAGTGGCATTCTTTACCCGAATCATATTGCTAGCTCGATAATAAATTCGAGTGGTGTAAGTCTTCTGGGGCGTGGCAAAGTTCAGATACCAGTAAACAGAATTGGTTCCACTTCTCAACTGTGCGTGTGTGCAGTCATTGTCATAGAGATTGGTCTTTGTTTTGCCATTAAAGCCCGCCTCTGGTACACATCTGTCTCCTGTATAACAAGCATTAGGTGTGTCGGTCTGGTTTGTGTTCTGTTTGAGAGTCACATTCCGACCCCCGCCAATGTATATGGAGCAGATATTTGCAACTGTCGCCCCTTCAATCCGTAACTTGTTGATCAGACCAGCCCCAGAGCAAAAGACATCAATCTCGTGCGATCTAACTACAAACCTTGATTGATTGTTTTTTATTTTTATTTAGACATGTAAAAAATTGATTGGTTAATGTATTATTTTTATGTGACCATAGCACCATGTTGTTGGAATACTCCAGACAGATTTCTTCAACATTCTCCACATATCTCTATTTTCGGTCATTCTTTTGGGATGAGTCGCGTCAATTCTTGAATACTATCTTCCCATCGATACTGTCTATCTCCCTTTCTTTATCCTTCGACAGTTCCTTGCAAAATGTGCTTTGCCAAGCCAGACGATCAATATACCAGGCCAAACCATATAGTTTGGCATTTCTTCACAGTATATATTGTGAAGAAGATTATTTCACACACTGGTTTATCAATATTATTATATTCCTACAAATCATGGATTCTTAATGCAGAATTGGGAAAATACTATTCTACTCTATACGTGGAATCAGTTTCATTGCAGTTGGGGCATCCCATTTATGCTCCACTGCCCGTTCCAGCATTTTTCAAAGCGCATGCAGACTGATTGTTCCTGTAAGGTGTTGATTATATATACATCTGCTTTTCCCACTAAACACTCTGGATCGACCAGATCTCTTTTCTACCATTAGATTCTTCCGTCTCTCAATATATAGATCATTGTCCAACCTATTCTCCTCCTCTTCTCTTAAGTAATGAAGAACAAACTTGGTGATGTTCTCGTCCAAAGTAAGGCCACACTCAGTGCCAGAGCTGACAGTGAGGTTGTTTACTAGTTTATTGCATGTACACCAGCGTGCCCTGGACAGTACACCCAGGTTAATGTGTTCACTTTAGCATCATCCAAGAGCTGCATCCACTCCAGCCACAGAGACTGTCTGTCAATCTTCTGTAACATACTTTGTGAATCAATTACAAACACTGTGATTTGCATTCTGTGTAACCAACCATGTTATCGTCGCCATTGCTGCTTCTATCTCTATTCTCTTGTTGGACACCATAATGATTAATTTGCCAGATTCCCTGGCCACTTCTTTACCATGAAGGTATGCCACAATATCCTAACCACTGTGTTGTCCATGTGATACAGAACCATCTGTGCAGATGACCGGATCCTGGGGTGATGACACTTTTATATGGATTCCCTTATTACGACATCAGTAGTTCCATAGGCTTAATTGTGACAATCCTAGGTCACCTGAATGATTACTTTGGTTAGCCTAATTTTTTTCCGCTGTTTCTATCCAATTCTTGCCAGTCCTAATGTCATTCAGATCACATACTCTCTTTGTGGACTCCTCAGCCAATTTTCCACGCTTGAGACAAATGACCATGGTCACACCCAATTCTGAATGTAAGGGATGATTTATATTCCTTACCACACTCAAATAAGCCCAAACCTGAGCAGATCTATATAGTACTCTAATGCTTGGTAAATCAAGTAAGCACCTCATTGAACAGATAGGTGTATCTCCGGTGCATCCAAAAAATGCCCATAGGCCCTCATTCTGAACCCTTTCCAACCTTGCGATCTGATTTGACGAGAGAGTGAGTATACCCAAACCATAATCCAGTACTGAGAGCACCACAGCCTGCATGAGTGAGAATAGTAGCGATTGTTAGAAGTTCACCCTGGCCATGATCTCGAACACGCTGACACCTCTCCTTGCCTTTTGAAAGTCAGTGCTCCTTGTTGATTGAAAGAAAGAGACTTATCAAATGCTATTCCCAAATACTTAATAGTCGGACTCCTCATGACTACAGAAGCCTTGTTTGAGCGAATGAGTGCTTTGTTGGTATTGCACCAAGTGATCCACAATTTCCTGTAATTGTCTAGCCATTGTAAATTGCCCTGGCATTGTAGAGAGAATTACTGCAGACTTCAATCAGAGCATCAAGGCCGGGGACATCCCTGAAGAATGGTTACATAGATATCTGGTTCCACTCCCAAAGCCTAGCAAAGATAATTCCACACTGAGCAGATAAAGCATTATTACAATGCAGAATACCTATGGAAGGTTCTCGAAAAAGTCATCTCCTAAAAGCTGACAGCTCATCTTGAGATCAAAAGATTGTTGCCAAATAAACTAGGTGGTTATAAGCTGGGCAGAGATGCTATTTCTTTTCATCCTGGCTTATGACATTTACAAATGTTTTCAAAAGAAACAGGAATCAGCAACTGGCTACCATCGATCTTGACGATGCATACAGTCGAGTGGACTATGTCACATTTGTACACCTGCTTAGTGAGACAGACTTTGACCCACAGCTCATGCGTTGGGTTGCACCTATACTGGTGCTAAGAAAGGTGGCTCTACGTTTTGGCACCTGGTCATCTGAACCGAGATATATATTGCTGGGGTTGCCTCAAGGATTGACGTTATCTCCTGCATTGTTCAGTATACACACTGCTAGGGTACCGCAACCAACTAGTGTCAGACCGGGCCACACTCTCGTCTTTGTAGATAGCATTATGACGTATTTACACGGTCACGATAAAGCAGAAATAAGAAAATACAAACTCTGGAAATGAAGTCTTTAAGATCTCAGGTATCTCATACAAAGACTACATCATAAATGAAGAATTTTATAAAATCATTACTAACAACTAACTCAAGACCAAAATATGAAAAGCTTCATACTTAAATATAAAAAAAAAACCTTTGATGCAGGGGTGTATGATAAGATCTCATGGCCAGGCCAAAACCTAATTGCAGAGAACAGTGAAGGGTAAAAGACACAGAAGTTGACACAAAACCATATTGCAGAGAACTACTTATTGTTTGTTTTATTTACTCAACTACTAAAGGAGTGAGTGGTTCTCATCATCATCTGCCCTGAACAGAGTGTTAAGTGGGTGTATGTTATGTTGTGTTGTTGTTTGCAGCTGGGCTGTGATATTTGTGCCTTTTGGCCCAGTACATCAGACTTCAGCATCACATTTTGATTACCAGATTGTTTTTCCTATTTGATCTCTTCACACCTAGCCAGACTAGTCTATTTCCAGGAGCACCACGGGGAAGTGAAGGAGAATCTTGACTAGTGTCGTATTCTCTATGATACCGCAGCTACCGCCAGTAACCTGAACATATTAACGAAATACAAAAGAAAATGATAATTTATTATTTTTTAAAATAATTATATTACACATTTTCGAATATTCTATTACACATTACGTAGGCTAATTTGATTTATTTGCTTTGATTTGCATTTATTAAAGCAAGGTTTTCCTCTGGCCACTATAACGTTAGTGAATGAAACCGAAACTACATTGTAACCTCTATTAGCCAGCGGTACATTTTTCCTCTATCAGAACCTTGTATTAATTAACGACCTTGACATTCAAAAATTCACGTCAAAATTAAACGGCAAAGAAACCTCAACACTAATGGGTTTCATGGGTTATTTTTAGCTCTAGCCAATCAGAATCGTCACAAAGTGAAACTGAAACTATGTCTCATTACCGGAACTTCCTGAGCTATTTATAACTAGTTTATGAGCATCAGCATCTGTTACTGTAGAAAGAACTTTTTCTGCTCTCAAGAGAATCAAATCTTATTGTCGCTCAACTCAGACACAAGAACGCTTATCTGGTTTGGCATTAATGCCCATTGAGAAATCATTCCCTCAGAAACTTAGAAACCAACCTAACGGTACTTTCAATGACAAAGTCATCAAGACATTTTAGTCCCAAACAAGACGGATATAATTAACATAAATAAGTAAGTAATTTAAAATGTAGTGAAGTCATTAGAAAATATTACTTCATGTTAGCCTACTGAATATAATGTATGTTTTTATTTATTATGTCAGCGGTAGCCCAGACCCCAAAACCAGTATACACCACTGATCTTGACCAGCTGTTGTTTGCCGATCCTGATGCATGCAGTCAGTTGTTGGTTGCTTACCACACACAGCTCAGTTGCTGGATGGGTGTCTAGGCCCCTGGCTTAAACAGGAGCAGCGAAATGTGAAGGGCACAGTGGCTGACACAAAATCATATTACAGAAAGAGGTGAAGAGTGAAAGGCACAGAGGTTGAAAGATAACCATATTACAAGAAATAGTGAAAGACACAGGTGTTGGCTTTGTATGAGAACTGAACAGTTGGAGTGTGTCATTTGATGGCTTTTTATGAGAAAGGAACAGCTGGAACATGTCATTTGTTGGCTTTGTATTAGAAGGGAACAGCTGGAACATGTCATTTGTTGGCTTTGTATGAGAACTGAACAGCTGGAATATGTCATTAGTTGGCTTGTCATTTGTTGACTTTTTATGAGGAGGGAACAGTTGGAATATGTCATTAGTTGGCTTTGTATGAGAAGGGAACAGTTGGAATATGTCATTAGTTGGCTTTGTATGAGAAGGGAACAGTTGGAATATGTCATTAGTTGGCTTTGTATGAGAAGGGAACAGTTGGAATATGTCATTAGTTGGCTTTGAATGAGAAGGGAACAGCTGGAACATGTCATTAGTTGGCTTTGTATGAGAAGGTAACAGTTGGAATATGTTGTGACATCAGGAAAAATTGAGAGAAGGAAAGATAGAAGAAAATTGAGAGAAGAGGATACAAAACAGTTTAAGAGAATGGATTGGTATTAAGTCAACATATAAACTAATAACTAGATGTAGACACAGAAAGTTGTGGACAGACATGATCACCTACATCAGCAGGCACATGACTTGAGCAATGACTATCATACTCATTTAGTGCAAAGGAACTATGGTAAAGGATATGGATTAAAATCCCATAGAAAACTGCTAGCAATTTTCTGTTGTTGTTTGTTCATTATCTATGAGTGCTGCTCACAAACCTGTACCTATATGTTGTCCCATCTCAGAATATATTTTAAATAATTGTTTTCTATCAAAAACCAATTTCACTGCACTGGTAGTTGTAATCTTGTAATCGTAAGGTTTCTGTAAAATAGCTCTCTGAGTATGTGAGGTTTTTATCAATACAACAGAAGAGATTTCAGAGACAAAATTTGTTATGGACCCTATGGTTTTAAGTATCAATCTACATTCTTTATCTTTATCTCTAACACATAATATATGGATGTTAGATAATTGGATGAGGAATTATATTTCACCAAATTAAAAGAAGCTACAAGATGTGTACAAAGCAAATGAGGGATAAATGACTAAAAGAAAAAAAAATATTAAAATTTTAAATTAAGACCATAATTGCCTACATCATAAATATTGGGTCAAAGTAATCCAATATGAATTATTTCGTGAAAAGAAAACAATTAGCAATTTGTATTCAAGGAGCCTTAAAAGTTGTATTAATTAGCATTAACAAAAACTAAAAATAAATATCTTTTATCATCAACAGTCACAATGTATTTATTGATTTCATCTTCACTATAATTGATTACAAGTATCCAACATGAGACTATTTTTGGGTCTAAATCCAGATCGAAATCACCGTAAATACCTGCTTCCATTGCCAATTAGTTATTATCATAATTCAAAACATTTTTAAAAAGTTAATTTACTGGCTTTTTTCAACCATCATCAAATAAATTCTAACATTTAAAGTTAATATTAATCAATGCCATTTCTATCAGCTGATTTTTGTCAGCGATAAACACTGAGGATCCAAATGGAAAAATCACACTCTTTTACATGATTTATTTCCCCCTACTCGTGTATTTTTAGAACCCTTCACCTGACCAGAGGGTATAGCTACACCTGTGTGACCATTTCTTTCCCATTCTGACCACAGTCCACTACACAGGGAAGTCATTTTTTCTTTTCTTTAACCAATTTCAATTATTTTGTTTTGGATGTTTCATTACTAGTTCGCTATGTAGGATTAGTTTTATTTACTTACATATCTGTGTGTTCGTGTTTGTTCCTGCTGAAGGCCTATTGAGCCGAAACGTCATTCAAATCTGTGTCATCTACTAATCACATAAAGCTTTTACCATACTATTTTTTTTTTTTATTTCAATTTTCCCTCACATTTAGCTTTACTGCAGCTTTGCATTTTTATGCATTCATTTGCCTTTCTTCACCTTAAACCCTTTCTTTGTAAACACCAGAAGGAGAAAGGAACTCTCCAGTAAAGAATGTTTACAAGAAATTATAAATGTGAAAGTAAGAATATGTTTATATGTGTTAATTTGAGAACAGCACAGGGTGACATACACTATGTTGATACGGACTTGACCGAAATGAGCATGACGTAGAATGCCTCAAAACATATGGGAAGAGTTCAATGAGCAAGTAAATAGATGTTACTAAATTGTTAATAAGGACACATAGAAGTGAAAAAAAAAACATAAAATTTCATTAAGTATTTTTTTTATAGTTTTAATTTCAACATATGCACATATATTTACATTCATTATGTCTGAAAGTAATAAAATTGAAAAAAGTCTTAATAAATTAACACAGTTTCTCTCATTCCTATTATGTCTGTCTGGCTTAGAAATGATTGATATTATTTTTTGTGTTTTTTTTTGTTTTTTTTTTAATGTTTGTGTGTGATATTTTAAACAAAATTTATCTTTCATACAAATGAAAAAAAAAAAATTGTTTCTTAACAATGTAAAAACATCTGACACATTTTATTGACCAACTTAATCAATTATTCTTTTAGTCAGTCTTTTACTGAAATAAGTGTTCAATCTTGCAACTGTTCTAAAACATGTTTTCAAAACCTTTTTCACTGATACTTGATCTTACATTAATTATTGTTGGTCAAATTTTGTTCTGTAATTAAGAAATGAAAACTAACAATGGAAATGAGCAAATATAATAATTAAAATTGTAAAGAAAACTATCAATAATAAATCAGACTTTACAATGGGTTGCCTAAGTCATTAAAAAATGTGATATCTATTTACACTTTTTGGTCAAGGAAGACAAACGGAAGTGTCATCAGGACAAATTAATAACAATAAACCCTAGAGATTAACTGAAGAATTTATCTTTATGCAGTTCTAAGCCAAACTTAATACTTCAATGCTCACTCAACAGTAATGATAATAGTAATAATAATAAATAAATAAAATTACAAGTATCCAGAATAAATAGAGAACTGCAAAACAACAAATTAAAAAGTATAAGAAATAATTTTTAAAATAATTTAAAACTATAATAGTAATACAAATAATAATAATAAAAGACTAATGTAAGAATTAGTATTTTGTAATAATATATTTAAAAAAAAACACACACATTAATGAGTATAATTTAATTTTAAAATGCAATAAAAATTATTATGTTTAGAAAATAGATTTCTAAATAATTGTAAATTAAAAGACATTTTAACTTTGAAACTTTGGATGGAATATTGTTAGCATTTAAAGAATATTATCCAATGATCAAATTTGATATTGAAAGTTGTCATTGATTTTTGTTGTCATGCCATGCGCTGGCACCAGTCTCATTCCCTGAAGTACATGTTAGATATGAGAAGTGAAGGAACAAAACTTGATATCATACACCATTAAAATATCAATGATAGACTGACAAATGATGAGTGGAGAACTCTGAATATGCAAAAAATATTTTTATATTTTGATTTCTTACAAGAATTCACTTTCAAAGTTTTTACTTCTTTCTTCTTTTCTTCTTCTCCTTGCCATGGACTAACAAAGTAGCCAATGACCAAGGTATCTCCTTAAAGTGAAATCATAAGATAATAAGCATAAACTGTACATAGCAGATATATTTAATAAGAATGTTACAAATAAGGTGAATTTATCCTCAAATCCCATACATTTATTATTTCATTCTAATCTTAAAATCTCATGATGAAATTAGTTCTCAGAACCAAACATTTATGTACATATTTTTGTCATATTCCACAACTGCAAAAACATATCAAGGATAACAAAAAATTGTATGCTAAATTGCTAACTATGCACAAATATGTATAAATGGAAATTTTTAACCTGGCATAAAGATACACGTAACATTAAAGAAAATTGGTTGCACAAAACAGTATTAACATCTTTAAAATAATACTATCTTTCATATTTTGACTACAATGGACGGACTGTAAAGATATCACAATAATATTTATGTTACATTGTAGTTAAACACATATTTTGTACAGCAGAAAAGACTTCTTGTTTTTCTCAGATAAACAATTGCTCACTTTTCATGTAAATAAACAGCTACCAATATTCTTTTTTTTTGTTTTGTGTTTTTAGTTAGTTTTTTTTCGGGGGGGGGGGGGGGGGGGGGGGTGTGTGTTGGAAAAGTTCTTAAAATTATTGAGTTTAGTTTTTACGTTAACTCCAACGATATAGAGCAAAAATATTATTATTTTAAAACAAAAATAATTAAATTACTAATTCACAAATCAGAATGAAATTCAAGATTAAACTTTCACAAGTCACATATAAAAGTAAGACATCTTAAAATATCAAATTGTGTGTGACATGGATGAATGATTAGCACAAGTCATTTACAAAGTGCAAGTTGATTACTAAAAAAAATTGCAAGATAATTATTAAACAATAATAAAAATAATAAATTAAAACAAGTAAATAAAGGAAGTAAAGTAAAATACATTAAAGAATTATTATTTTTAACAAATTCACTTGATATCTCTATTTTTTATTATTACAATGTTGAAAATGAACAAATTAAACATGGGATTTTAATTAACATTTTAAAATAACATATTTTAATTTACCAGTACAGAAATAAAATGTTTAGTAAAAAAAATAATTTTTTTTTGGTGTGCGTTCCCCAGCTTTTACCTCTGACGAAGTCCCTAGAGACTAGGAACTGAATTTTGTGTGTTAGTCCGTTTTTTCCTGGCAGCCGTGTGCACAGGGGTCCCTTGCCGCACAGGCAGATAACTCCATCTTTGGAGGTACTCATTTTTTCTGTCCATGAGTAATTGACGAAATAATTTATTAAATACTTGTAATTGTCACCAAATAAACCTTCTATAACAAAGTGGACACAGTAATAGTACATAGAGAATTTTGTAACAGAGAATTTTAATAGACAAAAAAATTATTCACAATAATTTGTTAATTATAAAGTGATGTGTGCAAAAAGTATATTACATTTAAGCTGTAAATTGAAAAAATGATAAGTTTATGTACAGTATCTTAGCTACTAAATTCAGGGAACAACAATGCATAGTGTTATAATTTTATTTTTGGAGAGATTTAAGGTAAGATTATATGCTATGAATGTTTTAAAATGAACATTATGAAGAATGACATACATTTATAATGAATGAGGTTGAGCATTCTTCAACACATTTTAAGTTCCTTAAATTCTTGGAGCTTTACACTCAATAATCTGGTGTACAGATATATCGATCTCTAAAATGTCATGATACCCATAACAATTTTGAATTATTTTATAATATTCACATTTATTTGTACAAGTAAATTATAATTAACATGAGACATAATTGATTTGCATAAGGATAACATTAAAGTAATAACAAACATTAACTTGGCACACAAGTAAACGAAAAAAAAATATCACAGAAATTGAGGTCAACATTAAAATTGGAGGAATGTTTCCCTGTCTCTGTTCTTCCTTTAAATATCCATGCTTCTCTTTCCTTTTCCAGTGTCCTTCCAATGCACTGAAATATTTTCCATTTTAATAGCCTATTTTTATGCTAAAATTATCATACTACTGCAGACAGCCATTCAACTTCAAGGAAAAACTTTGGCTTTTGAGCATATTTTTGTTTGACTTTTCACAATCTGAATGATTTTTCTGAAATGAAATATATATTTACACTCTATATTTTCACTCTATTTTCACTCTAAACCAATTTTTTTAAGGATTTTACTGTTCTGGCCTGTTTCAACTTAATGTTAAGAACATCTAACATTCCTTTATATACAGAATATATATTTACAAAATAAACAACTGCAATGCACTTTTGTATTACTAAATAATAATTATAGTAGTTGACTTATCTCAGAAAAGGATTATATTCACAATTATGTTCAAAATGTAATGCTCCTATTTAAATTGGCTTGTATTCTCATTATTTTTCTTCCAATAATGGTCAGAAGACAACATCAATAGTTTAGATGAACTATCTGGCTCACTTCAAGCCCTCCACAAAGTTTTATAGTTTTGGAAGCTGTAGCACCATTTTAGGTTTTACATTGTCTCTGTCTTCACTGTAGACTGACACTCTTGTCAAATGTGTTATTTACCTTCTTAGCAAAGTCCACAAGCATACATCTTTCTCATCATTTTCCACCTTTCTGAACATATGATTTCTAAGTGTTGTGTCTCTTTCTCAGTCTGATGATTGTGGTCTGTTTTTTTGCATCATAAGGAGTTTTAGGAATGTCTAGAATTTGTTACAATGTGTGTTTGTATCACTTCCATAGGTTTTCAAATAACACATTTATAATAATTTATTTTCTTTTAAATTAACTTTCTGTGATGTTATTTTCTATGTGTCTGAAAGATCTCCTTTCTTGTGTCAAGTGGTAAACCTTTTAGTTTTCTGTTGTGTCACTGGAATCCATTGCACAACAGTTCTTGTGAGTGAGCAGAATGTCAGTTCATTGACATCGAAGGTCTTGGGGCTGTTAATCAACATTGATATAGAGTTGAGAAATAGTCAGCACATTTGGGAGTAATAAGATTGTCTCACTCATTGCTTCCTTTTTTTTACTGAAAGCAACATATTTCTATGTGTTCAAAGTAAAAGTAACTGACAGCATTTTTAAGAATCACTGATACTTGACTCAGCTTGATGAGTTTCTCTGGCATCACTTTTAATGTGTTGAACATTGATTGGCTGAGAATTTGAGAGTAAAATGTCATTGGCCACTTCAGAATTTGATGCCATATTTGTATTTAAGCCAACTGAATCAATTGATGATGGTGTACTAGACTTTCTGGCTTCAAATGCAGCTGGTGTTTCATGTTGGTCACTAGTTTCTGGTGGGTCAGTTCTTGTCATTGTGTAACTCTTACTTCCCTTAGACCAACTAGTTGTTGTTCCTGATTCATCAGTTCTGGTCTCTGACCTGTACTCTGTCTGATAAGAATGTACAGATTCAAAAGTCTTTATTTGTTGATGACTGGATTTCAGAGGAGAGCTTGATTCATTATGGACTTGAAATGATGGACTTTTGGAAGTTGTAAACTCTGACTTATTTGAATTATAACCAGAATTGCTTGAAGTTTTTCCTGCTGGAAAATTTCCTGACATAGCATTTGGGCTGTTTTGTGAGTCAGATGTTAATGTATCTTGTGCTGAAGTCCTGTCAGGTTGTTGTGAGTAATGAGGTGTTGAAGAACCTAAGGTTGTCCAATGAAATGTTCCATGTGGTGATCTAGAATTTGATTTGTCATAAGATGACGTATGTAAGACATTTCTGACTGGAGCTCTGTGAGGAATGTGAACCAGAGAGTTGATTCTGCGTTGGCCTCGGACTAGATGATCACGTGCATATGCTGCATATGATGGTGTGCGCATGAAGATTGGATGTCCAGGGGATGAACCTTGGAAGCTAAAAATAAAAATATATACAATTTAAAAAAAAAAACAGTTCATAATTTTCAACATAAATCATTATCACTAGATACATACAGAAACTACCTTTCATGAACACCAGTGCAAAGTTTAAGATTGTACTTTGCTCTGCTAATCTGAATTAAATATTTTGTCGTGCTGGTCAGATGCCTATCAAAATGAAGAAACTTCCAACACTTTATTGGCAAAAACCTGGTCACAGCAGAAGTATCTCTAGAAGGATATTGATTCAGAAAATTACCTCAAGGAAAGAAACATCCTTTTATTAATGCAGAACAACTGTCTTCAACATCTTACTGAATAAGGCTTAAGGTCAACCAAGAAAGTATTAAAGTACTGAAAAATCAAAATAGCCAAGAAGAAAAAAATATATATTTGGAAGGTAAATCAATAGAAAAAGTAGATCACTTTGTAAATCTTAGAAGTTGCATAGAATAAAAAAAGGAGATACATCAAAAGAAATTAGAATAGGATGAGCAAAAGCAGTAATGACTTTCAAAACCTTGAGCAAATATAGAAATAAAATATTCTAAGCACAAAAACAAAGTTTATGATATTCACATCAAATGTATTTTTCACCCTTACATATGAGAGCTGGCCCTTAAATATGAGAACTGGCCCTTACATATGAGAGCTGGCGCTTAAATATGAGAACTGGCCCTTACATATGAGAGCTGGCCCTTACATATGAGAACTGGCCCTTACATATGAGAGCTGGCCCTTACATATGAGAACTGGCCCTTACATATGAGAACTGGCCCTTACATATGAGAACTGGCCCTTACATATGAGAGCTGGCCCTTACATATGAGAGCTGGCCCTTAAATATGAGAACTGGCCCTTACATATGAGAACTGGCCCTTACATATGAGAGCTGGCGCTTAAATATGAGAACTGGCCCTTACATATGAGAGCTGGCCCTTACATATGAGAACTGGCCCTTACATATGAGAGCTGGCCCTTACATATGAGAACTGGCCCTTATATATGAGAACTGGCCCTTACATATGAAAGCTGGCACTTACATATGAGAGCTGGCCCTTACATATGAGAACTTGCCCTTACATATGAGAACTGGCCCTTACATATGAGAACTGGCCCTTACATATGAGAACTTGCCCTTACATATGAAAGCTGGCCCTTACATATGAGAGCTGGCCCTTACATATGAGAACTGGCCCTTACATATGAGAACTGGCCCTTACATATGAGAACTGGCCCTTACATATGAGAGCTGGCCCTTATATATGAGAACTGGCCCTTACATATGAAAACTGGCCCTTATATATGAGAGCTGGCCCTTAAATATGAAAACTGGCCCTTAAATATGAAAACTGGCCCTTACATATGAGAACTGGCCCTTACATATGAAAGCTTGAGAACAACAAAAGAAATAGAGACTAAATAAGATACATTTAAAAACAAATATCTCATGAAAATACACTGTACAGAATGTAATAGTAAAGAAAATGACCATGAACAGTATTCTCTTCTATGGTCAAGAAAAGAAGATGAGCATATGTCATCCATATAATTCAAAAGAAAACAAGAAAATTAGAAAGAAAATCCTCAAATGGGAAATAGCATGCAAAAGGAAAAGACCTAGGGAAACACTAAGAGGAGCACTAATAAAAGAGGCAGTAACAGCAGGTACTGACTCCCTTGCTGAGATTTAGAGGGGACAAATAATAATAAATAAATATTATTATAGAGGGAAACTTCTGAGGCGATAATTCAGCGAATCATAGGTGGAAGAGGTATGTTTTACAGTATTCAGAGAAAATGACAAATAAACAACAAAACAAAAAGTTCTCATGGCAAGGCGCAGTGCCAAGGAGTACGGGTTCGATCCTGCTTCGAACCAGATATTGTTCTTTGTTTTTTTTCTGTTGTTGTTTATTGCCATTTTTCTGAGTGCTGTAAAACATACCTCCTATGATTCGCTGAGATTAAGAGGCTCTTCCAGAACGTGCGAGAGACACTGAGAATCCTCCTGTACAAAGTCTGACAGCACTAACAGCAACAGCTCGTTGGACATGGAGAGTTTTTATTTCTGTCTTGTTTGTCACCTTCAGCTCAAGAAGAACTAACTTCTAACTTACTATGATGCCAGTTAAATGCAGATCTGAATGCAGCACAATTCTCTCTCTCTATCTCTCTATCTATATATAAATATATATATATATGGGAGCCGCGATAGCTCAGTGGTTAGTGAACTGGACTACAAAGGACAAGAGGTAGGGTTCGATCCCAACCGACGACTTCTGGGTTCACCCAGCCTTGAATGGGTACCTGATTTTTTTCAGGGAAAGTGAAGCGACACGGGCGTAATACTGACCACATTACCCAAAAAAATCATGTGCCGAAGGTCTGTAAAATATATGGTCACTAACACCATATTCCCTATATGCCACTTGGCGTGACGGGTGGTACTTTACTTACTTATACTGTATATATATATTGGAAGATGAGTTATAATTCGGATGATTCCACTGGCACGGGCGGTTGAGCAATTATTGATTTTAATTCGCTTGCAGTGATACAGAGGCCTTCCATAACCAATAACCAATATATATATATATAATATTTTTTTTTTTTTTTTTTTCTTTTGGGTGACTGCAAAAGTAAATTCAACTTCAAAATGGTGGATCCTCAAATGTTTGACATCGTTAACATGTCTCAGGTTTCTAGCTCAGCTCTCATTTATGTCTTTGAACCAATGAGCTATTTTAAGCTTTTACAATTAAAAGAACAATCTTACCTACAAAACTGACAAGTTATCATCATCATTAATAGCTATTAAGGTCATTAAATATACATGCAGTTGTCACAATGTTATTTGATTAAATAGTAATCATCATCTAGTACTATGCCCACTGGTGTTTGTGATCATGTCTCTCCATAACTTTCTATCTCAACAGCGGTTTATCAATTGCAGTGTTAACTTCCTACTAAACCACTCACCTACTTGTATTTTTCTCTCTGCATTCTTTTATCCGTTCCCCTCAATTTTTTCTGTTGTCACAATATATTCAAGTTTTTCCCCTTTTCATGACATTAAAAAAAAAATATAATGATTATTTCCCTTGTGATGTTGGAAATAAGCTTTCTTTCCACAGTGACCAATTTTATAATGTCCTCATTAATTTTCCTTTCAGCCTTATCCTTAGCTTTACAGCAGCAAACAATGAAGATCAGACTATTGCAAACAGTAGTTGCATTAGTATTTATGTATGCATGTTAAACATGGACACTCACCTCTGATCTTGAAAGAAGAATACAGGCTTCGGAGATGAAGTGGTATAAAAAGATATTACACATATCATACAGAGAACATAGCAATGAAGAAGTGTACAAAATAATCCAATTAACCACTGGACCAATAAAAGACCTATTGTCACTAGTAAAAGAGCGGAAACTGACCTAATATAAACATGTCACATGGTCCACAGACCTTGTCAAAACCATTCTGCAAAGCAAAATACCAGGCAAAAAAAAGACAGGGAAGACAAAAGAAAAGATGGGTAGATAACATCACCTAAATGAATAGGAATATCTTTTGTTGTATCATTGAGAGTTGCTCTAAATTGCAACGGTTAGAAGCAAATTGTGAAAATATTATCTATGGTGCCCTGATGACCAACAAGGTCACAGGATAATTGAATGATTGATTTACAGCAATCTGATATTTTTATGTGTTTACTTTTCAGATAATATCAAATGAGTGACAATGAACAATGACCACACTTATAACATTATCACCAAACAAGTCTATGTTTTACTCACAATCTAATTCTGGACTCTGATGTTGGACTCATATCACTTGGTGTGAATTGTCCTGAGTATGTCTGCAAGAAATAAAAAATATAAACTGTCAGCAATTTGGAACTAAGAAAAAGTTCAGAATACTTAAGTATAAATGGTAACATAAATTATTCAGAACTTATACTCTAGCAAAAATAAGCTGTTTAGAGTCTGAAAATGGTAAGAAACAGTACAAGAAGTAAGATCTGACATGATAAGATAAAGAAGAATACAACAATTACTGTTTAGTATAATACAGCATAATAAGTTACAGTGTCTCTTGTTACGAAGACAGAAAAAACAAAATCAAGCAAGAAATTAGTGAGGAACAATATTGATTTATTGAAGGTTAAGGCTTGAATAGCTTCATAAAAACATTAGCAGAAAGAGCCAAAATAGGGAAAATAAATCTGTATTGTTTTATAGACTAAATCAGCAAAATACAACATCAAGAAATAATCAACATTTTTAAAACATCACTGCTTACAATAAAAATTTGGGAATAATAAAGCACATGTACTAGCAATAGCAAAATAATATAATAATTTGAACAACTTTCTCAGCTTCTTAACATATTCAAGAAATGAGTCACAAATGTTTGCATAATATAGGAACACTGAGTACTTACTGCATGGTCAGGCTGTTGTTTTAATGTTGAACTTTTGCTTGGTGCAAGGTTTCTGAAAAACAAAATTCCTCAAACTTGTCTTCATTGATTTTCCCAACAAGGTAAAACATATATTATGCATGTTATTGAAATGATTAATAATGGATGTTAACAAGTTGAAATCTTAAGATATGCTAAGTCAAGTAATACACTTATATAATAATAATAATATTTTATTAAACTGTTAATAACTTAAATGTTGTGTGTTCCAATTTTGTATTTTGTGGACTAAAGTGTGTGTGTGTTTTTTTTTAAACAGAGAGCTTAAAGTATTGCTTTCATTCAAAGAATAAAGTTCTGGTACTTTATTATTTTTGAAAAATAGTGTTGGAATATTTTGCCATGTCATTTATTAAAATAAAAATAACTGAAGTTATATTGTGCTGAATTATATCATAACAGAATGGAAGTAATTTGAATAAACTGCTAGCAACAAGAAAGTCCTGATATGTTGCTTGTTAAACGCAAGAAGAACTAATTTTACTTATCATAAATCTTTTTTAGCTGATGTTTTAGGTTTTTTTGCACTGTTAATAAATTAAAGTGGTATGTCATTAATTTACAATACATGCAAGTTAATTAGAGAAAGATAGAGCTTACATTTGACAGATGTTTGTGGTGGGATATTCTTTCCAATAAAGCAAAGAAGCTAAACATTATTTTATACTATTTCTTCTCATAAACACCAAAATGTCAAAAGCCACAATTTTCTTGTTGTATCATAAATTGCAAAAACTGACAGTAAAAATTAAAATAGGGTCAATATAGAAGATTCACATATCTTGATGCATTGTTATCATTATCATCATCTAGCTTCTCCCTGTTAGAACTTGGCTCTCTTGATGCTATTTCAAAATCTTCTCTGTCCTGTGCCGCAGCAGTTAACCCTAGCTCAACTATGATATTGTGTAGCCATCTTCTTGGTCTTCCTCTCTCACAGCTACCTGCACCTTAATGATCTCCTCTAAGTCACTATCACTGTTTGTATCTAAAATCGTTTTCAATACAATTGTTCTTTTTCCTTGCTTAATGTAAATTAAAATTAGAGAAATCACCAATCAACCACTAATATCTTCAGTAATAAAGAAAAGATGATGGTCATATATTGGACACGTGATGAGAAGAGATAATAACCGAATAGCAAAACAAGCCCTCATGTGAGAAACAACAGGGAAGAGGAAAAGAGGAAGACCCAGAGAGACACTGAGAAGAACATTGATGAGAGAGGCAAGAGCAGCAGGAATCGGCTCCCTCAGTGAGATAGAGTTGCTTGCACAGAACAGAGACAAATGGCGAGATTTGATAAAATATCTTTAAAAGAATTGAAAATTGCTAGAACAAAAATTCAGATAAGAGAAGGAGTATCTTGGTCTATGCCCTATGGGCCAGCTATGGCTTGAAAGGTCACTAGATAGATAGATAGAATGTAAATTAATAATATTTATTTAAAGTAAAGAAGAAGATGGGGGAGTGGGGCCTCTATGTCTTACAACATCTAGGTAATGTGATTATGTTATATTATGTTATGTTATGTTATTGGTTATTGGTTATGGAAGGCCTCGGTTTCACAGCAAACGAATTAAAATCCATAATTGCTCAACCGCCCGTGCCAGTGGAATCATCCGAATTACTAACTCATCTCCCAAACAAAGAACGGTAACTGTAGTCCCCATCGTAGCAGTCTCAGCACACGCCAAAAGACATAAGGCGAAACTGCGCAGAAAGTGAACACAGCCAACTGTTTCCTGTCATACGATATCATCATTCATCGTAAACAAGCGGGATATCGAAGCAGGATCAAAACGGATGAGACACACAGCTCACGGTGTGCACAGAGCACTTAACTCAGTAGCTCCTGCAACAAGCCGGACTTGGAATATGAGGAAACTGCAAGAAGGAACACTTTTCAGACATAGCCTTCAATGGTTCCTGCCGCCTATCCACCATATACCATGGGAGTTCACGTCCTCCCGAAAATGATGATCGTCATAGCACTTGATGATGTTAGGCCGTCATTGATGACTCCATTTTGGACATCTAAGCCCACAAGCTGGAATCAAGCTGGATAAATTTAAATTATGTTATGTTTTTTATATTATGTTAGGCTCATCATCATTACACTTAGGACACATCTATAGGTGCTCTGATCTTCACTTCGAAATACCCCAAGGAACCCTGGTTCACATTCATGAATTCATTTGCTCGGCCTGGGATCCATAAAATGCATATAAATCATTACTGGTCAGATCTCAGTGTATGAAATCTAATTTAATAGCGACATCATTCAATGAATTTACTGTTGCCTGGTGTTAGATGTGACAGGTCATGGAAGAGACCATCAGAGCTAGCTTATGCCAAGGTTATAAGGTGACAATGTCCATATCTTTTTAATGAAATATAGAACACTTTATGGATGACATCATTGATATCATGTCAGGCCGCCCTACTTTTCCAGACAATATTCTCTTGTACCAATTTTCAGAGGCTGGGTGAACTCTGAAGCTGTGTTGGTCCTAAAAAAAAATGTGTACATCTGATAATTGAGCTTGGACCTAACCGTTCAGTCACCATAGCATCTTTTATTAAAAGTACTGGTTCAGAAATCTATCTAAAATTGCATTTTTTAAAAATGTTGCATATTAATTTGTTTATGTTAGTACTAGTTTATATTTATTCAATATTTCTTTAATTACAGCATTACCTTTATGAAATTATGCCAAACATTAAAAGCTGATATAAACCACGACACCTTTTAAGTATCAGTGAAAAGAGAAAAGAAGAAGATTTAAAAGCTTCACCTCAAATGGACCAACAACAAAAAATTCAAAGGATATAATGCAATCTTGAGTTGAAATTTACAGTTGCTTATTTTGATACGATTCATAAATTAAAGTTATTGTATATCAGATCTGGATGTTGATATCAATTAAATACATAACATAAACACATAAATAAAGCTGACCTTTGAGAATTTATTATCTGTCGTCTTTCATCTAATCGTATAAGAACTTCATGCGCCTTATCTATTTGGATCTGGTTCTGTCTGTGTATCTCATTGGACTCTTCAATCAGACGATCTGGATGCAAGTCTTTGCTGGAGTATGAGGCAATGACATTTGTTTTGAGGTCTGAGGTGAGATTAGTTAGCATGGAGCCCAAATTAGAAGGTTTGCTCTTTTCGGGTGACAGAAGATTGTGTACTGTAGATTGATTATATGGTGAAAGGGATGACCTCTCACTATGGAAGCTGTGGTCACTGCTTGACCTGGGCAAAGTGAACTGTAAAGATTCTGATCTGAAGGGAGACCGAGACAATGTTCTGTGTGTTCTAAATGAATCTGAATTTTCTAGTGAAGAATGTTGGGACAAAGACTGGAATCCTAAATCTGAAATGTTTGCAGAACTGAGCACAACTTTTCGTCTCAAGTTTAATAGATAGTTTTTTCTTTGTGTGGGGGTCATCATTCTTGGAGACATGGCATCGGAAGCATGAGAGTCAACTGACAGTCTGTCCACAGAAGATGGAGATTTATGAGGGCTTAAGCTTCCTGATTTATTCTTCTCACTCTCATGCCTGAACTGTTCTCTCATCCTCTCTTGTTTAAATGCCTCTAATGCTGCCTTTCTCCTCTCATTCATTATGTGGCCTCTCCCTCTAGTTCGACGTCGACCACGTGTCCCTCTTAGTTTCCTCTGATGAGTCTCCAGGCATGCTTCAATGTCCTTCTTGCTCCTGGTAAACTCAGATTTGTATTCATCAATGTATTCTTTAGTGATATTTATCCTTGTTTTTGAATGTATTGGCTGAGAATCTTCCCTTTCCCAAGCCTTCTCTATTGCTGCAAGCAGAGCATCAGTGTGTCCAATAGAATAGTTCAGCTTGGCTTCAAGTAACTCTATTGTAAGGCTTGATGTAAGTAGCTGAGAGATAATAATTCAATTATCTCAATTCTTTCATGCTGAAGCCTTTCAAGCTCTCTCTCAATGTCTAAAGCACTGTTACTGTTTCCATCTGATGCAAACGAAGCCATAAATGCACTGATGTCTACAATACCTTCATTGTGAGCCTCTGTGTTAGCATCAGCAAATGTAACAAAGTTTGTTTGAGTAAAATTCTCAGAGTTACTCACACTTTCACCAACACCTCTACTGACTGTGTCATGAAGAAAGAAAGCTGAATTTGTAGTTGAGAAGGCTGAGTTTGTGGTTGAGAAAGCTGAGTTTGTGGTTGAGAAGGCTGAGTCATCATCTCCCTCATTGAGTTCCTGACACACAAGAGTAGAGGTTGACAGCTGTCTGGAAATAGTTCTTAAAGTTGATTCTTGGGAAACTGACCTCTTTTCAAACAATTTTGTGGATATTTCTGCCGACAATGCATCAGATGATATAATGTTGTCTTTCATCATTTCGATATTCAAATGGCTATCTGTTTCTGTTGATATTGTGACACTGTCTTGATGCTTCAAGCTGGAATCAACCTAAATGATTCTTCTGCTGTTTTTGTCATAATGATTTTCTGTGAAGTAATGGTATCATCTACTGAATTTGTCTTATTTGATGAGGATACAACTCAGTCTGAATGCCCCTGTTGACAGTCATAGTTTTATTTGACCCTTGTCTTTCTATCTGCCTTAGATGTTTCTTTAAATTAGCACTCATCTCAACATTTTCACTTTCTACTTCACAAAATACATTTCGGTTTCGAATATCAAATGCAGAGCTAATTTTGGCACTCTCATCTGCACATTCCTCTCTGGTAGGTACTACAGTTTGAGAATCATCATTTGAAAAGTTAGACTCCAAAGGTTGGCTGAAATGGTCAAACTCTTTCATCTCCATAGTTTTTCTTTCTTTTAATTTTCTCTTTCTTGCTTTCTCAAGGAGTTCCAACATTTTGGAATGTTCATGTTTTAGTTTCTCAATTTCATTCAATATTTGTTGGTTGGAGATGTTTAAACTATGTACATCATACATGGTTGTTCTGTGTTTTGTGAGAGGTGATCTTTCTCGTCCATTGACGTTCACAGTTTCAGTACTCACGTCTATGCTGTCTCTTGAGGTATCATCTTGCATACCATGCATCTCTCTAGCCTCCCTATTATCTTGAATACCCTCACTGATATACGAGTCTTCCAAAAGAGATTGGCCTGAATTTCTTGTTGAATGACCATCAAATGATGTGTCTGTGGATCGCTGTGGTTTTTCAAATCTTGTTGAATCTGTTATTTCTGATCCTGACTGCCGAACTTCTACTTTCTGTGTGAAAAAAGACTGGCTTGTTGAAATTCTAGATTTTTCCATCTCAGATTTTATTGTTGAAAAATGTGCACCACCGCTAGGTGTAAGAAGTTGTTCTGTAAACTCAGTGACTGATGATTCTTGATCTTGAGATGCACATGGATGAGACAAATGTGCTTCTCTCCAAGGAAGATCTTGTAAAACATCTAATGGTGGGTTGGTTGACAAGTTTTCTCTCTCAGATTTTAAGCTAAGAATGACTCCTGCTTCTATTCTTTTTGATGGCTGCAAAAATCTCCTGTGAGTGTGCATTGTTTCTTCTTTTCTGTAGCTTAGTTCTCCTTCATGTTGCCTGTCTTGTGTGTTTAACTTTAAATTGCTCAATGAAATGTCATGTGCACTATCTACTTCCCCAGAAGGTGATAGGAAAATCACTGGGCTGTTTGGCAGAAACATTTCGGAACATCTTTCAAGCATCAAAACTTCCCGCAGTTCTTCAAGTGTCTCCTCTCTTCTGAAACTTAATTCCCCTCCAGTATTAAGATCTGCAATCTCTATTTGAACATTTTCACCTGCTCTGCCATCAAGAGCCACAGTAATATCTGATGGTGTCTTAGTTTCTTTGTTGGAGAGGATGTTCTTCTGTACTCCAACTGTTGTTGGCTTCAAATCCTGTTGTTTTATGCCAGTAACTGTTGATGTCTCTACTTCTTGTTCCATGTCAGTGACTGCTGTTTGTATATCACCTTGCTTTCTATCACTGACAACAACCATCTGCACTTCATCATCTTCCATGTTAATAACTTCCAGTGTAGGCATTTCATTAGTTACTGATGCACTCATTACTCCATCTTTATTAATGTCAGTGACAAATGCTGTCTTTACGTCAGCTTGCTTTTTATCATTTACTGCTTTCACATCATCCTCTTTTAAGCCAACCATTATGTTTACCTGTACTTTATCCTGTGTAATGTCATTAATTGCTGTTTTATGAGCTTCATCATGCTTTATGCCAATGGCTTCTGATGCCTGCACGTCATGCTGTATTTCATTACTTTCTGTTACTGTCTGTTCTTCAACCTGTATCCTATTGGTGACCACTGCTGTCTTTAAAGCATCTTGTTCTATATCAGCAACAGTTGGCATTAATACTTCATCTGATCTAAAGTCAGTTAGTTCTGATGTCAGTACTTCCTCAAGATTGAAAATGCTCGTGACTGCTTTTGGCAATTTTTCATCTTGAATGATGTTAAAGACTGCTGGTGGGAGTACTTCAGATTGTTTGATGTCACAGATTGCTGGTGTTAATAAATTACTTTGCATTATGTTAGTTATCGTTGATGAAAGTAACTCTAATGTTTTCGTGTCTGTGACTGGGTGCTTCAGTTCTTTATCTTGATTTATGTCAGTGACTTTTAGTGTAAGAATGTCATCTTGTTTCAAATCTGTTATTGTTGGTGCAAGTACATCATCTAGTTTCAAATCTGTTATTGTTGGTGCAAGTACTTCATCTTGTTTCAAGTCATTTATTGTTGGTGTAAGTACTTCATACTGTTTCAACTCTGTGGATGTTGATGTGTCTACTTCATCTTGTTTAAAATCTGTGACTGTTAATGTTTTCATTTCATCTTCTTTCAGGTCTATGATTGTTGTTGATTCTACTTCATCTTGCTTTAGGTCTATGACATTTGGTGTAGATACTTCATCTTGCTTCAGGTCTATGACATTTGGTGTAGATACTACATCTTGCTTCATGTCTATGACATTTGGTGTAGATACATCATCTTGCATCAGGTCTATGACATTTGGTGTAGATATTTCATCTTGCTTCAGGCCAATGACATTTGGTGTAGATACTTCATCTTTTTTCAAGTTTGTGATTGTTGGTTTTTTCACATCATCTTGTTTCAAGTCAATTGTTGTTGTAGTTTCAAATTCATCTTGTTTTATGTCAGTAACTGCTGGTGTTGGTACATCTTCTTGTTTTATGTCAGTAACTGCGAGTGTGATAACTTCATCTTCTTTTATGTCAGTAACTGCTGGTGTCATAACTTCATCTTCTATTATGTCAGTAACTGCTGGTGTCATAACTTCATCTTGTTTTATGTCGGTAACTGATGGCATGATAACTTCATCTTGTTTTATGTCAGTAACTGCTGGTGTGATCACTTCATCTTGTTTTATGTCAGGGAGTGCTGGTGTGATCACTTCATCTTGTTTTATGTCAGTAACTACTGGTGTGATTTCTTGATCTTGTTTTATGTCAGTAACTACTGGTATGATCACTTCATCTTGTTTTATGTCAGTAGCTGCTGGTGTGATCACTTCATCTTGTTTTATGTCAGGGAGTGTTGGTGTGATCACTTCATCATGTTTTATGTTGGTAACTGATGGCATGATAACTTCATCTTGTTTTATGTCAGTAACTGCTGGTGTGATCAATTCATCTTGTTTTATATCAGTAACTGCTGGTGTCATCACTTCATCTTGTTTCATGTCAGTAACCGCTGGTGTGATTACTTCATCTTGTTTTATGTCAGTGCCTGCTGGTGTAATCACTACATCTTGTTTTATGTCAGGAAGTGCTGGTGTGATCACTTCATCTTGTTCTTTGTCAGTAACTGCTAGTGTGATCACTTCATCTTGTTTTATATTGGTAACTGCTAGTGTGATCACTTCATCTTGTTTTATGTCAGTAACTGCTGGTGTCATAACTTCATCTTCTATTATGTCAGTAACTGCTGGTGTCATAACTTCATCTTCTATTATGTCAGTAACTGCTGGTGTAATAACTTCATCTTGATTTATGTCAGTGACTGATGATGTGATAATTTCATCATATTTTAAGTCAGTAACTACTGGTGTGATAACTTCATCTTGTTTTATGTCGGTAACTGATGGCATGATAACTCCATGTTGTTTTATGTCAGTAACTGCTGGTGTGATCACTTCAACTTGTTTTATATCAGTAACTGCAGGTGTGATCACTTCATCTTGTTTTATGCCATTAACTACTGTTGTGATCTCTTCATCTTGTTTTATGTCAGGGAGTGCTGGTGTGATAATTTCAGCTTGTTTTATGTCAGTAACTCCTGGTGTAATCACTTCATCTTGTTTTATGTCAGGGAGTGCTGGTGTGATCTCTTCATCTTGTTTTATTTCAGTAACTGCTGGTATCAATCACTTAATCTTGTTTTATGTCAGTTCCTCTGGTGTCATAATTACATCTTGTTTTATGTCAGGGAGTGCTGGTGTGATCTCTACATCTTGGTTTATATCAGTATACTGCTGGTGTGATCACTTCATCTTGTTTTATATCAGTAACTGCTGGTGTGATTTCTTCATCTTGTTTCATATCAGTAACTGCTGGTGTGATCTCTTCATCTTGTTTTATGTCAGGACTGCTGGTGTGATCACTTCATCTTGTTTTGTATCATTTACTACTGGTATGATCACTTCATTTTGTTTTATGCTAGTAACTGCTGGTGTGATCACTTCATCTTGTTTTATGTCAGTAACTATTGGTGTGATCACTTCATCTTGTTTTATGTCAGTAAGTGCTGGTGTGATCACTCCATCTTGTTTTAAGTCAGTAACTGCTGGTGTGATCATTCATCTTCTTTATGTCAGTAACTGCTGGTTTGGTCACTTTCATCTTCTTTATGTCAGTAAATTCTGTTGATCACTTCATCTTGTTTTTGTCAGTAACTGTGGTGTGATCACTTCATCTTGTTTTATGTCAGTAACTGCTGGTGTGATCACTTCATCTTGTTTTATGTCAGGGAGTGCTGGTGTGATCACTTCATCTTGTTTTATGTCAGTAAAATCTGGTGTGATCTTTCATCTTGTTTTATGTCAGGGAGTGCTGGTGTGATCACTTCATCTTGTTTTATGTCAGTAACTGCTGGTGTGATCACTTCATCTTGTTTTATGTCAGTAACTGCTGGTGTGATCACTTCATCTTGTTTTATGTCAGAATCTGTGGTGTGATCACTTCATCTTGTTTTATGTCAGTAACCGCAGGTGTGATCACTTCATCTTGTTTTATGTCAGTAACTGCTGGTGTGATCACTTCATCTTGTTTTATGTCAGGGAGTGCTGGTGTGATCACTTCATCCTGTTTTATGTCGGTAACTACTGGTGTGATCTCTTCATCATGTTTTATGTCAGTAACTGCTGGTGTGATCACTTCATCTTGTTTTATGTCAGGGAGTGCTGGTGTGATCACTTCATCTTGTTTTATGTCAGGGAGTGCTGGTGTGATCACTTCATCTGTTTTATGTCAGTAACTACTGGTGTGATAACTTCATCTTGTTTTATGTCAGTAACTGATGGTGTGATAACTTCATCTTGTTTTATGTCAGTAACTGCTGGTGTGATAACTTCATCTTGATTTATGTCAGTGACTGATGATGTGATAACTTCATCATATTTTATGTCAGTAACTACTGGTGTGATAACTTCATCTTGTTTTATGTCGGTAACTGATGGCATGATAACTCCATGTTGTTTTATGTCAGTAACTGCTGGTGTGATCACTTCATCTTGTTTTATATCAGTAACTGCAGGTGTGATCACTTCATCTTGTTTTATGTCAGTAACTGCTGGTGTGATCACTTCATCTTGTTTTATGTCAGGAGTGCTGGTGTGATCACTTCATCTTGTTTTATGTCAGTAAAATCTGGTGTGATCTTTCATCTTGTTTATGTCAGTAAGTGCTGGTGTGATCACTTCATCTTGTTTTATCTCAGTAACTACTAGTGTGATCTCTTCATCCTCTTTTATGTCAGGGAGTACTGGTATAATCACTTCATCTTGTTTTATATCAGTAACTGCTGGTGTGATAACTTCATCTTGTTTTATGTCAGTAAGTGCTGGTGTGATCACTTCATCTTCTTTTATGTCAGGGAGTACTGGTGTGATCATTTCATCTTGTTTTGTGTCAGTAATTGTGGTGTGATCACTTCATCTTGTTTTATATCAGTAACTGCTGGTCTGATAACTTTATCTTGTTTTATGTCAGTAACTGATGGTGTGAAAACTTCATCTTGGTTTATGTCAGTAACTACTGGTATGATCACTTCATCTTGTTTTATGTCAGTAACTGTAGGTATGATCACTTCATCTTGTTTCATGTCAGTGACTGATGTTGTGATAACTTCATCTTGTTTTATGTCAGTAACTGCTGGTGTGATAACTTCATCTTGTTTTATGTCAGTAACTGCTGGTGTGATCACTTCATCTTGTTTTGTGTGAGAATCTGTAGGTATGATCACTTCATCTTGTTTTCATGTCAGTGACCGCAGGTGTGATCACTTCATCTTGTTTTATGTCAGTAACTGCTGGTGTGATCACTTCATCTTGTTTTATGTCAGGGAGTGCTGGTGTGATCACTTCATCTTGTTTTATGTCGGTAACTACTGGTGTGATCTCTTCATCATGTTTTATGTCAGTAACTGCTGGTGTGATCACTTCATCTTGTTTTATGTCAGGAGTGCTGGTGTGATCACTTCATCTTGTTTTATGTCAGGGAGTGCTGGTGTGATCACTTCATCTTGTTTTATGTCAGTAACTACTGGTGTGATCTCTTCATCATGTTTTATGTCAAGGAGTGCTGGTGTGATCACTTCATCTTGTTTTATATCAGGGAGTGCTGGTGTGATCACTTCATCTTGTTTCATGTCAGTAACTGCTGGTGTGATTACTTCATCTTGTTTTATGTCAGTGCCTGCTGGTGTGATCACTACATCTTGTTTTATGTCAGGAAGTGCTGGTGTGATCACTTCATCTTGTTCTTTGTCAGTAACTGCTAGTGTGATCACTTCATCTTGTTTTATATCGGTAACTGCTAGTGTGATCACTTTATCTTGTTTTATGTCAGTAACTGCTGGTGTCATAACTTCATCTTCTATTATGTCAGTAACTGCTGGTGTCATAACTTCATCTTGTTTTATGTCAGTAACTGCTGGTGTAATAACTTCATCTTGATTTATGTCAGTGACTGATGATGTGATATTTCATCATTTTTAAGTCAGTAACTACTGGTGTGATAACTTCATCTTGTTTTATGTCGGTAACTGATGGCATGATAACTCCATGTTGTTTTATGTCAGTAACTGCTGGTGTAATAACTTCATCTTGATTTATGTCAGTGACTGATGATGTGATAATTCATCATTTTTAAGTCAGTAACTACTGGTGTGATAACTTCATCTTGTTTTATATCGGTAACTGATGGCATGATAACTCCATCTTGTTTTATGTCAGTAACTGCTGGTGTGATCACTTCATCTTGTTTTATATCAGTAACTGCAGGTGTGATCACTTCATCTTGTTTTATGCCATTAACTACTGGTGTGATCTCTTCATCTTGTTTTATGTCAGGGAGTGCTGGTGTGATAATTTCATCTTGTTTTATGTCAGTAACTACTGGTGTAATCACTTCATCTTGTTTTATGTCAGTAACTACTGGTGTGATCTCTTCATCTTGTTTTATTTCAGTAACTGCTGGTATGATCACTTCATCTTGTTTTATGTCAGTGCCTCCTGGTGTGATCACTTCATCTTGTTTTATGTCAGGGAGTGCTGGTGTGATCTCTACATCTTGTTTTATATCAGTAACTGCTGGTGTGATCAATTCATCTTGTTTTCATATCAGTAACTGCTGGTGTGATTCTTCATCTTGTTTCATATCACTAACTGCTGGTGTGATCTCTTCATCTTGTTTTATGTCAGGGAGTGCTGGTGTGATCACTTCATCTTGTTTTATGTCAGTAACTATTGGTGTGATCACTTCATCTTGTTTTATGTCAGTAAGTGCTAATGTGATAACTCCATCATCTTTTAAGTTAGTAACTGCTGGTGAGATCATTTCATCTTCTTTTATGTCGGTAACTGCTGGTTTGGTCACTTATCTTCTTTTATGTCTGTAAATTCTGTTTTGACCACTTCATCTTGTTTTGTGTCAGTAACTGTAGGTGTGATCACTTCATCTTGTTTTATATCAGTAACTGCTGGTGTGATCACTTCATCTTGTTTTATGTCAGGGAGTGCTGGTGTGATCACTTCATCTTGTTTTATGTCAGTAAAATCTGGTGTGATCTTGTCATCTTGTTTATGTCAGGGAGTGCTGGTGTGATCACTTCATCTTGTTTTATGTCAGTAACTATTGGTATGATCACTTCATCTTGTTTTAAGTCAGTAACTACTGGTGTGATCTCTTCATCTTGTTTTATGTCAGGGAGTGCTGGTGTGATCACTTCATCTTGTTTTATCTCAGTAACTACTAGTGTGATCTCTTCATCCTCTTTTATGTCAGGGAGTACTGGTATGATCACTTCATCTTGTTTTATATCAGTAACTGCTGGTGTGATAACTTCATCTTGTTTTATGTCAGGAAGTGCTAGTGTGATCACTTCGTCTTCTTTTATGTCAGGGAGTACTGGTGTGATCACTTCATCTTGTTTTGTGTCAGTAATTGTAGGTGTGATCACTTCATCTTGTTTTATATCAGTAACTGCTGGTCTGATAACTTTATCTTGTTTATGTCAGTAACTGATGGTGTGAAAACTTCATCTTGGTTTATGTCAGTAACTACTGGTATGATCACTTCATCTTGTTTTGTGTCAGTAACTGTAGGTATGATCACTTCATCTTGTTTCATGTCAGTGACTGATGTTGTGATAACTTCATCTTGTTTTATGTCAGTAACTGCTGGTGTGATAACTTCATCTTGTTTTATGTCAGTAACTGCTGGTGTGATCACTTCATCTTGTTTTGTGTCAGAAACTGTAGGTATGATCACTTCATCTTGTTTCATGTCAGTGACTGCAGGTGTGATAACTTCATCTTGTTTTATGTCAGTAACTGCTGGTGTGATCACTTCATCTTGTTTTATGTCAGGAGTGCTGGTGTGATCACTTCATCCTGTTTTATGTCAGTAACTACTGGTGTGATCTCTTCATCATGCTTTATGTCAAGGAGTGCTGGTGTGATCACTTCATCTTGTTTTATGTCAGTAACTGTAGGTATGATCACTTCATCTTGTTTCATGTCAGTGACTGATGTTGTGATAACTTCATCTTGTTTTATGTCAGTAACTACTGGTGTGATAACTTCATCTTGTTTTATGTCAGTAACTGCTGGTGTGATCACTTCATCTTGTTTTATGTCAGAAACTGTAGGTATGATCACTTCATCTTGTTTCATGTCAGTGACCGCAGGTGTGATCACTTCATCTTGTTTTATGTCAGTAACTGCTGGTGTGATCACTTCATCTTGTTTTATGTCAGGGAGTGCTGGTGTGATCACTTCATCCTGTTTTATGTCAGTAACTACTGGTGTGATCTCTTCATCATGTTTTATGTCAAGGAGTGCTGGTGTGATCACTTCATCTTGTTTTATATCAGGGAGTGCTGGTGTGATCACTTCATCTTGTTTCATGTCAGTAACTGCTGGTGTGATTACTTCATCTTGTTTTATGTCAGTAACTGCTGGTGTAATCACTTCATCTTGTTTTATGTCAGGAAGTGCTGGTGTGATCACTTCATCTTGTTTTTGTCAGTAACTGCTAGTGTGATCACTTCATCTTGTTTTATATCGGTAACTGCTAGTGTGATCACTTTATCTTGTTTTATGTCAGTAACTGCTGGTGTCATAACTTCATCTTGTTTTATGTCAGTAACTGCTGGTGTCATAACTTCATCTTCTATTATGTCAGTAACTGCTGGTGTAATAACTTCATCTTGATTTATGTCAGTGACTGATGATGTGATAATTTCATCATGTTTTAAGTCAGTAACTACTGGTGTGATAACTTCATCTTGTTTTATGTCAGTAACTGCTGGTGTCATAACTTCATCTTCTATTATGTCAGTAACTGCTGGTGTAATAACTTCATCTAGTTTTATGTCAGTAACTTCAGGTGTGATCATTTCATCTTGTTTTATGTCAGTGACTGATGATGTGATAACTTCATCTTGTTTTATGTCAGTAACTGCAGGTGTGATAATTTCATCTTGTTTTATGTCAGTAACTACTGGTATGATCACTTCATCTTGTTTTATGTCAGTAACTGCTGGCATGATAACTTCATCTTGTTTTATGTCAGGCAGTGCTGGTGTGATCACTTCATCTTGTTTTATGTCAGTAACTGCTGGTATGATCACATAATCTTGTTTTATGTCAGTGCCTCCTGGTGTAATCACTTCATCTTGTTTTATGTCAGGGAACTGCTGGTGTGATCTCTACATCTTGTTTTATGTCAGTAACTGCTGGTGTGATCAATTCATCTTGTTTTATATCAGTAACTGCTGGTGTGATTTCTTCATCTTGTTTCATATCACTAACTGCTGGTGTGATCTCTTCATCTTGTTTTATGTCAGGGAGTGCTGGTGTAATCACTACATCTTGTTTTATGTCAGGAAGTGCTGGTGTGATCACTTCATCTTGTTCTTTGTCAGTAACTGCTAGTGTGATCACTTCATCTTGTTTTATATCGGTAACTGCTAGTGTGATCACTTCATCTTGTTTTATGTCAGTAACTGCTGGTGTCATAACTTCATCTTCTATTATGTCAGTAACTGCTGGTGTCATAACTTCATCTTCTTTTATGTCAGTAACTGCTGGTGTAATAACTTCATCTTGATTTATGTCAGTGACTGATGATGTGATAATTTCATCATATTTTAAGTCAGTAACTACTGGTGTGATAACTTCATCTTGTTTTATGTCGGTAACTGATGGCATGATAACTCCATGTTGTTTTATGTCAGTAACTGCTGGTGTGATCACTTCATCTTGTTTTATGTCAGGAGTGCTGGTGTGATCACTTCATCTTGTTTTATGTCAGTAACTATTGGTATGATCACTTCATCTTGTTTTAAGTCAGTAACTACTGGTGTGATCTCTTCATCTTGTTTTATGTCAGGGAGTGCTGGTGTGATCACTTCATCTTGTTTTATCTCAGTAACTACTAGTGTGATCTCTTCATCTCTTTTATGTCAGGGAGTACTGGTATGATCACTTCATCTTGTTTTATATCAGTAACTGCTGGTGTGATAACTTCATCTTGTTTTATGTCAGGAAGTGCTAGTGTGATCACTTCGTCTTCTTTTATGTCAGGGAGTACTGGTGTGATCACTTCATCTTGTTTTGTGTCAGTAATTGTAGGTGTGATCACTTCATCTTGTTTTATGTCAGTAACTGCTGGTCTTATAACTTTATCTTGTTTTATGTCAGTAACTGATGGTGTGAAAACTTCATCTTGGTTTATGTCAGTAACTACTGGTATGATCACTTCATCTTGTTTTGTGTCAGTAACTGTAGGTATGATCACTTCATCTTGTTTCATGTCAGTGACTGATGTTGTGATAACTTCATCTTGTTTTATGTCAGTAACTGCTGGTGTGATAACTTCATCTTGTTTTATGTCAGTAACTGCTGGTGTGATCACTTCATCTTGTTTTATGTCAGAAACTGTGGTATGATCACTTCATCTTGTTTCATGTCAGTGACCGCAGGTGTGATCACTTCATCTTGTTTTATGTCAGTAACTGCTGGTGTGATCACTTCATCTTGTTTTATGTCAGGGAGTGCTGGTGTAATCACTTCATCCTGTTTTATGTCGGTAACTACTGGTGTGATCTCTTCATCATGCTTTATGTCAAGGAGTGCTGGTGTGATCACTTCATCTTGTTTTATGTCAGTAACTGTAGGTATGATCACTTCATCTTGTTTCATGTCAGTGACTGATATTGTGATAACTTCATCTTGTTTTATGCCAGTAACTACTGGTGCGATAACTTCATCTTGTTTTATGTCAGTAACTGCTGGTGTGATCACTTCATCTTGTTTTGTGTCAGAAACTGTAGGTATGATCACTTCATCTTGTTTCATGTCAGTGACCGCAGGTGTGATCACTTCATCTTGTTTTATGTCAGTAACTGCTGGTGTGATCACTTCATCTTGTTTTATGTCAGGGAGTGCTGGTGTGATCACTTCATCCTGTTTTATGTCAGTAACTACTGGTGTGATCTCTTCATCATGTTTTATGTCAAGGAGTGCTGGTGTGATCACTTCATCTTGTTTTATATCAGGGAGTGCTGGTGTGATCACTTCATCTTGTTTCATGTCAGTAACTGCTGGTGTGATTACTTCATCTTGTTTTATGTCAGTGCCTGCTGGTGTAATCACTACATCTTGTTTTATGTCAGGAAGTGCTGGTGTGATCACTTCATCTTGTTCTTTGTCAGTAACTGCTAGTGTGATCACTTCATCTTGTTTTATATCGGTAACTGCTAGTGTGATCACTTTATCTTGTTTTATGTCAGTAACTGCTGGTGTCATAACTTCATCTTCTATTATGTCAGTAACTGCTGGTGTCATAACTTCATCTTCTATTATGTCAGTAACTGCTGGTGTAATAACTTCATCTTGTTTATGTCAGTGACGGATGATGTGATAATTTCATCATATTTAAGTCAGTAACTACTGGTGTGATAACTTCATCTTGTTTTATGTAGGTAACTGATGGCATGATAACTCCATGTTGTTTTATGTCAGTAACTGCTGGTGTGATCACTTCATCTTGTTTTATATCAGTAACTGCAGGTATGATCACTTCATCTTGTTTTATGCCATTAACTACTGGTGTGATCTCTTCATCTTGTTTTATGTCAGGGAGTGCTGGTGTGATAATTTCATCTTGTTTTATGTCAGTAACTACTGGTATAATCACTTCATCTTGTTTTATGCCAGTAACTACTGGTGTGATCTCTTCATCTTGTTTTATGACAGGGAGTGCTGGTGTGATAATTTCATCTTGTTTTATGTCAGTATCTACTGGTATAATCACTTCATCTTGTTTATGTCAGTAACTACTGGTGTGATCTCTTCATCTTGTTTTATTTCAGGGAGTACTGGTGTGATCACTTCATCTTGTTTTATGTCAGTAACTACTGGTGTGATAACTTTATCTTGGTTTATGTCAGTAACTGCAGGTGTGATAATTTCATCTTGTTTTATGTCAGTAACTGATGGCATGATAACTTCATCTTGTTTTATGTCAGTAACTGCTGGTGTCATAACTTCATCTTCTATTATGTCAGTAACTGCTGGTGTCATAACTTCATCTTCTATTATGTCAGTAACTGCTGGTGTAATAACTTCATCTTGATTTATGTCAGTGACTGATGATGTGATAATTTCATCATATTTTAAGTCAGTAACTACTGGTGTGATAACTTCATCTTGTTTTATGTCGGTAACTGATGGCATGATAACTCCATGTTGTTTTATGTCAGTAACTGCTGGTGTGATCACTTCATCTTGTTTTATGTCAGTAACTGCTGGTGTAATAACTTCATCTTGATTTATGTCAGTGACTGATGATGTGATAATTTCATCATATTTTAAGTCAGTAACTACTGGTGTGATAACTTCATCTTGTTTTATGTCGGTAACTGATGGCATGATAACTCCATGTTGTTTTATGTCAGTAACTGCTGGTGTGATCATTTCATCTTGTTTTATGTCAGTGACTGCAGGTATGATCACTTCATCTTGTTTTATGCCATTAACTACTGGTGTGATCTCTTCATCTTGTTTTATGTCAGGGAGTGCTGGTGTGATAATTTCATCTTGTTTTATGTCAGTAACTACTGGTATAATCACTTCATCTTGTTTTATGTCAGTAACTACTGGTGTGATCTCTTCATCTTGTTTTATTTCAGGGAGTACTGGTGTGATCACTTCACCTTGTTTTATGGCAGTAACTACTGGTGTGATAACTTTATCTTGGTTTATGTCAGTAACTGCAGGTGTGATAATTTCATCTTGTTTTATGTCGGTAACTGATGGCAAGATAACTTCATCTTGTTTTATGTCAGTAACTGCTGGTGTGATCAGTTCATCTTGTTTTATGTCAGGCAGTGCTGGTGTGATCACTTCATCTTGTTTTATGTCAGTAACTGCTGGTATGATCACATAATCTTGTTTTATGTCAGTGCCTCCTGGTGTAATCACTACATCTTGTTTTATGTCAGGGAGTGCTGGTGTGATCTCTACATCTTGTTTTATATCAGTAACTGCTGGTGTGATCAATTCATCTTGTTTCATATCAGTAACTATTGGTGTGATCACTTCATCTTGTTTTATGTCAAAAAGTGCTGGTGTGATAACTCCATCATCTTTTAAGTTAGTAACTGCTGGTGAGATCATTTCATCTTCTTTTATGTCGGTAACTGCTGGTTTGGTCACTTTATCTTCTTTTATGTCTGTAAATTCTGTTTTGACCACTTCATCTTGTTTTGTGTCAGTAACTGTAGGTGTGATCACTTCATCTTGTTTTATATCAGTAACTGCTGGTGTGATCACTTCATCTTGTTTTATGTCAGGGAGTGCTAGTGTGATCACTTCATCTTGTTTTATGTCAGTAACTGCTGGTGTCATAACTTCATCTTCTATTATGTCAGTAACTGCTGGTGTCATAACTTCATCTTCTATTATGTCAGTAACTGCTGGTGTAATAACTTCATCTTGATTTATGTCAGTGACTGATGATGTGATAATTTCATCATATTTTAAGTCAGTAACTACTGGTGTGATAACTTCATCTTGTTTTATGTCGGTAACTGATGGCATGATAACTCCATGTTGTTTTATGTCAGTAACTGCTGGTGTGATCACTTCATCTTGTTTTATGTCAGTAACTGCTGGTGTAATAACTTCATCTTGATTTATGTCAGTGACTGATGATGTGATAATTTCATCATATTTTAAGTCAGTAACTACTGGTGTGATAACTTCATCTTGTTTTATGTCGGTAACTGATGGCATGATAACTCCATGTTGTTTTATGTCAGTAAATGCTGGTGTGATCATTTCATCTTGTTTTATGTCAGTGACTGCAGGTATGATCACTTCATCTTGTTTTATGCCATTAACTACTGGTGTGATCTCTTCATCTTGTTTTATGTCAGGGAGTGCTGGTGTGATAATTTCATCTTGTTTTATGTCAGTAACTACTGGTATAATCACTTCATCTTGTTTTATGTCAGTAATTACTGGTGTGATCTCTTCATCTTGTTTTATTTCAGGGAGTGCTGGTGTGATCACTTCACCTTGTTTTATGGCAGTAACTACTGGTGTGATAACTTCATCTTGGTTTATGTCAGTAACTATTGGTGTGATCACTTCATCTTGTTTTATGTCAGTAACTGCTGGTGTCATAACTTCATCTTCTATTATGTCAGTAACTGCTGGTGTAATAACTTCATCTAGTTTTATGTCAGTAACTTCAGGTGTGATCATTTCATCTTGTTTTATGTCAGTGACTGATGATGTGATAACTTCATCTTGTTTTATGTCAGTAACTGCAGGTGTGATAATTTCATCTTGTTTTATGTCGGTAATTGATGGCAAGATAACTTCATCTTGTTTTATGTCAGTAACTGCTGGCATGATAACTTCATCTTGTTTTATGTCAGGCAGTGCTGGTGTGATCACTTCTTCTTGTTTTATGTCAGTAACTGCTGGTATGATCACATAATCTTGTTTTATGTCAGTGCCTCCTGGTGTAATCACTACATCTTGTTTTATGTCAGGGAGTGCTGGTGTGATCTCTACATCTTGTTTTATATCAGTAACTGCTGGTGTGATCAATTCATCTTGTTTCATATCAGTAACTGCTGGTGTGATTTCTTCATCTTGTTTCATATCACTAACTGCTGGTGTGATCTCTTCATCTTGTTTTATGTCAGGGAGTGCTGGTGTAATCACTACATCTTGTTTTATGTCAGGAAGTGCTGGTGTGATCACTTCATCTTGTTCTTTGTCAGTAACTGCTAGTGTGATCACTTCATCTTGTTTTATATCGGTAACTGCTAGTGTGATCACTTCATCTTGTTTTATGTCAGTAACTGCTGGTGTCATAACTTCATCTTCTATTATGTCAGTAACTGCTGGTGTCATAACTTCATCTTCTATTATGTCAGTAACTGCTGGTGTAATAACTTCATCTTGATTTATGTCAGTGACTGATGATGTGATAATTTCATCATATTTTAAGTCAGTAACTGCTGGTGCGATAACTTCATCTTGTTTTATGTCAGTAACTGCTGGTGTGATCACTTTATCTTGTTTTGTGTCAGAAACTGTAGGTATGATCACTTCATCTTGTTTCATGTCAGTGACCGCAGGTGTGATCACTTCATCTTGTTTTATATCAGTAACTGCTGGTGTGATCACTTCATCTTGTTTTATGTCAGGGAGTGCTGGTGTGATCACTTCATCCTGTTTTATGTCAGTAACTACTGGTGTGATCTCTTCATCATGTTTTATGTCAAGGAGTGCTGGTGTGATCACTTCATCTTGTTTTATATCAGGGAGTGCTGGTGTGATCACTTCATCTTGTTTCATGTCAGTAACTGCTGGTGTGATTACTTCATCTTGTTTTATGTCAGTGCCTGCTGGTGTAATCACTACATCTTGTTTTATGTCAGGAAGTGCTGGTGTGATCACTTCATCTTGTTCTTTGTCAGTAACTGCTAGTGTGATCACTTCATCTTGTTTTATATCGGTAACTGCTAGTGTGATCACTTATCTTGTTTTATGTCAGTAACTGCTGGTGTCATAACTTCATCTTCTATTATGTCAGTAACTGCTGGTGTCATAACTTCATCTTCTATTATGTCAGTAACTGCTGGTGTAATAACTTCATCTTGATTTATGTCAGTGACTGATGATGTGATAATTTCATCATATTTTAAGTCAGTAACTACTGGTGTGATAACTTCATGTTGTTTTATGTCGGTAACTGATGGCATGATAACTCCATGTTGTTTTATGTCAGTAACTGCTGGTGTGATCACTTCATCTTGTTTTATATCAGTAACTGCAGGTGTGATCACTTCATCTTGTTTTATGCCATTAACTACTGGTGTGATCTCTTCATCTTGTTTTATGTCAGGGAGTGCTGGTGTGATAATTTCATCTTGTTTTATGTCAGTAACTACTGGTATAATCACTTCATCTTGTTTTATGTCAGTAACTACTGGTGTGATCTCTTCATCTTGTTTTATTTCAGGGAGTACTGGTGTGATCACTTCACCTTGTTTTATGGCAGTAACTACTGGTGTGATAACTTTATCTTGGTTTATGTCAGTAACTGCAGGTGTGATAATTTCATCTAGTTTTTTGTCGGTAACTGATGGCATGATAACTTCATCTTGTTTTATGTCATTAACTGCTGGTGTGATCAGTTCATCTTGTTTTATGTCAGGCAGTGCTGGTGTGATCACTTCATCTTGTTTTATGTCAGTAACTGCTTGTATGATCACATAATCTTGTTTTATGTCAGTGCCTCCTGGTGTAATCACTACATCTTGTTTTATGTCAAGGAGTGCTGGTGTGATCTCTACATCTTGTTTTATATCAGTAACTGCTGGTGTGATCAATTCATCTTGTTTCATATCAGTAACTATTGGTGTGATCACTTCATCTTGTTTTATGTCAAAAAGTGCTGGTGTGATAACTCCATCATCTTTTAAGTTAGTAACTGCTGGTGAGATCATTTCATCTTCTTTTATGTCGGTAACTGCTGGTGTCATAACTTCATCTTCTATTATGTCAGTAACTGCTGGTGTAATAACTTCATCTTGATTTATATCAGTAACTGCTGGTGTGATCACTTCATCTTGTTTTATGTCAGGGAGTGCTAGTGTGATCACTTCATCTTGTTTTATGTCAGTAACTGCTGGTGTCATAACTTCATCTTCTATTATGTCAGTAACTGCTGGTGTCATAACTTCATCTTCTGTTATGTCAGTAACTGCTGGTGTAATAACTTCATCTTGATTTATGTCAGTGACTGATGATGTGATAATTTCATCATATTTTAAGTCAGTAACTACTGGTGTGATAACTTCATCTTGTTTTATGTCGGTAACTGATGGCATGATAACTCCATGTTGTTTTATGTCAGTAACTGCTGGTGTGATCACTTCATCTTGTTTTATATCAGTAACTACTGGTGTGATCTCTTCATCTTGTTTTATTTCAGGGAGTGCTGGTGTGATCACTTCACCTTGTTTTATGGCAGTAACTGCTGGTGTGATTACTTCATCTTGTTTTATGTCAGTAACTGCAGGTGTGATCATTTCATCTTGTTTTATGTCAGTGACTGATGATGTGATAACTTCATCTTGTTTTATGTCAGTAACTGCAGGTGTGATAATTTCATCTTGTTTTATGTCGGTAACTGATGGCATGATAACTTCATCTTGTTTTATGTCAGTAACTGCTGGTGTGATCAGTTCATCTTGTTTTATGTCAGGCAGTGCTGGTGTGATCACTTCATCTTGTTTTATGTCAGTAACTGCTGGTATGATCATATAATCTTGTTTTATGTCAGTGCCTCCTGGTGTAATCACTACATCTTGTTTTATGTCAGGGAGTGCTGGTGTGATCTCTACATCTTGTTTTATATCAGTAACTGCTGGTGTGATCAATTCATCTTGTTTCATATCAGTAACTATTGGTGTGATCACTTCATCTTGTTTTATGTCAAAAGTGCTGGTGTGATAACTCCATCATCTTTTAAGTTAGTAACTGCTGGTGAGATCATTTCATCTTCTTTTATGTCGGTAACTGCTGGTTTGGTCACTTTATCTTCTTTTATGTCTGTAAATTCTGTGTTGACCACTTCATATTGTTTTGTGTCAGTAACTGTAGGTGTGATCACTTCATCTTGTTTTATATCAGTAACTGCTGGTGTGATCTCTTCATCTTGTTTTATGTCAGGGAGTGCTGGTGTGATCACTTCATCTTGTTTTATGTCAGTAAAATCTGGTGTGATCTTGTCATCTTGTTTTATGTCAGGGAGTGCTGGTGTGATCACTTCATCTTGTTTTATGTCAGGGAGTGCTGGTGTGATCACTTCATCTTGTTTTATGTCAGTAACTATTGGTATGATCACTTCATCTTGTTTTAAGTCAGTAACTACTGGTGTGATCTCTTCATCTTGTTTTATGTCAGGGAGTGCTGGTGTGATCACTTCATCTTGTTTTATGTCAATAACTACTGGTGAGATCTCTTCAATTGTTTTATGTCAGGGAGTGCTGGTGTGATCACTTCATCTTTTTTTATGTCTGTAACTTCTGGTTTGACCACTTCATCTTGTGTTTGTGTCAGTAACTACTGGTGTGATCTCTTCATCTTGTTTTATGTCAATAACTACTGGTGTGATCTCTTCATCTTGTTTTATGTCAGGGAGTGCTGGTGTGATCACTTCACCTTGTTTTATGTCAGTAACTACTGGTGTGATCTCTTCATTTGTTTTATGTCAGTAACTACTGGTGTGATCACTTCACCTTGTTTTATGTCAGTAACTACTGGTGTGATAACTTCAGCTTGTTTTATGTCAGTAACTACTGGTGTGATCTCTTCATCCTCTTTTATGTCAGGGAGTACTGGTATTATCACTTCATCTTGTTTTATATCAGTAACTGCTGGTGTGATAACTTCATCTTGTTTTATGTCAGGAAGTGCTTGTGTGATCACTTCGTCTTCTTTTATGTCAGGGAGTACTGGTGTGATCACTTCATCTTGTTTTGTGTCAGTAATTGTAGGTGTGATCACTTCATCTTGTTTTATATCAGTAACTGCTGGTCTGATAACTTTATCTTGTTTTTTGTCAGTAACTGATGGTGTGATAACTTCATCTTGGTTTATGTCAGTAACTACTGGTATGATCACTTCATCTTGTTTTGTGTCAGTAACTGTAGGTATGATCACTTCATCTTGTTTCATGTCAGTGACTGATGTTGTGATAACTTCATCTTGTTTTATGTCAGTAACTGCTGGTGTGATAACTTCATCTTGTTTTATGTCAGTAACTGCTGGTGTGATCACTTCATCTTGTTTTGTGTCAGAAACTGTAGGTATGATCACTTCATCTTGTTTCATGTCGGTGACCGCAGGTGTGATCACTTCATCTTGTTTTATATCAGTAACTACTGGTATGATCACTTCATCTTGTTTTGTGTCAGTAACTGTAGGTATGATCACTACATCTTGTTTCATGTCAGTGACTGATGTTGTGATCACTTCATCTTGTTTTATGTCAGGGAGTGCTGGTGTGATCACTTCATCCTGTTTTATGTCAGTAACTACTGGTGTGATCTCTTCATCATGTTTTATGTCAAGGAGTGCTGGTGTGATCACTTCATCTTGTTTTATGTCAGGGAGTGCTGGTGTGATCACTTCATCTTGTTTTATATCAGTAACTGCTGGTGTGATAACTTCATCTTGTTTTATGTCAGGAAGTGCTTGTGTGATCACTTCGTCTTCTTTTATGTCAGGGAGTACTGGTGTGATCACTTCATCTTGTTTTATATCAGTAACTGCTGGTCTGATAACTTTATCTTGTTTTATGTCAGTAACTGATGGTGTGATCTCTTCATCATGTTTTATGTCAAGGAGTGCTGGTGTGATAATTTCATCTTGTTTTATGTCAGTAACTACTGGTATAATCACTTCATCTTGTTTTATGTCAGTAACTACTGGTGTGATCTCTTCATCTTGTTTTATTTCAGGGAGTGCTGGTGTGATCACTTCACCTTGTTTTATGGCAGTAACTACTGGTGTGATAGCTTCATCTTGGTTTATGTCAGTAACTGCAGGTGTGATCATTTCATCTTGTTTTATGTCAGTGACTGATGATGTGATAACTTCATCTTGTTTTATGTCAGTAACTGCAGGTGTGATAATTTCATCTTGTTTTATGTCGGTAACTGATGGCATGATAACTTCATCTTGTTTTATGTCAGTAACTGCTGGTATGATCAGTTCATCTTGTTTTATGTCAGGCAGTGCTGGTGTGATCACTTCATCTTGTTTTATGTCAGTAACTGCTGGTATGATCACATAATCTTGTTTTATGTCAGTGCCTCCTGGTGTAATCACTACATCTTGTTTTATGTCAGGGAGTGCTGGTGTGATCTCTACTTCTTGTTTTATATCAGTAACTGCTGGTGTGATCAATTCATCTTGTTTCATATCAGTAACTATTGGTGTGATCACTTCATCTTGTTTTATGTCAAAAAGTGCTGGTGTGATAACTCCATCATCTTTTAAGTTAGTAACTGCTGGTGAGATCATTTCATCTTCTTTTATGTCGGTAACTGCTGGTTTGGTCACTTTATCTTCTTTTATGTCTGTAAATTCTGTTTTGGCCACTTCATCTTGTTTTGTGTCAGTAACTGCAGGTGTGATCACTTCATCTTGTTTTATGTCAGGCAGTGCTGGTGTGATCACTTCATCTTGTTTTATGTCAGGGAGTGCTGGTGTGATCACTTCATCTTGTTTTATGTCAGTAAAATCTGGTGTGATCTTGTCATCTTGTTTTATGTCAGGGAGTGCTGGTGTGATCACTTCATCTTGTTTTATGTCAGTAACTATTGGTATGATCACTTCATCTTGTTTTATGTCAGTAACTACTGGTGTGATCTCTTCATCTTGTTTTATGTCAGGGAGTGCTGGTGTGATCACTTCATCTTGTTTTATGTCAATAACTACTGGTGTGATCTCTTCAACTTGTTTTATGTCAGGGAGTGCTGGTGTGATCACTTCATCTTCTTTTATGTCTGTAACTTCTGGTTTGACCACTTCATCTTGTTTTGTATCAGTAACTGTAGGTGTGATCACTTCATCTTGTTTTATGTCGGTAACTACTGGTGTGATCTCTTCATCTTGTTTTATGTCAGTAACTACTGGTGTGATCTCTTCATCTTGTTTTATGTCAGGGAGTGCTGGTGTGATCACTTCACCTTGTTTTATGTCAGTAACTACTGGTGTGATCTCTTCATCTTGTTTTATGTCAGTAACTACTGGTGTGATCACTTCACCTTGTTTTATGTCAGTAACTACTGGTGTGATCTCTTCATCTTGTTTTATGTCAGGGAGTGCTGGTGTGATCACTTCATCTTCTTTTATGTCTGTAACTTCTGGCTTGACCACTTCATCTTGTTTTGTGTCAGTAACTGTGGTTGTGATCACTTCATCTTGTTTTATGTCGGTAACTACTGGTGTTATCTCTTCATCTTGTTTTATGTCAGTAACTACTGGTGTGATCTCTTCATCTTGTTTTATGTCAGGGAGTGCTGGTGTGATAACTTCATCTTGTTTTATGTCAGGAAGTGCTTGTGTGATCACTTCGTCTTCTTTTATGTCAGGGAGTACTGGTGTGATCACTTCATCTTGTTTTGTGTCAGTAATTGTAGGTGTGATCACTTCATCTTGTTTTATATCAGTAACTGCTGGTCTGATAACTTTATCTTGTTTTATGTCAGTAACTGATGGTGTGATAACTTCATCTTGGTTTATGTCAGTAACTACTGGTATGATCACTTCATCTTGTTTTGTGTCAGTAACTGTAGGTATGATCACTTCATCTTGTTTCATGTCAGTGACTGATGTTGTGATAACTTCATCTTGTTTTATGTCAGTAACTGCTGGTGTGATAACTTCATCTTGTTTTATGTCAGTAACTGCTGGTGTGATCACTTCATCTTGTTTTGTGTCAGAAACTGTAGGTATGATCACTTCATCTTGTTTCATGTCAGTGACTGATGATGTGATAACTTCATCTTGTTTTATGTCAGTAACTGCAGGTGTGATAATTTCATCTTGTTTTATGTCGGTAACTGATGGCATGATAACTTCATCTTGTTTTATGTCAGTAACTGCTGGTGTGATCAGTTCATCTTGTTTTATGTCAGGCAGTGCTGGTGTGATCACTTCATCTTGTTTTATGTCAGTAACTGCTGGTATGATCACATAATCTTGTTTTATGTCAGTGCCTCCTGGTGTAATCACTACATCTTGTTTTATGTCAGGGAGTGCTGGTGTGATCTCTACATCTTGTTTTATATCAGTAACTGCTGGTGTGATCAATTCATCTTGTTTCATATCAGTAACTATTGGTGTGATCACTTCATCTTGTTTTATGTCAAAAAGTGCTGGTGTGATAACTCCATCATCTTTTAAGTTAGTAACTGCTGGTGAGATCATTTCATCTTCTTTTATGTCGGTAACTGCTGGTTTGGTCACTTTATCTTCTTTTATGTCTGTAAATTCTGTTTTTACCACTTCATCTTGTTTTGTGTCAGTAACTGTAGGTGTGATCACTTCATCTTGTTTTATATCAGTAACTGCTGGTGTGATCTCTTCATCTTGTTTTATGTCAGGGAGTGCTGGTGTGATCACTTCATCTTCTTTTATGTCTGTAACTTCTGGTTTGACCACTTCATCTTGTTTTGTGTCAGTAACTGTAGGTGTGATCACTTCATCTTGTTTTATGTCGGTAACTACTGGTGTGATCTCTTCATCTTGTTTTATGTCAGTAACTACTGGTGTGATCTCTTCATCTTGTTTTATGTCAGGGAGTGCTGGTGTGATCACTTCACCTTGTTTTATGTCAGTAACTACTGGTGTGATCTCTTCATCTTGTTTTATGTCAGTAACTACTGGTGTGATCACTTCACCTTGTTTTATGTCAGTAACTACTGGTGTGATAACTTCAGCTTGTTTTATGTCAGTAACTACTGGTGTGATCTCTTCATCTTGTTTTATGTCAGGGAGTGCTGGTGTTATCACTTCATCTTGTTTTATCTCAGTAACTACTAGTGTGATCTCTTCATCCTCTTTTATGTCAGGGAGTACTGGTATGATCACTTCATCTTGTTTTATATCAGTAACTGCTGGTGTGATAACTTCTTCTTGTTTTATGTCAGGAAGTGCTTGTGTGATCACTTCGTCTTCTTTTATGTCAGGGAGTACTGGTGTGATCACTTCATCTTGTTTTGTGTCAGTAATTGTAGGTGTGATCACTTCATCTTGTTTTATATCAGTAACTGCTGGTCTGATAACTTTATCTTGTTTTATGTCAGTAACTGATGGTGTGATAACTTCATCTTGGTTTATGTCAGTAACTACTGGTATGATCACTTCATCTTGTTTTGTGTCAGTAACTGTAGGTATGATCACTTCATCTTGTTTCATGTCAGTGACTGATGTTGTGATAACTTCATCTTGTTTTATGTCAGTAACTGCTGGTGTGATAACTTCATCTTGTTTTATGTCAGTAACTGCTGGTGTGATCACTTCATCTTGTTTTGTGTCAGAAACTGTAGGTATGATCACTTCATCTTGTTTCATGTCAGTGACCGCAGGTGTGATCACTTCATCTTGTTTTATGTCAGTAACTGCTGGTGTGATCACTTCATCTTGTTTTATGTCAGGGAGTGCTGGTGTGATCACTTCATCCTGTTTTATGTCAGTAACTACTGGTGTGATCTCTTCATCATGTTTTATGTCAAGGAGTGCTGGTGTGATCACTTCATCTTGTTTTATATCAGGGAGTGCTGGTGTGATCACTTCATCTTGTTTTATGTCAGTAACTGCTGGTGTGATAACTTCATCTTGTTTTATGTCAGGGAGTGCTGGTAAGATCATTTCATCTTCTTTTATGTTGGTAACTGCTTGTTTGGTCACTTTATCTTCTTTTATGTCTGTATCTTCTTGTGTGATCACTTCATCTTGTTTTATCTCAGTAACTACTAGTGTGATCTCTTCATCCTCTTTTATGTCAGGGAGTACTGGTATGATCACTTCATCTTGTTTTGTGTCAGTAAATGCTGGTGTGATAACTTCATCTTGTTTTATATCAGGGAGTGCTGGTGTGATCACTTCATCCTGTTTTATGTCAGGGAGTGCTGGTATGATCACTTCACCTTGTTTTATGTCAATAACTACTGGTGTGATCTCTTCAACTTGTTTTATGTCAGGGAGTGCTGGTGTGATCACTTCACCTTGTTTTATGTCAGTAACTACTGGTGTGATAACTTCAGCTTGTTTTATGTCAGTAACTACTGGTATGATCTCTTCATCTTGTTTTATGTCAGGGAGTACTGGTATGATCACTTCATCTTGTTTTGTGTCAGTAATGGTAGGTGTGATCACTTTATCTTGTTTTATATCAGTAACTGCTGGTCTGATAACTTTATCTTGTTTTATGTCATTAACTGATGGTGTGATAACTTCATCTTGGTTTATGTCATTAACTACTGGTATGATCACTTCATCTTGTTTTGTGTCAGTAACTGTAGGTATGATCACTTCATCTTGTTTCATGTCAGTGACTGATGTTGTGATAACTTCATCTTGTTTTATGTCAGTAACTGCTGGTGTGATCACTTCATCTTGTTTTATGTCAGTAACTGCTGGTGTGATCACTTCATCTTGTTTTATGTTAGGGAGTGCTGGTGTGATCACTTTATCTTGTTTTATGTAAGGGAGTGCTGGTGCAATCACTTCAATTTCTTTTATGTCAGTGACTGCTGGTATGATCACTTCATCTTTCTTTATGTCAGTAACTACTGGTGTGATCACTTCATCTTGTTTTATGTTAGTAATTGTGTGTGTGATCACTTCATCTTGTTTTATATCAGGGAGTGCTGGTGTGATCACTTCATCTTGTTTTCTATCAGTAACTGCTGGTGTTATCACTTCATCTTTTTTTATGTTAGTAACTGCTGGTGTGATAACTTTATCTTGTTTTGTGTCAGTGACCGCTGATGTGATCAGTTCATTCTGTTTTATGTGAGTAACTACTGGAGTGATCTCTCCATCTTGTTTTATGTCAGGGAGTGGTGGTGTGATCACTTCATCTTGTTTTATGTCAGTGACTAATGGTGTGATCACTTCATCTTGTTTTATGTCACTAACTGCAGGTTTGATCATTTCATCTTGTTTAATGTCAGTGACGGATGATGTCATAATTTCATCATATTTTAAGTCAGTAACTACCGGTGTAATAACTTCATCTTGTTTTATGTTGGTAACTGATGGCATGATAACTTCATCTTGTTTTATGTCAGTAACTGCTGGTGTGATCAATTCATCTTGTTTTATGTCAGTGCCTGCAGGTGTAATCACTACATCTTGTTTTATGTCAGGGAGTGCTGGTGTGATCACTTCATCTTGTTTTATGTCAGTGCCTGCTGGTGTGATCTCTTTATCTTGTTTTATTTCAGGGATTGCTGATGTGATCACTTCATCTTGTTTTATGTCAGTGACTACTGGTATTATCACTTCATCTTGTTTTATGTCAGGGAGTGCTGGTGTGATCACTTCATCTTGTTTTATGTCAGGGAGTGCTGGTGTGATCACTTCATCTTGTTTTATGTCAGTATCTGCCGGAGTGATCACTTCATCTTGTTTTATGTCAGGGAGTGCTGGTGTGATCACTTCATCTTGTTTTATGCCAGGGAGTGCGGGTGTGATCACTTCATCTTGTTTTATGTTAGTAACTGCTGGTGTTATCACTTCATCTTGTTTTATGTCAGGGAGTGCTGATGTGATCACTTCATCTTGTTTTGTGTCAGTAACTGTAGGTATGATCACTTCATCTTGTTTTATGTCAGTGACCGCTGGTGTGATCAGTTCATCATGTTTCATGTCAGTAACTGCTGGTGTGATCTCTTCGTCTTGTTTTATGTCAGGGAGTGCTGGTGTGATCACTTCATCTTGTTTTATGTCAGTAACTACTGGTGTGATCTCTTCGTCTTGTTTTATGTCAGGGAGTGCTGGTCTGATCACTTCATCTTGTTTTATGTCAGTAACTGCTGGTGTGATCACTTCATTCTGTTTTATGTCAGTAAATACTGGTGTGATCTCTTCATCTTGTTTTATGTCAGTAACTGCTGGTGTGATAACTTCATCCTTTTTTAAGTCAGTATCTGATGGTGAGATCATTTCATCTTCATTTTTGTCGTTAGCTGCTGGTTTGGTCACTTTATCTTCTTTTATGTCTGTAACTGCTGGTTTGACCACTTCATCTTGTTTTGTGTCAGTAACTGTAGGTGTGATCACTTCATCTTGTTTTATATCAATAGCTGCTGGTGTGATCAGTTCATCTTGTTTAATGTCAGTAACTACTGGTGTGATCACTTTATCTTGGTTTATGTCAGTAACTGCTGGTGTGATAATTTCATCTTGGTTTATGACAGTAACTATTGATGTGGTCACTTCATCTTGTTTTGTGTCAGTAGCTGTAGGTATGATCACTTCATCTTGTTTCTTGTCAGTGACCGCTGGTGTGATCACTTCATCTTGTTTTATGTCAGTAACTGCTGGTGTGATCACTTCATCTTGATTTATGTCAGTAACTATTGGTGTCATAACTTCATCTTCTATTATGTCAGTGTCTAATGGTGTGATCACTTCATCTTGTTTTATGTCAGTAACTGCAGGTTTGATCATTTCATCTTGTTTAATGTCAGTGACGGATGATGTGATAATTTCATCATATTTTAAGTCAGTAAATACAGGTGTGATCACTTCTACTTGTTTTATATCATTAACTGCTGGTGTAATCACTTCATCTTGCTTTAAATCAGTAACTGCTGGTGTGATAATTTCATCTTGTTTTATGTCTGTAACTATTGGTGTGATCACTTCATCTTTTTTTATGTCAGTAACTGCTGGTGTGATAACTTCATCTTGGTTTAAGACAGTAACTATTGGTGTGATCACTTCATCTTGTTTTGTGTCAGTAACTGCAGGTATGATCACTTCATCTTGTTTCATGTCAGTGACCGCTGGTGTGATCTCTTCATCTTGTTTTATGTCAGTAACTACTGGTGTGATCTTTTCATCTTGTTTTATGTCAGTAACTACTGGTGTGATCTTTTCATCTTGTCTTATGTCAGTGACTACTTGTGTGATCTCTTTATCTTGTTTTATGTCAGGGAGTGCTGATGTGATAACTTCATCTTGGTTTATGTCAGTAACTGCTGGTGTGATAATTTCATCTTGGTTTATGTCAGTAACTGCAGGTTTGATCATTTCATCTTGTTTAATGTCAGTGATGGATGATGTCATAATTTCATCATATTTTAAGTCAGTAATTACGGGTGTGATAACTTCATCTTGTTTTATATCAGTAACTGCTGGTGTTATCACTTCATCTTGTTTTATGTCAGGGAGTGCTGGTGTGATCACTTCATCTTGTTTAATGTCAGTAACTGCTGGTGTGATCACTTCCTCTTGTTTTATGTCAGTATCTGCCAGTGTGATCACTTCATCTTGTTTTATGTCAGGGAATGCTGGTATGATCACTTCATCTTGTTTTATGTCAGTAACTGCTGGTGTGATCACTTCATCTTGTTTTATGTCAGGGAGTGCAGGTGTGATCACTTCATCTTGTTTTCTATCAGTAACTGCTGGTGTTATCACTTTATCTTGTTTTATGTTAGTAACTGCTGGTGTGATAACTTTATTTTGTTTTGTGTCAGTAACTGTAGGTATGATCACTTCATCTTGTTTCATGTCAGTGACCGCTGATGTGATCTCTTCATCTTGTTTTATGTCAGGGAGTGCTGGTGAGATCACTTCATCTTTATTTATGTCAGTGAGTGCTGGTGTGATCACTTCATCTTGATTTATGTCAGTAACTACTGGTGTCATAACTTCATCTTCTATTATGTCAGTGACTAATGGTGTGATCACTTCATCTTGTTTTATGTCAGGGAGTGCTGGTGTGATAACTTCATCTTGTTTTATGTCAGGGAGTGCCGGTGTGATCACTTCATCTTGTTTTATGTCAGGGAATGCTGGAGTAATCACTTCATCTTGTTTTATGTCAGGTAGTGCTGGTGTGATCACTTCATCTTGTTTTATTTCAGGGAGTGCTGGTGTGATCACTTCATCTTGTTTTATATCAGGGAGTGCTGGTGTGTTCACTTCATCTTGTTTTATGTCAGTAACTACTGGTGTCATAACTTCATCTTCTATTATGTCAGTGACTAATGGTGTGATCACTTCATCTTCTTTTATGTCAGTAACTGCAGGTTTGATCATTTCATCTTGTTTAATGTCAGTGATGGATGATGTCATAATTTCATCATATTTTAAATCAGTAACTACCGGTGTAATAACTTCATCTTGTTTTACGTCGGTAACTGATGGCATGATAACTTCATCTTGTTTTATGTCAGTAACTGCTGGTGTGATCAATTCATCTTGTTTTATGTCAGTGCCTGCCGGTGTAATCACTACATTTTGTTTTATGTCAGGGAGTGCTGGTGTGATCACTTCATCTTGTTTTATGTCAGTGCCTGCTGGTGTGATCTCTTCATCTTGTTTTATTTCTGGAGTGCTGGTGTGATCACTTCATCTTGTTTAATGTCAGTAACTGCTGGTGTGATCACTTCCTCTTGTTTTATGTCAGTATCTGCCAGTGTGATCACTTCATCTTGTTTTATGTCAGGGAGTGCTGGTGTGATCACTTCATTTTGTTTTATGCCAGGGAGTGCTGGTGTGATCACTTCATCTTGTTTTATGTTAGTAACTGCTGGTGTTATCACTTCATCTTGTTTTATGTCAAGGAGTGCTTTTGAGATCACTTCATCTTGTTTTCTATTAGTAACTGCTGGTGTTATCACTTCATCTTGTTTTATGTCAGGGAGTGCTGGTGTGATCACTTCATCTTGTTTTATGTCAGTAACTACTGGTGTGATCACTTCGTCTTGTTTTATGCCAGGGAGTGCTGGTGTGATCTCTTCATCTTGTTTTATGTCAGGGAGTGCTGGTGTGATCACTTCATCTTGTTTTATGTCAGTAACTGCTGGTGTGATCACTTCATTCTGTTTTATGTCAGTAACTACTGGTGTGATCTCTTCATCTTTTTTTATATCAGTAACTGCTGGTTTGATAACTTCATCATCTTTTAAGTCAGTATCTGCTAGTGAGATCATTTCATCTTCATTTTTGTTGGTAACTGCTGGTTTGGTCACTTTATCTTCTTTGATGTCTGTAACTGCTGGTTTGACCACTTCATCTTGTTTTGTGTCAGTAACTGTAGGTGTGATCACTTCATCTTGTTTTATATCAATAGCTGCTGGTGTGATCACTTCATCTTGTTTTATGTCAGTAACTGCTGGTGTGATAACTTCATCTTGTTTTATGTCAGTAACTACTGGTTTGATCACTTCATCTTGGTTTATGTCAGTAACTGCTGGTGTGATAACTTCATCTTGTTTATGACAGTAACTATTGGTGTGATCACTTCATCTTGTTTTGTGTCAGTAGCTGTAGGTATGATCACTTCATCTTGTTTCATGTCAGTGACCGCTGGTGTTATCACTTCATCTTGTTTTATGTCAGTAACTGCTGGTGTGATCACTTCATCTTGATTTATGTCAGTAACTATTGGTGTCATAACTTCCTCTTCTATTATGTCAGTGACTAATGGTGTGATCACTCCATCTTGTTTTATGTCAGTAACTGCAGGTTTGATCATTTCATCTTGTTTAATGTCAGTGACGGATGATGTGATAATTTCATCATATTTTAAGTGAGTAACTACAGGTGTGATCACTTCATCTTGTTTTATATCAGTAACTGCTGGTGTAAGCACTTCATTTTTTTTTATGTCAGTAACTGCTGGTGTGATAACTTCATCATCTTTTAAGTCAGTAACTGCTGGTGAGATCATTTCATCTTCATTTTTGTCGGTAACTGCTGGTTTGAACACTTCTTCTTGTTTTATGTTAGTAACTGCTGGTGTGATAACTTCATCTTGGTTTAAGACAGTAACTATTGGTGTGATCACTTCATCTTGTTTTGTGTCAGTAACTGCAGGTATGATCACTTCATCTTGTTTCATGTCAGTGACCGCTGGTGTGATCTCTTCATCTTGTTTTATGTCAGTAACTACTGGTGTGATCTTTTCATCTTGGTTTATGTCAGTAACTGATGGTGTGATAATTTCATCTTGGTTTATGTCAGTAACTGCAGGTTTGATCATTTCATCTTGTTTAATGTCAGTGACGGATGATGTCATAATTTCATCATATTTTAAGTCAGTAATTACGGGTGTGATAACTTCATCTTGTTTTATATAAGTAACTGCTGGTGTTATCACTTCATCTTGTTTTATGTCAGGGAGTGCTGGTGTGATCACTTCATCTTGTTTAATGTCAGTAACTGCTGGTGTGATCACTTCCTCTTGTTTTATGTCAGTATCTGCCAGTGTGATCACTTCATCTTGTTTTATGTCAGGGAATGCTGGTATGATCACTTCATCTTGTTTTATGTCAGTAACTGCTGGTGTGATCACTTCATCTTGTTTTATGTCAGGGAGTGCAGGTGTGATCACTTCATCTTGTTTTCTATCAGTAACTGCTGGTGTGATAACTTTATTTTGTTTTGTGTCAGTAACTGTAGGTATGATCACTTCATCTTGTTTCATGTCAGTGACCGCTGATGTGATCTCTTCATCTTGTTTTATGTCAGGGAGTGCTGGTGTGATCACTTCATCTTGATTTATGTCAGTGAGTGCTGGTGTGATCACTTCATCTTGATTTATGTCAGTAACTACTGGTGTCATAACTTCATCTTCTATTATGTCAGTGACTATTGGTGTGATCACTTCATCTTGTTTTATGTCAGGGAGTGCTGGTGTGATAACTTCATCTTGTTTTATGTCAGGGAGTGCCGGTGTGATCACTTCATCTTGTTTTATGTCAGGGAATGCTGGAGTAATCACTTCATCTTGTTTTATGTCAGGTAGTGCTGGTGTGATCACTTCATCTTGTTTTATTTCAGGGAGTGCTGGTGTGATCACTTCATCTTGTTTTATATCAGGGAGTGCTGGTGTGTTCACTTCATCTTGTTTTATGTCAGTAACTACTGGTGTCATAACTTCATCTTCTATTATGTCAGTGACTAATGGTGTGATCACTTCATCTTCTTTTATGTCAGTAACTGCAGGTTTGATCATTTCATCTTGTTTAATGTCAGTGATGGATGATGTCATAATTTCATCATATTTTAAGTCAGTAACTACCGGTGTAATAACTTCATCTTGTTTTATGTCGGTAACTGATGGCATGATAACTTCATCTTGTTTTATGTCAGTAACTGCTGGTGTGATCAATTCATCTTGTTTTATGTCAGTGCCTGCCGGTGTAATCACTACATTTTGTTTTATGTCAGGGAGTGCTGGTGTGATCACTTCATCTTGTTTTATGTCAGTGCCTGCTGGTGTGATCTCTTCATCTTGTTTTATTTCTGGGAGTGCTGGTGTGATCACTTCATCTTGTTTAATGTCAGTAACTGCTGGTGTGATCACTTCCTCTTGTTTTATGTTAGTATCTGCCAGTGTGATCACTTCATCTTGTTTTATGTCAGGGAGTGCTGGTGTGATCACTTCATTTTGTTTTATGCCAGGGAGTGCTGGTGTGATCACTTCATCTTGTTTTATGTTAGTAACTGCTGGTGTTATCACTTCATCTTGTTTTATGTCAAGGAGTGCTTTTGTGATCACTTCATCTTGTTTTCTATTAGTAACTGCTGGTGTTATCACTTCATCTTGTTTTATGTCAGGGAGTGCTGGTGTGATCACTTCATCTTGTTTTATGTCAGTAACTACTGGTGTGATCACTTCATCTTGTTTTATGCCAGGGAGTGCTGGTGTGATCTCTTCATCTTGTTTTATGTCAGGGAGTGCTGGTGTGATCACTTCATCTTGTTTTATGTCAGTAACTGCTGGTGTGATCACTTCATTCTGTTTTATGTCAGTAACTACTGGTGTGATCTCTTCATCTTTTTTTATATCAGTAACTGCTGGTTTGATAACTTCATCATCTTTTAAGTCAGTATCTGCTAGTGAGATCATTTCATCTTCATTTTTGTTGGTAACTGCTGGTTTGGTCACTTTATCTTCTTTGATGTCTGTAACTGCTGGTTTGACCACTTCATCTTGTTTTGTGTCAGTAACTGTAGGTGTGATCACTTCATCTTGTTTTATATCAATAGCTGCTGGTGTGATCACTTCATCTTGTTTTATGTCAGTAACTGCTGGTGTGATAACTTTATCTTGTTTTATGTCAGTAACTACTGGTTTGATCACTTCATCTTGGTTTATGACAGTAACTATTGGTGTGATCACTTCATCTTGTTTTGTGCCAGTAGCTGTAGGTATGATCACTTCATCTTGTTTCATGTCAGTGACCGCTGGTGTTATCACTTCATCTTGTTTTATGTCAGTAACTGCTGGTGTGATCACTTCATCTTGATTTATGTCAGTAACTATTGGTGTCATAACTTCCTTTTCTATTATGTCAGTGACTAATGTGTGATCACTCCATCTTGTTTTATGTCAGTAACTGCAGGTTTGATCATTTCATCTTGTTTAATGTCAGTGACGGATGATGTGATAATTTCATCATATTTTAAGTGAGTAACTACAGGTGTGATCACTTCATCTTGTTTTATATCAGTAACTGCTGGTGTAATCACTTCATTTTTTTTTATGTCAGTAACTGCTGGTGTGATAACTTCATCATCTTTTAAGTCAGTAACTGCTGGTGAGATCATTTCATCTTCATTTTTGTCGGTAACTGCTGGTTTGAACACTTCTTTATGTTTTATGTTAGTAACTGCTGGTGTGATAACTTCATCTTGGTTTAAGACAGTAACTATTGGTGTGATCACTTCATCTTGTTTTGTGTCAGTAACTGCAGGTATGATCACTTCATCTTGTTTCATGTCAGTGACCGCTGGTGTGATCTCTTCATCTTGTTTTATGTCAGTAACTACTGGTGTGATCTTTTCATCTTGGTTTATGTCAGTAACTGATGGTGTGATAACTTCATCTTGGTTTATGTCAGTAACTGCAGGTTTGATCATTTCATCTTGTTTAATGTCAGTGACGGATGATGTGATAATTTCATCATATTTTAAGTCAGTAACTACGGGTGTGATAACTTCATCTTGTTTTATATAAGTAACTGCTGGTGTGATCACTTCATCTTGTTTTATGTCAGTAACTCTAGGTGTGATCACTTCATCTTGTTTTATGTCAGTAACTACTGGTGTGATCTCTTCATCTTCTTCTACATCAAAGTCTGCTTGTATGATCACTTCATCTTGTTTTGTGTCAGTAACTCTAGGTGTGATCACTTCATCTTGTTTTATATCAGTAACTGCTGATGTGATCACTTCATCTTGTTTTATGCCAGGGAGTGCTGGTGTGATCACTTCATCTTGTCTTATGTCAGTAACTACTGGTGTGATCTCTTCATCTTGTTTTATGTCAGTAACTACTGGTGTGATCTCTTCATCTTGTCTTATGTCAGTAACTGCTGGTTTGATAACTTTGTCTTGTTTTATGTCAGTTACTGTATGTATGATCAGTTCATCTTGTTTTATGTCAGTAACTGTATGTATGATCACTTCATCTTGTTTTATGTCATTGATTGCTGATATTAGTACTTCATCTTCTTCTACATCAGTGTCTGCTTGTGTGATCATTTCTTCTTGTTTCATGTCAGTAACTGCTGGTGTAATCACTTCATCTTGTTTTATGTCATTGACTGCTGATTTTAGTACTTCATCTTGTTCTACATCAGAGTCTGCTTGCATCATCACTTCATCTTGTATCACATCAGTAACTGCTGGTGTGATCACTTCTTCTTGTATCACGTCATTGACTGCTGCTGTGATCACTTCATCTTGTTTTATGTCAGTAACTGCTGGTGTGATCACTTCATTTTGTTTTATGTCAGTAAATGCTGGTGTGATCGCTTCAACTTCTTTTATGTCAGTAACTGTTGATGTGATCACTTCATCTTGTTTTATGTCAGTGACTGCTGGTGTGATGACTTCATCTTGTTTTATATCAGTATCTGCTTGCGTGATCACTTCAACTTGTTTCATGTCAGTACCTTCTAGTGTGATCACTTCATATTCTTTTATGTCAGTAAATGCTGGTTTGATCACTTCATCTTGTTTTCTGTCAGTAACTGCTGGTGTGATCACTTCATCTTGTTTTATGTCAGTAACTGCTGGTGTGATCACTTCATCTTGTTTTTTATCAGTTACTGCTAGTGTGATCACTTCATCTTGTTTTATGTCAGTAACTGCTGGTGTGATCACTTCATCTTGTTTTCTGTCAGTAACTGCTGGTATTAGCACTTTATCTTGTTTTATGTCAGTGACTGCTGGTGTAATCTCTTCATGTTGTTTTATTTCAGTGACTTTTGATGTTAGTATTGCATCATCTGTTATGTCAGTGACTACTGGTGTCATCACTTCATCTTGTTTTATTTCAGTAAGTGCTAGTGTGATTACTTCATATTTTTTCAAGTCAGTTGTTTTAGTCTCAACTTCATCTTGTTTCAAGTCTGTGACTGTTGGTGTTTCTGCTTCATCTTTTTTCATGTGTTTGACCGTAGCTTTAAGTACTTCATGTTGTTTTAAATTTGTGACTATTGGTGCAAATACTTCATCTTCATTCATGTCTGTAACTATTGTTATAAGAACTTCATCTTGTTTCAAGTCAGTGACTGTTGGTGCTTCTAATGCATCTTGTTTCAAGTCAGTGACTGTTGGTGCTTCTAATTCATCTTGTTTCAAGTCTGTGACTGTTGGTGCTTCTAATTCATCTTGTTTTATGTCAGTGACTGCTAGTGTCAGCAATACATCTTTTTTAATGTCAGTGACTTCTGGTCTCAGTATTTCACCTTGTTTTATGTGTGTGATTGCTGCTGACTTCTCATCATCCTGTTTTATATCAGTGACATCTTCAGTTCCGTTTTCATCTTGATCTATGTTAATGACAAGTATTAAATGTGGGTCTCTTTGATCAAGTGTTTGAAGTGAATCAGTTTCATCTTGTATTTCTGGTCCACTGGTTGTAATAATATCTCGAATATTTTGGTTTGAGGTAAACTGTTTTACTGATTGGTCCCAGTGTTTGTTAGGGTAAAGTGAATCAATGGTGATTGATCTGTGGTAGTTTGAATCATAGTTAACATTGGTTGATAATTCTAACTCTGTATTCGTGTTGTGTTGTACACATTTGTCATTTCTATGACTGTTGCCTTCCAGCATCTCATTACTGGTTATTAATAATGATGTTGTGTCTGGATTGAATAATTTTGTTTCTACTTGATAATAACACTCTTTGGATTCTGGCTCACGTGAATCAATTAACTCGTGTCCTTGTGTAGGATAATCAAGATTATCAAGCACCGTATTTCTGTTTGCAAAAGGAATGTCATATATTGTTGCAGACAAGATTGAGTTGATTGGTTGTTGTCTCAAGTATCTTGTCAGCCCTGCAGATAGTGCAGCTGCTTCCTGATTAAACTGATTCTCAAACAAAAGGCTACCGACATATGTAGACTCAGTGTCATCTCTTTGTTCATGATTGTCTTGTGCAGAACTATCTTCCTGCAAATGCTGAACATCTATCTCAACTTCAGTGTCACCCCTAACCTCATATACTTGTCTGTTCATTTGTTCTCCTTCCTTCATTCCTTTAGAATTGTACTCTTCACTACCAGAGTAATAAACATTCCTGTTTTCCAATGACTCTTGTGCTGTTTCTCCAAGGTATTCACTAATTATGTTCCCTGCAAATTCATTACCATGGAACGGACTATCTTCAACATATGCTCTCATCCAAGAGTCCCTGGGTAATGTACATGTATCACTCTGTTCTTGTCTGTACTTTTGTACAAGGTCATGATATGTTTCATTGGATGCCATGTTCAAAAAACTATTTTTTTCAGGATCTTCATCTGTTGATGCAATTATTTTTGCTTCGTCTCTACCAGATTCAGGCTCCCTGTATCCATTCTCATCCCAGCTGCCCGGGTTAACACACTGTGGGTTATGTGTATCCATGTCATCTGACCTGTTGTTCAATAACGGCATTGTCACTAACAATGAGCTTGGATCATTTAGAGTATCCTGTGATTGAGTGATTGATGATTGTCTCATTGCTGTATCCACATCCATATCATTGTTGGTATTTTGAGGGTCAGGAACTGGTGATATTGTTTGGACACTTGGGACTTGATCATTGAAGTGATCTGAGTCATGTTCAACTGTTGGTCTTTGGTATTTCTCATCTTTGTCTCCTGGTATCTCTGATAGCTGTTGTGTGGTAGGAATAAATCCAGAGAGAGCATGATTTGGGGAGACTGTGTCTTCCAGACTTTGTTGCTGGTTCAAATGTCCATGATCATCACTTGATTCCTGCTCAGTATTAACTATGTGTATCTGATCAGACAAGTAGTTTTGTTCAATGTGATAACTGCCTGTATGTGGTTGCTCACTTTGTGGCTTATGATGATCACTTGATTCCTGCTCAGCATTAAGTATGTGTATCTGATCAGACAAGTAGTTTTGTTCAATGTGATAACTGCCTGTATGCGGTTGCTCACTTTGTGGCTTATGATGATCAGAGTAATCACTTTGTTGTTGATTGGTCTTCTCTAAATCAGGCAGTGACACTGTGGAACACTGGTCTGTTGTTAAGCTTTGCTCCAGGCTTGTCCTTGAAATTATGGAAGAATCACAGAAGATACCAGATTCCTCAGATGATTCATATGATGTCAGATTCATCATAATGGAGTCAGTTGTGTCTCTAAGAAACTGCTGGTGATTATGTACATAATCTGGCAGCGTCTGTGATTGATGAAGCATAGGAATGTCTTCTTGGTCACATTGTGATACAATCTCTACTGGCTGATTTTCCAAACATAGCTGCTGTGGATCCTGGTTTGTTTGTTGTTGCCAGTTGTAGCTCCTTGGCATTGATAACTTTCTGTATCTTCTTGGTTGTGACTTAAACAAAGCAGACAGTTGGGCCTCTAGGTCTCCCGGGGAACTGGCACGTCTGTATTTCTTGCCACCAGAATACATTGAAGGACTCAATAGATGTGCACTTTCTGATAATCCAAAGTTATTGCTGATTTCACTACCAAGAACTGGTGTGTTTGGTGGTGTAGGAAAAACACTATCAATTTCATGTTTCAATTCCTGTCTCTCATCTGAAATATATGATTCTTTCATTGGATTCTGTTCAAGGGTGGATAATGCTAGCAGGAAATCATCATCAGTTATTTCTTTTTGTATTTCACTATCATCTGTTAAGATTAAGTGAGGTGGAATACTAACCAACTCAGTTATGTTTTTGATTCTATAATCTGGTGAAATCTCTTCTTGTTTATTCATTTTGTTAGAATCATTATTAAACTGTGATGGAGATTCAGTACCCATTGGATATTGGAAAGGTGGGAGAAAGTTGCTTCCAAGCTGACCAGCATTGGAAACACTGGCTAGTGGAACATCTATTTCTGTCTCTGAAAAGTGAGTATGAATCACAGTTGCTTCTGTGTGTCCATGTTTCTCACCATTTCTTTGTACTGAAAACTGAGCTTCTATTGCAGACGCATATGTCAGAGGTCTTGTCTGCTCAACCATGTCAAGATTGTCTTCCAACAAAGGTGTTACACCAAAATATCTACTTTGTTGGTACACTCTAGAATGATCTGTCTCATCTAACACAAGTATGTCAGACATCTGGTCTGTAGAATGAAGTATGTTACACCTTTCTGTCTGTGTACTGTAAAGATCTTGTTGAAGGACTGAATTTTGGCACTGCTCATCAGACTTAAAGTCTTCTTGATATGATTGACCATCAGTGCTGGAAACTGTGCAACTTCCTGGCACTGTCTCTGAGACTTCTAGCACTTCTTTTAAAAATGTTTCTCCTTCAGAAAACTCATTTGTCTGGGTTTGTTTAGAAAACAAAATTGTTTTAGCTTGAAGAGGAGAGTGTTTGAATGTCTCTGGATTCTGATCTGAAGCAGTAAACATTTCTTGTTCACATGTTTGCACTGATTTTGAAGATGACAAATGATCCTCTTTCATATTGTAATTTTCTGAGATAATTCTGCTGTGCTCATCACTTTGATCATGTGAGCCCACATCTCCTGTTTTGTCTATTTTCATTAATGGTGAAGCATCTGAGCTGTTGACATCATCAGTTTGAGTCATAATGGAGACTAGATTGACATTCTTTTCATTTTCTGTATTATCATCAACAAAATCATTCATGTAATCACTCGTTCTGTCAGTGAAGACCTCATTCTGTACATCAGTCTGAGAGAACGTTGCTTGTTTGACCAAATGTTTATCAAATTTCAAATGTGAGGAGCCATCTTCATTATCTGAAATATTCTTCTCGTTATTTTCAGTTTGAGTAGAGGTTGACACAGATGTTAGTGAAATCACTTCTTGGGCATTATTTGGCAACACAGGCTCAGCATCCTCTACAGTTACCATCTTAACAGATGGTTGGTGCTTCAGAGCTGGCAACTGTAAATCATTTGAGTCCAGGTGATTCAACTTATCTCTCAGAGCTTCTGTTTGAGTCTGTACAGAGGATGATGCAGTTTTCAGGACTGTATCTTGACTACTGTGTCTTGGCAGCTCTTTAATCTCAGCAGACTCAAATGGTATATTAGCAAACCAGTCTATCCTGCCTTCCTGTTTACTGTTTTGTGGTGAAGGCTGCTCTTTGATTTCACTTATTTGTTGTGATGGCTGCTCTTTGATTTCAGTTATTTGTTGTGATGGCTGCTCTTTGATTTTAGTTATTTGTTGTGATGGCTGCTCTTCGATTTTAGTTATTTGTTGTGATGGCTGCTCTTTGATTTTAGTTATTTGTTGTGATGGCTGCTCTTTGATTTCAGTTATTTGTTGTGATGGCTGCTGTTTGAATTTAGTTATTTGTTGTGATGGCTGCTCTTTGATTTTAGTTATTTGTTGTGATGGCTGCTCTTCGATTTTAGTTATTTGTTGTGATGGCTGCTCTTTGAATTTAGTTATTTGTTGTGATGGCTGCTCTTTGAATTTAGTTATTTGTTGTGATGGCTGCTCTATGATTTCAGTTACTTGTTGTGATGGCTGCTCTTTGAATTTAGTTATTTGTTGTGATGGCTGCTCTTTGATTTTAGTTATTTGTTGTGATGGCTGCTCTTCGATTTTAGTTATTTGTTGTGATGGCTGCTCTTTGATTTTAGTTATTTGTTGTGATGGCTGCTCTTTGATTTCAGTTATTTGTTGTGATGGCTGCTCTTTGATTTTAGTTACTTGTTGTGATGGCTGCTCTTTGATTTCAGTTTCTTGTAGTGATGGCTGCTCTTTGATTTTAGTTGTTGGTTGTGATGGCTGCTCTTTGGTTTCAGTTACTTGGTGCAATGGCTGCTCTTTGATTTCAGTTGCTGGTTGTGAAGGCTGCTCTTTGATTTCAGTTGATGGTTGTGATGGCTGCTCTTTGATTTCAGTTATTTGTTGTGATGGCGGTTCCTTGATTTCAGTTGCTGGTTGTGATGGCTGCTCTTTGATTTCAGTTATTTGTTGTGATGACTGCTCCTTGATTTCAGTTACTTGTTGTGATGACTGCTCCTTGATTTCAGTTATTTGTTGTGATGACTGCTCCTTGATGTCAGTTACTTGCTGTGAAGGCTGCTCTTTGATTTCAATTGCTGGTTGTGATGGCTGCTCTTTGACTTCAGTTTCTTGTTGTGATGGCTGCTCTATGATTTCAGCTATTTGTTTTGATGGCTGCTCTTTGATTTCAGTTGCTGGTTGTGATGGCTGCTCTTTGATTTCAGTTGCTGGTATTGATGGCTGCTCTTTGATTTCAGTTATTTGTTGTGATGACTGCTCCTTGATTTCAGTTACTTGTTGTGATGACTGCTCCTTGATTTCAGTTATTTGTTGTGATGACTGCTCCTTGATGTCAGTTACTTGCTGTGAAGGCTGCTCTTTGATTTCAATTGCTGGTTGTGATGGCTGCTCTTTGACTTCAGTTTCTTGTTGTGATGGCTGCTCTATGATTTCAGCTATTTGTTTTGATGGCTGCTCTTTGATTTCAGTTGCTGTTGTGATGGCTGCTCTTTGATTTCAGTTGCTGGTTGTGATGGCTGCTCTTTGATTTCAGTTGCTGGTTGTGATGGCTGCTCTTTGATTTCAGTTGCTGGTTGTGATGGCTGCTCTTTGATTTCAGTTGCTGGTTGTGATGGCTGCTCTTTGATTTCAGTTTCTTTTTGTGATGGCTGCTCCCTGAATTTGGTTACTTGTTGTAATGGCTGCTCCTTGATTTCAGTTACTTGTGATGACTGCTCCTTGATTTCAGTTACTTGTTGTGATGGCTGCTCTTTGATTTCAGTACTTGTTGTGATGGCTGCTCTTTGATTTCAGTTATTTGTTGTGATGGTTGCTCTTTGATATTAGTTACTTGTGAAAATTGCTCAGAAATTTCAGTGTCTTGTTGTGGCAACTCTGAGATTGCAACCTCATGTTGCAATTGCTGCACCTCAATTTCGGTCTCTTGTAAATTTTGTTCATCAATTTTAGTCTTTTGTTGCAAAAGATGCTCTGGGATTTCGATATCTTGAAGTGGACTATGCTCTAAGATTTCGGTGTCTTGTGATGACTGCTCATTGATTTTAGTTACATGTTGTGATGGCTGTTCTTTGATTTCAGTTACTTGTTGTGATGGCTGTTCCTCAATTCTAGTCTCCTGTTGTAATGGCTGTTCTTCAATTGTAGTCTCTTGTTGTGATGACTGTTCTTCAATTGTAGTCTCTTGTTGCGATGACTGCTCTTCAATTTGAGTCTCTTGTGAAGGCTGCTCTTCAGTTCTTGTTTTTTGTTGCGATGGCTGTTCTTCAATTCTATTCTCTTGTTGTGATGGCTGTTCTTCAATTCTAGTCTCTTGTTGTGATGGCTGTTCTTCAATTCTAGTCTCTTGCTGTGATGGCTGCTCTTCAATTCTAGTCTCTTGCTGTGATAGCTGTTCTTCAATTCTATTCTCTTGTTGTGATGGCTGTTCTTCAATTCTAGTCTCTTGTTGTAATGGCTGTTCTTCAATTCTATTCTCTTGTTGTGATGGCTGTTCTTCAATTCTATTCTCTTGTTGTGATGACAGTTCTTCAATTCTATTCTCTTGTTGTGATGGCTGTTCTTCAATTCTAGTCTCTTGTTGTGATGGCTGCTCTTCAATTCTAGTTTCTTGTTGTAATGGCTGTTCTTCAATTCTAGTTTCTTGATGTGATGACTGTTCTTCAATTGTAGTTTCTTGATGTGATGACTGTTCTTCAAATCTAGTCTCTTGTTGTGATGGCTGTTCTTCAATTCTAGTTTCTTGTTGTAATGGCTGTTCTTCAATTCTAGTTTCTTGTAATGGCTGCTCTTCAATTTCAGTTTCTTGTTGTGATGGCTGTTCTTCAATTTTAGTCACTTTTGATGATTGCTCTTCAATTCTAGTCTCTAGTTGTGATGGCTGTTCTTCAATTCTATTCTCTTGTTGTGATGGTTTCTCTTCAATTCTAGTTTCTTGTTGTGATGGCTGCACTTCAATTCTAGTCTCTAGTTGTGATGGCTGTTCTTCAATTCTAGTTTCTTGTTGTAATGGCTGCTCTTCAATTCTAGTCTCTTGTTGTGATGGCTGTTCTTCAATTCTAGTTTCTTGCTGTAATGGCTGCTCTTCAATTCTAGTCTCTTTTTGTGAAGTCTGAAAATCAGTTCTAGTCTCTTGTGGTGGCTGCCCTGAGATTTCTGTTACTTTTTGTGATGGCTTATCTGAGATTTCTGTTACTTTTTGTGATGGCTTATCTGAGATTTCTGTTACTTTTTGTGATGGCTTATCTGAGATTTCTGTTACTTTTTGTGATGGCTTATCTGAGATTTCAGGACCTTGTTGGAGTGGTTGCTCTGATATGTCAGTGTTTTGTTGTGAATGCTGATATTCAATTTCAATTATTTCTTGTTTAGAATGAATTTCAACTGCAGTGACTAGATGTGAAATATGTTCTTCATTTTCAGTGTTTTGGTGCAAAGATTTACTTTCAATATTACTTTCTAGTTGTGAAATTTGTTCATTGATTTCCAATATTTGTTGCAAAGGATGTTCTTCAGTTTCAGCTATTTTTTGTATAGGATGCTCTTCAATTTCAATATCGTGTTGTGAAGTCTGTTCTGAGAGCTCTGTTTCTAGTACTGATGGCTGCTCTGAGATTTCAGTGTATTGTCCTGATGGTTTCCCTGAAATTTTAGTTACTTGTGATAGCTGCCTTGAGATTCCAGTGTCTTGTTCTGATAGTTGCTTTGAATTTTCAGTACCTTGTTGTGATAACTGCCCTGATATTTTAGTGTCTTGTGACCGTTGCCCTGAGATATCAGCATATTGTTGTGATGCCTGCCCTGAGATTTCAGTGTCTATTTGTGATGACTGTCCTTTGATGTTGGTGTCTTTCTGTGATGTCTGCCCTGAGATTTCAGTGTCATGTTGTGATGGCTGCCCTGAAATTGTAGAGATTTGTGATAACTGCCCTGGGATTTCAGTGTCTTGTGATTGTTGCTTTGAGATTTCAGCGTCTTGTTGTGATGGATGCCCTAAATATTCTGTGTCTTGTGATGTCTGCCCTGTGATTTCAGCATCTTGTTCTAATGGCTGCACTGAGATTTTATTGTCCTGTTGTGATGGCTGCTCTAAGATTTCAGTGTCCTTTTGTGATGTTTGCCCTGAGATTTCAGTGTCTTGTGATGGTTGCTCTAAAAATTTGTTATCTTTTTGTGGTTTCTGCCTTGAGATTTCAGTGTCTGGGGATGGCTGCCCTGAAATTTCTGTGTCTTGTGATATCTGCCCTGTGATTTCAGCATCTTCTTGTGGTGGCTGATCTGAGATTTCAGTGTCCTGTTGTGATGACTGCTCTGAGATTTCAGTGTCTTGTTGTGATGACTGCTCTGAGATTTCAGTGTCTTGTTGTGATGACTGCTCTGAGATTTCAGTGTCCTGTTGTGATGACTGCTCTGAGATTTGATTGTCTTGTTGTGATGACTGCTCTGAGATTTCAGTGTCCTGTTGTGATGACTGCTCTGAGATTTCAGTGTCCTGTTGTGATGACTGCTCTGAAATTTCAGTGTCCTGTTGTGGTGGCTGATCTGAGATTTCAATGTCTTGTTGTGGTGGCTGATCTGAGATTTCAGTTTCTTGTTGTGGTGGCTGGTCTGAGATTTCAGTGCCCTGTTGTGATGACTGCTCTGAGATTTCATTGTCTTGTTGTGATGACTGTTCTGAGATTTCAGTGTCCTGTGATAGTTGCCCTGAGTTTTCAGTGTCTTGTTTTGATGGTTGCCCTGATTCTTCTATGTCTTTTCCCGATGGCTGTCTTATGGTTTTGGTGTCTTTTTGTGATAATTGTTTTGAAGTTGCTGTGTCTTGTTGTGATGGCTGCCCTGAGATTTCAGTGTCTTGTTGAGATGTCAGACCTGAGATTTCAGTGTCTTGTGACAGTTGCTCTGAGATTTCAGTGTCTTGTGACAGTTGCTGTGAGATTTCAGTGTCTTGTTGTGATGTCTGCGCTGAGATTTCAGTGTCTTGTGACAGTTGTTGTGAGATTTCAGTGTCTTGTTGTGATGTCTGCCCTGAGATTTCAGTGTCTTGTTCTGATAATTGCTCTGAGTTTTCAATGTCTTGTTGTGATTGCTGCTCTGAGATTTCAGTGTCTTGTTGTGAAAGCTGACTTGAGATTTCAGTGTCTTGTGATAGTTGCTCTGAGATTTCAGCATCTTGTTTTGATGGTTGCTCTGAGTTTTCAGTGTCTTCATGTGATAATTGTCCTGAGATTTCAGTGTACTGTTGTGGCAGTAGATCTGAGATTTCAGTGTCTTGTTGTGATGGCTGCCCAGTGATTTCAGCATCTTGTTGTGATGGCTGCCCAGATATTTCAGCACCATTTTGTGATGGCTGCTCTGAGATTTCAGTGTATTGTTGTGACAATTTCTCTGAGATTTCAGTTTTTTGTTGTGATGGCTGCCCTGAGATTTCAGTGTCTTTTTCTGATAGTTGTTTTGAAGTTGCTGTGTCTTGTTGAGATGGCTGTCCTGAGATTCCAGTGTCTTGTGACAGTTGTTCTGAGATGTCAGTGTCTTGTTGTGATAGCTGCCCTGAGATTTCAGTGTTTTGTTGTAATAGTTGCTCTGAGATTTCAGTTTTTTGCTGTGATGGCTGCCCTGAGATTTCAATGTCTTGTTGAGATGTCTGACCTGAGAACTCAGTGTCTTGTGACAGTTGCTCTGAGATTTCAGTGTCTTGTAGGGATAGTTGTTTTGAAATTGCTGCGACTTGTTGAGATGGCTGCCCTGAGATTCCAGTGTCTTGTGACAGTTGCTCTGAGATGTCAGTGTCTTGTTGTGATAGCTGCCCTGAGATTTCAGTGTTTTGTTGTAATAGTTGCTCTGAGATTTCAGTTTTTTGTTGTGATGGCTGCCTGAGATTCCAGTGTCTTGTGACAGTTGCTCTGAGATTTCAGTGTCTTGATGTGATAGCTGCCCTGAGATTTCAGTGTTTTGTTGTGATGGCTGCTTAGTGATTTCAGCATCTTGTTGTGATGTCTGCACAGTGATTTTAACATCTTGTTGTGATGGCTGCTCTGATTTTTCAGTGTTCTTTTGTGATGGCTGCTCTGAGATTTCAGTGTCTTGTTTTGATGGCTGCCCTGAGTTTTCAGTGTTCTGTTGTGATGGCTGCTCTTTCAGTGAGATTTCAGTGTTCTGTTTTTGGTCTGAAATTTTAGTATCTTTTTGTAGCTGCTGATCTGAAATTCCAATAACCTGTTGTGCTGGCTGCTTTGAGATTTCAGTGACTTGTTGGGAAGGTTGAAATTCAATTTCTGTCTCTACTTGTTTAGTATGTATTTTGATGTCAATGACTTCTGAAATCTGTTCATCACTTTCAGTGTTTTGTTGTGAAGGTTTATTTTCTATGTCAGTTGCTTGTTGTGAAAGCTGTTCTTTAATTTCAGATTCTTCTTGTAAAAGCTGCTTCTTAATTTTGGTTTCACTCTGTGAATGGTTGTTTTTCATTTTAGTTACTTGTTGTGAAGGTTGCTCTTTGATTTCACTATCTTGTAATGATGGTTTCTCTGAGATTTCAGCATTTTGTTGTGAAATTTGCTTCTCAATGTTAGACTGTTGTAGTGAAGTCTTAACATCAATATTATTCTCTTGCTGTGAAGGCTGATCTTCAATTCTAACCTCTTGTGAAGTCTCATCTTCAAGTTTGGTTTCGTGTAGTAAAGTCAGTTCTTCAATTTTAGTCTCTTGTTGTGAAGGCTGCTCATCAAATTTAGTCTCTTGTGAAGGCTGCTCTTCAAATTTAGTCTCTTGTGAAGGCTGCTCATCAAATTTAGTCTCTTGTTGTGAAGGCTGCTCATCAAATTTAGTCTCTTGTGATGGCTGCTCTTCAAATTTAGTCTCTTGTTGTGAAGGCTGCTCTTCAAATTTAGTCTCTTGTTGTGAAGTCTGCTCATCAAATTTAGTCTCTTGTGAAGGCTGCTCTTCAAATTTAGTCTCTTGTTGTGAAGTCTGCTCTTCAATATTAGTCTCTTGTTGTGAAGTCTGCCCTTCAATATTAGTCTCTTGTTGTGAAAGCTGCTCATCAAATTTAGTCTCTTGTTGTGAAGTCTGCTCTTCAATATTAGTCTCTTGTTGTGAAGTCTGCCCTTCAATATTAGTCTCTTGTTGTGAAGTCTGCCCTTCAATATTAGTCTCTTGTTGTGACATCTGCTCATCAAATTTAGTCTCTTGTTGTGAAGTCTGCTCATCAAATTTAGTCTCTTGTTGTGAAGTCTGCTCATCAAATTTAGTCTCTTGTTGTGAAGTCTGCTCATCAAATTTAGTCTCTTGTTGTGAAGTCTGCTCATCAAATTTAGTTTCTTGTTGTGAAGTCTGCTCATCAAATTTAGTTACTTGTTGTGAAGTCTGCTCTTCAGCAATTTTAGTCTCTTGTTGTGAAGTCTGCTCATCAAATTTAGTCTCTTGTTGTGAAGTCTGCTCATCAAATTTAGTTTCTTGTTGTGAAGTCTGCTCTTCAATATTAGTCTCTTGTTGTGACATCTGCTCATGAAATTTAGTCTCTTGTTGTGAAGTCTGCTCATCAAATTTAGTTTCTTGTTGTGAAGTCTGCTCTTCAGCAATTTTAGTCTCTTGTTGTGAAGTCTGATCTTCAATTTTAGTCTCTTGTTGTGAAGTCTGCTCATCAAATTTAGTCTCTTGTTGTGAAGTCTGCTCATCAAATTTAGTCTCTTGTTGTGACATCTGCTTATGAAATTTAGTCTCTTGTTGTGAAGTCTGCTCATCAAATTTAGTTTCTTGTTGTGAAGTCTGCTCATGAAATTTAGTTTCTTGTTGTGAAGTCTGCTCTCCAGCAATTTTAGTCTCTTGTTGTGAAGTCTGCTCATCAAATTTAGTCTCTTGTTGTGAAGTCTGCTCATCAAATTTAGTCTCTTGTTGTGAAGTCTGCTCTTCGGCACTTTTAGTCTCTTGTTGTGAAGTCTGCTCATCAAATTTAGTCTCTTGTTGTGAAGTCTGCTCATCAAATTTAGTCTCTTGTTGTGAAGTCTGCTCATCAAATTTAGTCTCTTGTGAAGGCTGCTCATCAAATTTAGTCTCTTTTTGTGAAGTCTGCTCTTTAATTTTAGTCTCTTGTTGTGAAGTCTGCTCATCAAATTTAGTCTCTTGATGTGAAGTCTGCTCATCAAATTTAGTCTCTTGTTGTGAAGTCTGCTCATCAAATTTAGTCTCTTGTTGTGAAGTCTGCTCATCAAATTTAGTCTCTTGTTGTGAAGGCTGCTCATCAAATTTAGTCTCTTGTGAAGGTTGCTCATCAAATTTAGTCTCTTGTTGTGAAGTCTGCTCTTCAATTTTAGTCTCTTGTTGTGAAGTCTGCTCATAAAATTTAGTCTCTTGTTGTGAAGTCTGCTCATAAAATTTAGTCTCTTGTTGTGAAGTCTGCTCATCAATTTAGTCTCTTGCTGTGAAGTCTGCTCATCAAATTTAGTCTCTTGTTGTGAAGTCTGCTCATCAAATTTAGTCTCTTGTTGTGATGTCTGCTCATCAAATTTAGTCTCTTGTTGTGAAGTCTGCTCATCAAATTTAGTTTCTTGTTGTGAAGTCTGCTCATCAAATTTAGTTTCTTGTTGTGAAGTCTTCTCTTCAGCAATTTTAGTCTCTTGTTGTGAAGTCTGCTCATCAAATTTAGTCTCTTGTTGTGAAGTCTGCTCATCAAATTTAGTCTCTTGTTGTGAAGTCTGCTCATCAAATTTAGTCTCTTCTTGTGAAGGCTGCTCATCAAATTTAGTCTCTTGTTGTGAAGGCTGCTCATCAAATTTAGTCTCTTGTGAAGGCTGCTCATCAAATTTAGTCTCTTGTTGTGAAAGCTGCTCATCAAATTTAGTCTCTTGTTGTGAAGTCTGCTCTTCAATATTAGTCTCTTGTTGTAAAGTCTGCTTTTCAATATTAGTCTCTTGTTGTGAAGTCTGCCCTTCAATATTAGTCTCTTGTTGTGACATCTGCTCATCAAATTTAGTCTCTTGTTGTGAAGTCTGCTCATCAAATTTAGTCTCTTGTTGTGAAGTCTGCTCATCAAATTTAGTCTCTTGTTGTGAAGTCTGCTCATCAAATTTAGTCTCTTGTTGTGAAGTCTGCTCATCAAATTTAGTTTCTTGTTGTGAAGTCTGCTCATCAAATTTAGTTACTTGTTGTGAAGTCTGCTCTTCAGCAATTTTAGTCTCTTGTTGTGAAGTCTGCTCATCAAATTTAGTCTCTTGTTGTGAAGTCTGCTCATCAAATTTAGTTTCTTGTTGTGAAGTCTGCTCTTCAATATTAGTCTCTTGTTGTGACATCTGCTCATGAAATTTAGTCTCTTGTTGTGAAGTCTGCTCATCAAATTTAGTTTCTTGTTGTGAAGTCTGCTCTTCAGCAATTTTAGTCTCTTGTTGTGAAGTCTGATCTTCAATTTTAGTCTCTTGTTGTGAAGTCTGCTCATCAAATTTAGTCTCTTGTTGTGAAGTCTGCTCATCAAATTTAGTCTCTTGTTGTGACATCTGCTTATGAAATTTAGTCTCTTGTTGTGAAGTCTGCTCATCAAATTTAGTTTCTTGTTGTGAAGTCTGCTCATCAAATTTAGTTTCTTGTTGTGAAGTCTGCTCTCCAGCAATTAGAGTCTCTTGTTGTGAAGTCTGCTCATCAAATTTAGTCTCTTGTTGTGAAGTCTGCTCATCAAATTTAGTCTCTTGTTGTGAAGTCTGCTCTTCGGCACTTTTAGTCTCTTGTTGTGAAGTCTGCTCATCAAATTTAGTCTCTTGTTGTGAAGTCTGCTCATCAAATTTAGTCTCTTGTTGTGAAGTCTGCTCATCAAATTTAGTCTCTTGTGAAGGCTGCTCATCAAATTTAGTCTCTTTTTGTGAAGTCTGCTCTTTAATTTTAGTCTCTTGTTGTGAAGTCTGCTCATCAAATTTAGTCTCTTGATGTGAAGTCTGCTCATCAAATTTAGTCTCTTGTTGTGAAGTCTGCTCATCAAATTTAGTCTCTTGTTGTGAAGTCTGCTCATCAAATTTAGTCTCTTGTTGTGAAGGCTGCTCATCAAATTTAGTCTCTTGTGAAGGCTGCTCATCAAATTTAGTCTCTTGTTGTGAAGTCTGCTCTTCAATTTTAGTCTCTTGTTGTGAAGTCTGCTCATCAAATTTAGTCTCTTGTTGTGAAGTCTGCTCATCAAATTTAGTCTCTTGTTGTGAAGTCTGCTCATCAAATTTAGTCTCTTGCTGTGAAGTCTGCTCATCAAATTTAGTCTCTTGTTGTGAAGTCTGCTCATCAAATTTAGTCTCTTGTTGTGATGTCTGCTCATCAAATTTAGTCTCTAGTGAAGGCTGCTCATCAGATTTAGTCTCTTGTTGTGAAGTCTGCTCATCAAATTTAGTTTCTTGTTGTGAAGTCTGCTCATCAAATTTAGTTTCTTGTTGTGAAGTCTGCTCTTCAGCAATTTTAGTCTCTTGTTGTGAAGTCTGCTCAACAAATTTAGTCTCTTGTTGTGAAGTCTGCTCATCAAATTTAGTCTCTTCTTGTGAAGGCTGCTCATCAAATTTAGTCTCTTGTTGTGAAGGCTGCTCATCAAATTTAGTCTCTTGTGAAGGCTGCTCATCAATTTAGTCTCTTGTTGTGAAAGCTGCTCATCAAATTTAGTCTCTTGTTGTGAAGTCTGCTCTTCAATATTAGTCTCTTGTTGTAAAGTCTGCTTTTCAATATTAGTCTCTTGTTGTGAAGTCTGCCCTTCAATATTAGTCTCTTGTTGTGAAGTCTGCTCATCAAATTTAGTTTCTTGTTGTGAAGTCTGCTCTTCAGCAATTTTAGTCTCTTGTTGTGAAGTCTCCTCATCAAATTTAGTCTCTTGTTGTGAAGTCTGCTCATCAAATTTAGTCTCTTGTTGTGAAGTCTGCTCATCAAATTTAGTCTCTTGTTGTGAAGTCTGCTCATCAAATTTAGTTTCTTGTTGTGGAGTCTGCTCATCAAATTTAGTTACTTGTTGTGAAGTCTGCTCTTCAGCAATTTTAGTCTCTTGTTGTGAAGTCTGCTCATCAAATTTAGTCTCTTGTTGTGAAGTCTGCTCATCAAATTTAGTTTCTTGTTGTGAAGTCTGCTCTTCAATATTAGTCTCTTGTTTTGAAGTCTGATCTTCAATTTTAGTCTCTTGTTGTGAAGTCTGCTCATCAAATTTAGTCTCTTGTTGTGAAGTCTGCTCATCAAATTTAGTCTCTTGTTGTGACGTCTGCTCATCAAATTTAGTCTCTTGTTGTGAAGTCTGCTCATCAAATTTAGTTTCTTGTTGTGAAGTCTGCTCATGAAATTTAGTTTCTTGTTGTGAAGTCTGCTCTCCAGCAATTTTAGTCTCTTGTTGTGAAGTCTGCTCATCAAATTTAGTCTTTTGTTGTGAAGTCTGCTCATCAAATTTAGTCTCTTGTTGTGAAGTCTGCTCATCAAATTTAGTCTCTTGTTGTGAAGTCTGCTCATCAAATTTAGTCTCTTGTTGTGAAGTCTGCTCATCAAATTTAGTCTCTTGTGAAGGCTGCTCATGAAATTTAGTCTCTTGTTGTGAAGGCTGCTCATCAAATTTAGTCTCTTGTGAAGGCTGCTCATCAAATTTAGTCTCTTGTTGTGAAGCTGCTCATCAAATTTAGTCTCTTGTTGTGAAGTCTTCTCTTCAATATTAGTCTCTTGTTGTAAAGTCTGCTTTTCAATATTAGTCTCTTGTTGTGAAGTCTGCCCTTCAATATTAGTCTCTTGTTGTGAAGTCTGCTCATCAAATTTAGTTTCTTGTTGTGAAGTCTGCTCTTCAATATTAGTCTCTTGTTTTGAAGTCTGATCTTCAATTTTAGTCTCTTGTTGTGAAGTCTGCTCATCAAATTTAGTTTCTTGTTGTGAAGTCTTCTCTTCAGCAATTTTAGTCTCTTGTTGTGAAGTCTGCTCATCAAATTTAGTCTCTTCTTGTGAAGTCTGCTCTTCAGCAATTTTAGTCTCTTGTTGTAAAGTCTGATCTTCAATTTTAGTCTCTTGTTGTGAAGTCTGCTCATCAAATTTAGTCTCTTGTTGTGAAGTCTGCTCATCAAATTTAGTCTCTTGTTGTGACGTCTGCTCATCAAATTTAGTCTCTTGTTCTGAAGTCTGCTCAACAAATTTAGTCTCCTGTGATTGCTGGTCACTAATTTTAGTCTCTTGTTGTGAAGTCTGATCTTCAATTTTAGTTTCTTGTGAAGTCTGATCTTCAATTTTAGTCTCATGTTGTGAAGTTTGATCTTCAATTTTAGTCTCTTGATGTGAAGTCTGATCTTCAATTTTAGTCTCTTGTTGTGAAGTCTGATCTTCAATTTTAGTCTCTTGTTGTGAAGACTGATCTTCAATTTTAGTCTCTTGTTGTGAAGACTGATCTTCAATTTTAGTCTCTTGTTGTGAAGACTGATCTTCAATTTTAGTCTCTTGTTGTGAAGACTGATCTTCAATTTTAGTCTCTTGTTGTGAAGTCTGCTCATCAAATTTAGTCTCTTGTTCTGAAGTCTGCTCATCAAATTTAGTCTCTTGTTCTGAAGTCTGCTCAACAAATTTAGTCTCCTGTGATTGCTGGTCACCAATTTTAGTCTCTTGTTGTGAAGACTGATCTTCTATTTTAGTCTCTTGTGATAGCTGCTCTTCTATTTTAGTCTCTTGTGATAGCTGCTCTTCTATTTTAGTCTCTTGTGATAGCTGCTCTTCTATTTTAGTCTCTTGTGATAGCTGCTCTTCTATTTTAGTCTCTTGTGATAGCTGCTCTTCTATTTTAGTCTCTTGTGATAGCTGCTCTTCTATTTTAGTCTCTTGTGATAGCTGCTCTTCTATTTTAGTGTTCTGTTGTGAAAGATGCTCATCAGTAGGGATTTCATAGGGTATAGGGTATTTATAGATTTCATTTGTTTGTTTCGAAAGTTGTTCTGTTTTAGTTTCTTGTTGTATAGCCTGTTCAAAGATATGTCTTCCATGGGAAGGCTGTTCTTCTATTTCATTTTCTTTTTGTGATGTCTGTTTTGATATTTCAGTGTCTTTTTGTGATAGCTGCTCTGATATTTCAAGGTTTTTTTGTGAAGACTGCTCTGTTATATCAGTAGCTTTTTGTGAAGGCTGCTCTGTTATATCAGTAGCTTTTTGTGAAGGCTGCTCTGTTATATCAGTAGCTTTTTGTGAAGGCTGCTCTGTTATATCAGTAGCTTTTGTGAAGGCTGCTCTGTTATATCAGTAGCTTTTTGTGAAGACTGCTCTGTTATATCAGTAGCTTTTTGTGAAGGCTGCTCTGTTATATCAGTAGCTTTTTGTGAAGACTGCTCTGTTATAGCAGTAGCTTTTTGTGAAGACTGCTCTGTTATATCAGTAGCTTTTTGTGAAGGCTGCTCTGTTATATCAGTAGCTTTTTGTGAAGGCTGCTTTGTTATATCAGTAGCTTTTTGTGGAGGCTGCTCTGTTATATCAGTGTCTAGTTTTGAAGGCTGTTCTGATATTTTAGTGTCATGTTGTGAAGGTTGTTTTAAAATTTTGGAGTTCAGAGGTGAAAGCAGTTCTGAGAATTCAGTATTTTGATGTGAAGGCTGCTTTTTGGCTTCAGTTGTCTGTTGTGAAGACTGCTCTTTGCTTTCAATTACTTTATGAGAAACATGATCTTTGATTTCAATTTCTTGTAAAGATTGCTTATGTATATCAGCTACTTCTTGTGAGAGGTGTTCTTTAATGTTGGTCTTCTGTTGCGATGTCATTTCTGATATTTCAGTGTCATCTTGTGAAGGTTGCTCTTTTATATCAGTGACTTCTTGTGAAGTTTGCTCATTTATATCAGTGATTTCTGGTGAAGGTTCCTCTTTTATTTCAGTGACTACATGTGAAGGTTGTGCTTTTCTATCAGTGATTTCTTGTGAAGTTTGATCTTTTATATCAGTAACTTCATGTGAAGGTTGCTCTTTTATATCAGTAACTTCTAATGAATGTTGGTCTTTTATATCAGTGACCTCATGTGAAGGTTGCACTTTTATATCAGTGAATTCATGTGAAGTTTGCTCTTTTATGTCAGTGACTTCATCAGCAAACTGCTCTTTTACATCAGTGAATTCATGTGAAGTTTGCTCTTTTATATCAGTGACTTCATCAGCAAACTGCTCTTTTATATCAGTGACTTGATGTGCAGGTTGCTCTTTTATATCAGTGACGTCATGTGAAGGTTGCTCTTTTATATCAGTGACTTGATGTGCAGGTTGCCCTTTTATATCAGTGACCTCATGTGAAGGTTGCTCTTTTATATCAGTGATTTGATGTGCAGGTTGCTCTTTTATATCAGTGACTTCATGTGCAAGCTGCTCTTTTATATCAGTGACTTCCTGTGCAGGTTGCTCTTTTATATCAGAGACTTCATGTGAAAGTTGCTCTTTTATATCATTGACTTCATGTGCAAGCTGCTCTTTTATATCAGTGATTTCTTGTGAAGGTTTCTCTTTTATATCAGTGACTTCATGTGCAAGTTGCTCTTTTATATCAGTGACTTCATGTGCTGGTTGCTCTTTTATATCAGTGACTTCCTGTACAGGTTGCTCTTTTATATCAGTGACTACATGTGCAGGTTGCTCTTTTATATCAGTGACTTCTTGTGAAGGTTGCTCTTTTATATCAGTGACTTCATGTGCAAGCTGCTCTTTTCTATCAGTGATTTCTTGTGAAGGTTGCTCTTTTATATCAGTGACTTCATGTGCAGATTGCTCTTTTATATCAGTGACTTCATGTGCTGGTTGCTCTTTTCTATCAGTGACTTCCTGTGCAAGCTGCTCTTTTCTATCAGTGATTTCTTGTGAAGGTTGCTCTTTTATATCAGTGACTTCTTGTGAAGGTTGTTCTTTTATATCAGTGACTTCATGTGCAGGTTGCTCTTTTATATCAGTGATTTCTTGTGAAGGTTGCTCTTCTATATCAGTGATTTCTTGTGAAGGTTGCTCTTTTATATCAGTTACTTCATGTGCAGGTTGCTCTTTTATATTATTGACCTCATGTGAAGATTGCTCTTTTATATCAGTGACTACATCTGAAGGTTGCTCTTTTATATCAGTGACTACATCTGAAGGTTGCTCTTTTATATCAGTGACTTCATGTGCAGGTTCCTCTTTATATTATTGACCTCATGTGAAGGTTGCTCTTTTATATCAGTGACTACATCTGAAGGTTGTGCTTTTCTATCAGTGATTTCTTGTGAAGTTTGATCTTTTATATCAGTAACTTCTTGTGAAGGTTGCTCTTTTATATCAGTAACTTCTAATGAATGTTGGTCTTTTATATCAGTGACCTCATGTGAAGGTTGCACTTTTATATCAGTGAATTCATGTGAAGTTTGCTCTTTTTTATCAGTGACTTCATCAGTAAACTGCTCTTTTATATCAGTGACTTGTTGTGCAGGTTGCTCTTTTATATCAGTGACGTCATGTGAAGGTTGCTCTTTTATATCAGTGACTTGATGTGCAGGTTGCCCTTTTATATCAGTGACCTCACGTGAAGGTTGCTCTTTTATATCAGTGATTTGATGTGCAGGTTGCTCTTTTATATCAGTGACTTCATGTGCAAGCTGCTTTTTTATATCAGTGACTTCCTGTGCAGGTTGCTCTTTTATATCAGTGACTTCATGTGAAGGTTGCTCTTTTATATCAGTGACTTCATGTGCAAGCTGCTCTTTTCTAACAGTGATTTCTTGTGCTGGTTGCTCTTTTATATCAGTGATTTCTTGTGAAAGTTGCTCTTTTATATCAGTGATTTCTTGTGAAGGTTTCTCTTTTATATCAGTAACTTCATGTGCAAGTTGCTCTTTTATATCAGTGACTTCATGTGCTGGTTGCTCTTTTATATCAGTGACTTCCTGTGCAGGTTGCTCTTTTATATCAGTGACTTCATGTGCAGGTTGCTCTTTTATATCAGTGACTTCTTGTGAAGGTTGCTCTTTTATATCAGTGACTTCATGTGCAAGCTGCTCTTTTCTATCAGTGATTTCTTGTGAAGGTTGCTCTTTTATATCAGTGACTACATCTGAAGGTTGCTCTTTTATATCAGTGACTACATCTGAAGGTTGCTCTGTTATATCAGTGACTTCATGTGCAGGTTGGTCTTTTATATCAGTGACTTCATGTGCTGGTTGCTCTTTTATATCAGTGACTTCCTGTGCAGGTTGCTCTTTTATATCAGTGACTTCATGTGCAAGCTGCTCTTTTCTATCAGTGACTTCTTGAGGAAGTTGCTCTTTTATATCATTGACTTCTTGTGAAGGTTGCTCACTTATATCAGAGACTACATGTGGAGGTTGTGCTTTTCTATCAGTGATTTCTTTTGAAGGTTGCTCTTTTATATCAATGACTTCATATTCAGGTTGCTCTTTTATATCAGTGACTTCATGTGCAAGCTGCTCTTTTCTATCAGTGACTTCTTGAGAAAGTTGCTCTTTTATATCAGTGACTACATGAGAAAGTTGCTCACTTATATTAGTGACTTCTTGTGAAGGTTGCTCCATTTTATCAGTGACTACATGTGAAAGTTGTGCTTTTCTATCAGTGATTTCTTGATAAAGTTGCTCTTTTATATCAGTGATTTCTTGTGAAGGTTGCTCTTTTATATCAGTGACTTCATGTGCAAGTTGCTCTTTTATATCTGCGACTTCATGTCTAGGTTGCTCTTTTATATCAGTAACTTCCTGTGCAGGTTCCTCTTTTATATTATTGACCTCATGTGAAGGTTGCTCTTTTATATCAGTGACTACATCTGAAGGTTGCTCTTCTATATCAGTGACTTCATTTGCAGGTTGGTCTTTTATATCAGTGACTTCATGTGAAGGTTTCTCTTCTTTTTCAGTGACTACATGTGAAGGTTGTGCTTTTCTATCAGTGATTTCTTGTGAAGTTTGATCTTTTATATCAGTAACTTCTTGTGAAGGTTGCTCTTTTATATCAGAAACTTCTAATGAATGTTGGTCTTTTATATCAGTGACCTCATGTGAAGGTTGCACTTTTATATCAGTGAATTCATGTGAAGTTTGCTCTTTTTTATCAGTGACTTCATCAGTAAACTGCTCTTTTATATCAGTGACTTGTTGTGCAAGTTGCTCTTTTATATCAGAGACCTCACGTGAAGGTTGCTCTTTTATATCAGTGATTTGATGTGAAGGTTGCTCTTTTATATCAGTGACTTGATGTGCAGGTTGCCCTTTTATATCAGTGACCTCACGTGAAGGTTGCTCTTTTATATCAGTGATTTGATGTGCAGGTTGCTCTTTTATATCAGTGACTTCATGTGCAAGCTGCTCTTTTATATCAGTGACTTCCTGTGCAGGTTGCTCTTTTATATCAGTGACTTCATGTGAAGGTTGCTCTTTTATATCAGTGACTTCATGTGCAAGCTGCTCTTTTCTATCAGTGATTTCTTGTGCTGGTTGCTCTTTTATATCAGTGATTTCTTGTGAAAGTTGCTCTTTTATATCAGTGATTTCTTGTGAAGGTTTCTCTTTTATATCAGTGACTTCGTGTGCAAGTTGCTCTTTTATATCAGTGACTTCATGTGCTGGTTGCTCTTTTATATCAGTGACTTCCTGTGCAGGTTGCTCTTTTATATCAGTGACTTCATGTGCAGGTTGCTCTTTTATATCAGTGACTTCTTGTGAAGGTTGCTCTTTTATATCAGTGAATTCATGTGCAAGCTGCTCTTTTATATCAGTGATTTCTTGTGAAGGTTGCTCTTTTATATTAGTGACTACATCTGAAGGTTGCTCTTTTATATCAGTGACTACATCTGAAGGTTGCTCTGTTATATCAGTAACTTCATGTGCAGGTTGGTCTTTTATATCAGTGACTTCATGTGCTGGTTGCTCTTTTATATCAGTGACTTCCTGTGCAGGTTGCTCTTTTATATCAGTGACTTCATGTGCAAGCTGCTCTTTTCTATCAGTGACTTCTTGAGGAAGTTGCTCTTTTATATCATTGACTTCTTGTGAAGGTTGCTCACTTATATCAGAGACTACATGTGGAGGTTGTGCTTTTCTATCAGTGATTTCTTGATAAAGTTGCTCTTTTATATCAGTGATTTCTTGTGAAGGTTGCTCTTTTATATCAGTGACTTCATGTGCAAGTTGCTCTTTTATATCTGCGACTTCATGTCTAGGTTGCTCTTTTATATCAGTAACTTCCTGTGCAGGTTCCTCTTTTATATTATTGACCTCATGTGAAGGTTGCTCTTTTATATCAGTGACTACATCTGAAGGTTGCTCTTCTATATCAGTGACTTCATTTGCAGGTTGGTCTTTTATATCAGTGACTTCATGTGAAGGTTTCTCTTCTTTTTCAGTGACTACATGTGAAGGTTGTGCTTTTCTATCAGTGATTTCTTGTGAAGTTTGATCTTTTATATCAGTAACTTCTTGTGAAGGTTGCTCTTTTATATCAGAAACTTCTAATGAATGTTGGTCTTTTATATCAGTGACCTCATGTGAAGGTTGCACTTTTATATCAGTGAATTCATGTGAAGTTTGCTCTTTTTTATCAGTGACTTCATCAGTAAACTGCTCTTTTATATCAGTGACTTGTTGTGCAAGTTGCTCTTTTATATCAGAGACCTCACGTGAAGGTTGCTCTTTTATATCAGTGATTTGATGTGAAGGTTGCTCTTTTATATCAGTGACTTGATGTGCAGGTTGCCCTTTTATATCAGTGACCTCACGTGAAGGTTGCTCTTTATATCAGTGATTTGATGTGCAGGTTGCTCTTTTATATCAGTGACTTCATGTGCAAGCTGCTCTTTTATATCAGTGACTTCCTGTGCAGGTTGCTCTTTTATATCAGTGACTTCATGTGAAGGTTGCTCTTTTATATCAGTGACTTCATGTGCAAGCTGCTCTTTTCTATCAGTGATTTCTTGTGCTGGTTGCTCTTTTATATCAGTGATTTCTTGTGAAAGTTGCTCTTTATATCAGTGATTTCTTGTGAAGGTTTCTCTTTTATATCAGTGACTTCGTGTGCAAGTTGCTCTTTTATATCAGTGACTTCATGTGCTGGTTGCTCTTTTATATCAGTGACTTCCTGTGCAGGTTGCTCTTTTATATCAGTGACTTCATGTGCAGGTTGCTCTTTTATATCAGTGACTTCTTGTGAAGGTTGCTCTTTTATATCAGTGAATTCATGTGCAAGCTGCTCTTTTATATCAGTGATTTCTTGTGAAGGTTGCTCTTTTATATTAGTGACTACATCTGAAGGTTGCTCTTTTATATCAGTGACTACATCTGAAGGTTGCTCTGTTATATCAGTAACTTCATGTGCTGGTTGCTCTTTTATATCAGTGACTTCCTGTGCAGGTTGCTCTTTTATATCAGTGACTTCATGTGCAAGCTGCTCTTTTCTATCAGTGACTTCTTGAGGAAGTTGCTCTTTTATATCATTGACTTCTTGTGAAGGTTGCTCACTTATATCAGAGACTACATGTGGAGGTTGTGCTTTTCTATCAGTGATTTCTTTTGAAGGTTGCTCTTTTATATCAATGACTTCATATTCAGGTTGCTCTTTTATATCAGTGACTTCATGTGCAAGCTGCTCTTTTCTATCAGTGACTTCTTGAGAAAGTTGCTCTTTTATATCAGTGACTACATGAGAAAGTTGCTCACTTATATTAGTGACTTCTTGTGAAGGTTGCTCCATTTTATCAGTGACTACATGTGAAAGTTGTGCTTTTCTATCAGTGATTTCTTGATAAAGTTGCTCTTTTATATCAGTGATTTCTTGTGAAGGTTGCTCTTTTATATCAGTGACTTCATGTGCAAGTTGCTCTTTTATATCTGCGACTTCATGTCTAGGTTGCTCTTTTATATCAGTAACTTCCTGTGCAGGTTCCTCTTTTATATTATTGACCTCATGTGAAGGTTGCTCTTTTATATCAGTGACTACATCTGAAGGTTGCTCTTCTATATCAGTGACTTCATTTGCAGGTTGGTCTTTTATATCAGTGACTTCATGTGAAGGTTTCTCTTCTTTTTCAGTGACTACATGTGAAGGTTGTGCTTTTCTATCAGTGATTTCTTGTGAAGTTTGATCTTTTATATCAGTAACTTCTTGTGAAGGTTGCTCTTTTATATCAGAAACTTCTAATGAATGTTGGTCTTTTATATCAGTGACCTCATGTGAAGGTTGCACTTTTATATCAGTGAATTCATGTGAAGTTTGCTCTTTTATATCAGTGACTTCATCAGTAAACTGCTCTTTTATATCAGTGACTTGTTGTGCAAGTTGCTCTTTTATATCAGTGAAGTCATGTGAAGGTTGCTCTTTTATATCAGTGACTTCATGTGCAGGTTGCCCTTTTATATCAGTGACCTCACGTGAAGGTTGCTCTTTTATATTAGTGATTTGATGTGCAGGTTGCTCTTTTATATCAGTGACTTCATGTGCAAGCTGCTCTTTTATATCAGTGACTTCCTGTGCAGGTTGCTCTTTTATATCAGTGACTTCATGTGAAGGTTGCTCTTTTATATCAGTGACTTCATGTGCAAGCTGCTCTTTTCTATCAGTGATTTCTTGTGCTGGTTGCTCTTTTATATCAGTGATTTCTTGTGAAAGTTGCTCTTTTATATCAGTGATTTCTTGTGAAGGTTTCTCTTTTATATCAGTGACTTCATGTGCAAGTTGCTCTTTTATATCAGTGACTTCATGTGCTGGTTGCTCTTTTATATCAGTGACTTCCTGTGCAGGTTGCTCTTTTATATCAGTGACTTCATGTGCAGGTTGCTCTTTTATATCAGTGACTTCTTGTGAAGGTTGCTCTTTTATATCAGTGAATTCATGTGCAAGCTGCTCTTTTCTATCAGTGATTTCTTGTGAAGGTTGCTCTTTTATATCAGTGACTACATCTGAAGGTTGCTCTTTTATATCAGTGACTACATCTGAAGGTTGCTCTGTTATATCAGTTACTTCAAGTGCAGGTTGGTCTTTTATATCAGTGACTTCATGTGCTGGTTGCTCTTTTATATCAGTGACTTCCTGTGCAGGTTGCTCTTTTATATCAGTGACTTCATGTGCAAGCTGCTCTTTTCTATCAGTGACTTCTTGAGGAAGTTGCTCTTTTATATCATTGACTTCTTGTGAAGGTTGCTCACTTATATCAGAGACTACATGTGGAGGTTGTGCTTTTCTATCAGTGATTTCTTTTGAAGGTTGCTCTTTTATATCAATGACTTCATGTTCAGGTTGCTCTTTTATATCAGTGACTTCATGTGCAAGCTGCTCTTTTCTATCAGTGACTTCTTGAGAAAGTTGCTCTTTTATATCAGTGACTACATGAGAAAGTTGCTCACTTATATTAGTGACTTCTTGTGAAGGTTGCTCCATTTTATCAGTGACTACATGTGAAAGTTGTGCTTTTCTATCAGTGATTTCTTGATAAAGTTGCTCTTTTATATCAGTGATTTCTTGTGAAGGTTGCTCTTTTATGTCAGTGACTTCATGTGCAAGTTGCTCTTTATATCAGTAACTTCCTGTGCAGGTTGCTCTTTTATATCAGTGACTTCATGTGAAGGTTGCTCTTTTATATCAGTGACTTCTTGTGAAGGTTGCTCTTTTATATCAGTGACTTCTTGTGAAGGTTGCTCTTTTATATCAGTGACTTCATCTGCAAGCTGCTCTTTTATATCAGTGATTTGAAGAGCAGGTTGCTCTTTTATATCAGTGACTTCATGTACAGGTTGCTCTTTTCTAACAATGACTTCATGTGAAGGTTGCTCTTTTATATCAGTGATTTCTTTTGAAGGTTGCTCTTCTGTATCAGTGATTTTTTGTGAAGGTTGCTCTTTTATATCAGTGATATCATGTGCAGGTTCCTCTTTTATATCAGTGACTTCATGTGCAGGTTGGTCTTTTATATCAGTGACTTCATGTGAAGGTTTCTCTTTTATATCAGTGACTTTATGTGCTGGTTGCTCTTTTATATCAGTGACTTCCTGTGCAAGCTGCTCTTTTCTATCAGTGATTTCTTGTGAAGGTTGCTCTTTTATATCAGTGACTTCTTGTGAAGGTTGCTCTTTTATATCAGTGACTTCTTGTGAAGGTTGCTCTTTTCTATCAGTGACTTCTTGAGAAAGTTGCTCTTTTATATCAGTGACTTCTTGTGAAGGTTGCTCTTTTATATCAGTGATTACATGTGAAAGTTGTTCTTTTCTATCAGTGATTTCTTGTGAAGGTTGCTCCTTTATATCAGTGATTACATGTGGAGGTTGCTCTTTTCTATCAGTGACTTCTTGAGAAAGTTGCTCTTTTATATCAGTGACTTCTTGTGAAGGTTGCTCCTTTAAATCAGTGACTATATGTGAAAGTTGTGCTCTTATATCAGTGATTTCTTGTGAAGGTTGCTCTTTTATATCAGTGATTTCTTGTGAATGTTGCTCTTTTATATCAGTGATTTCTTGTGAATGTTGTTCTTTTATATCAGTGATTTCTTGTGAATGTTGCTCTTTTATATCAGTGAAGTCATGTGAAGGTTGCTCTTTTATATCAGTGACTTGATGTGCAGGTTGCCCTTTTATATCAGTGACCTCACGTGAAGGTTGCTCTTTTATATCAGTGATTTGATGTGCAGGTTGCTCTTTTATATCAGTGACTTCATGTGCAAGCTGCTCTTTTATATCAGTGACTTCCTGTGCAGGTTGCTCTTTTATATCAGTGACTTCATGTGAAGGTTGCTCTTTTATATCAGTGACTTCATGTGCAAGCTGCTCTTTTCTATCAGTGATTTCTTGTGCTGGTTGCTCTTTTATATCAGTGATTTCTTGTGAAAGTTGCTCTTTTATATCAGTGATTTCTTGTGAAGGTTTCTCTTTTATATCAGTGACTTCATGTGCAAGTTGCTCTTTTATATCAGTGACTTCATGTGCTGGTTGCTCTTTTATATCAGTGACTTCCTGTGCAGGTTGCTCTTTTATATCAGTGACTTCATGTGCAGGTTGCTCTTTTATATCAGTGACTTCTTGTGAAGGTTGCTCTTTTATATCAGTGAATTCATGTGCAAGCTGCTCTTTTCTATCAGTGATTTCTTGTGAAGGTTGCTCTTTTATATCAGTGACTACATCTGAAGGTTGCTCTTTTATATCAGTGACTACATCTGAAGGTTGCTCTGTTATATCAGTGACTTCAAGTGCAGGTTGGTCTTTTATATCAGTGACTTCATGTGCTGGTTGCTCTTTTATATCAGTGACTTCCTGTGCAGGTTGCTCTTTTATATCAGTGACTTCATGTGCAAGCTGCTCTTTTCTATCAGTGACTTCTTGAGGAAGTTGCTCTTTTATATCATTGACTTCTTGTGAAGGTTGCTCACTTATATCAGAGACTACATGTGGAGGTTGTGCTTTTCTATCAGTGATTTCTTTTGAAGGTTGCTCTTTTATATCAATGACTTCATGTTCAGGTTGCTCTTTTATATCAGTGACTTCATGTGCAAGCTGCTCTTTTCTATCAGTGACTTCTTGAGAAAGTTGCTCTTTTATATCAGTGACTACATGAGAAAGTTGCTCACTTATATTAGTGACTTCTTGTGAAGGTTGCTCCATTTTATCAGTGACTACATGTGAAAGTTGTGCTTTTCTATCAGTGATTTCTTGATAAAGTTGCTCTTTTATATCAGTGATTTCTTGTGAAGGTTGCTCTTTTATGTCAGTGACTTCATGTGCAAGTTGCTCTTTTATATCAGCGACTTCATGTGCAGGTTGCTCTTTTATATCAGTAACTTCCTGTGCAGGTTGCTCTTTTATATCAGTGACTTCATGTGAAGGTTGCTCTTTTATATCAGTGACTTCTTGTGAAGGTTGCTCTTTTATATCAGTGACTTCTTGTGAAGGTTGCTCTTTTATATCAGTGACTTCATCTGCAAGCTGCTCTTTTATATCAGTGATTTGAAGAGCAGGTTGCTCTTTTATATCAGTGACTTCATGTACAGGTTGCTCTTTTCTAACAATGACTTCATGTGAAGGTTGCTCTTTTATATCAGTGATTTCTTTTGAAGGTTGCTCTTCTGTATCAGTGATTTTTTGTGAAGGTTGCTCTTTTATATCAGTGATATCATGTGCAGGTTCCTCTTTTATATCAGTGACTTCATGTGCAGGTTGGTCTTTTATATCAGTGACTTCATGTGAAGGTTTCTCTTTTATATCAGTGACTTTATGTGCTGGTTGCTCTTTTATATCAGTGACTTCCTGTGCAAGCTGCTCTTTTCTATCAGTGATTTCTTGTGAAGGTTGCTCTTTTATATCAGTGACTTCTTGTGAAGGTTGCTCTTTTATATCAGTGACTTCTTGTGAAGGTTGCTCTTTTCTATCAGTGACTTCTTGAGAAAGTTGCTCTTTTATATCAGTGACTTCTTGTGAAGGTTGCTCTTTTATATCAGTGATTACATGTGAAAGTTGTTCTTTTCTATCAGTGATTTCTTGTGAAGGTTGCTCCTTTATATCAGTGATTACATGTGGAGGTTGCTCTTTTCTATCAGTGACTTCTTGAGAAAGTTGCTCTTTTATATCAGTGACTTCTTGTGAAGGTTGCTCCTTTAAATCAGTGACTATATGTGAAAGTTGTGCTCTTATATCAGTGATTTCTTGTGAAGGTTGCTCTTTTATATCAGTTATTTCTTGTGAATGTTGCTCTTTTATATCAGTGATTTCTTGTGAATGTTGCTCTTTTATATCAGTGATTTCTTGTGAAGGTTGCTCCTTTAAATAAGTGACTACATGTGAAAGTTGTGCTCTTATATCAGTGATTTCTTGTGAAGGTTGCTCTTTTATATCAGTGATTTCTTGTGAATGTTGCTCTTTTATATCAGTGATTTCTTGTGAATGTTGCTCTTTTATATCAGTGATTTCTTGTGAATGTTGCTCTTTTATATCAGTGACTCCATGTGTAGGTTGTTCTTTTATATCAGTGACTACATGTGAAAGTTGTTCTTTTCTATCAGTGATTTCTTGTGAAGGTTGCTCCTTTATATCAGTGAATACATGTGGAGGTTGCTCTTTTCTATCAGTGATTTCTTGTAAAGGTTGCTCTTCTATATCAGTGATTTCTTTTGAAGGTTGCTTTTTTATATCAGTGACTCCATGTGTAGGTTGCTCTTTTATATCAGTGACTTCATGCGCAGGTTGCTCTTTTATATCAGTGATTTCTTGTGAAGTTTGCTCCTTTATATGAGTGACTACTTGAGAAAGTTGCTCTTTTATATCAGCGATTTCTTGTGAAGGCTGCTCTTTTATATCAATGATTTCTTGTGAAGGTTGCTCTTCTATATCAGTGATTTCTTGTGAAGGTTTCTCTTTTATATCAGTGACTTCATGTGTAGGTTGCTCTTTTATATCAGTGACTTCATGTGCAAGCTGCTCTTTTCTATCAGTGACCTCTTGAGAAAGTGGCTCTTTTCTATCAGTGATTTCTTGTGAAGGTTGCTCCTTTCTATCAATGACTTCTTGTGAAGGTTGCTCTTTTATATCAGTGATTTCTTGTGAAGGTTGCTCTTTTATATCAGTGACTTCATGTGCAGGTTGCTCTTTTATATCAATGACTTCATGTGCAAGCTGCTCTTTTCTATCAGTGACTTCTTGTGAAGGTTGCTGTTTTATATCAGTGACTTCTTGTGAAGGTTGCTCTTTTATATCAGTGACTTCATGTGAAGGTTGCTCTTTTATATCAATGACTTCATGTTCAGGTGGCTCTTTTATATCAGTGATTTCTTGTGAAGGTTGCTCTTTTATATCAGTGACTTCATGTGCAGGTTGCTCTTTTAAATCAATGACTTCATGTGCAAGCTGCTCTTTTCTATCAGTGACTTCTTGTGAAGGTTGCTCTTTTATATCAGTGATTTCTTGTGAATGTTGCTCTTTTATATCAGTGATTTCTTGTGAAGGTTGCTCCTTTAAATAAGTGACTACATGTGAAAGTTGTGCTCTTATATCAGTGATTTCTTGTGAAGGTTGCTCTTTTATATCAGTGATTTCTTGTGAATGTTGCTCTTTTATATCAGTGATTTCTTGTGAATGTTGCTCTTTTATATCAGTGATTTCTTGTGAATGTTGCTCTTTTATATCAGTGACTCCATGTGTAGGTTGTTCTTTTATATCAGTGACTACATGTGAAAGTTGTTCTTTTCTATCAGTGATTTCTTGTGAAGGTTGCTCCTTTATATCAGTGAATACATGTGGAGGTTGCTCTTTTCTATCAGTGATTTCTTGTAAAGGTTGCTCTTCTATATCAGTGATTTCTTTTGAAGGTTGCTTTTTTATATCAGTGACTCCATGTGTAGGTTGCTCTTTTATATCAGTGACTTCATGCGCAGGTTGCTCTTTTATATCAGTGATTTCTTGTGAAGTTTGCTCCTTTATATGAGTGACTACTTGAGAAAGTTGCTCTTTTATATCAGCGATTTCTTGTGAAGGCTGCTCTTTTATATCAATGATTTCTTGTGAAGGTTGCTCTTCTATATCAGTGATTTCTTGTGAAGGTTTCTCTTTTATATCAGTGACTTCATGTGTAGGTTGCTCTTTTATATCAGTGACTTCATGTGCAAGCTGCTCTTTTCTATCAGTGACCTCTTGAGAAAGTGGCTCTTTTCTATCAGTGATTTCTTGTGAAGGTTGCTCCTTTCTATCAATGACTTCTTGTGAAGGTTGCTCTTTTATATCAGTGATTTCTTGTGAAGGTTGCTCTTTTATATCAGTGACTTCATGTGCAGGTTGCTCTTTTATATCAATGACTTCATGTGCAAGCTGCTCTTTTATATCATTGACTTCTTGTGAAGGTTGCTGTTTTATATCAGTGACTTCTTGTGAAGGTTGCTCTTTTATATCAGTGACTTCATGTGAAGGTTGCTCTTTTATATCAATGACTTCATGTTCAGGTGGCTCTTTTATATCAATGATTTCTTGTGAAGGTTGCTCTTTTATATCAGTGACTTCGTGTGCAAGCTGCTCTTTTCTATCAGTGATTTCTTGTGAAGGTTGCTCTTTTATATCAGTGATTTGTTGTGATGGTTGCTCTTTTATATCAGTGACTTCTTGTGAAGGTTGCTCTTTTATATCAGTGACTTCATGTGCAAGCTGCTCTTTTCTATCAGTGACTTCTTGAGAAAGTTGCTCTTTTATATCAGTGACTACATGTGAAGGTTGTGCTTTTCTATCAGTTATTTCTTGTGAAGGTTGCTCCTTTATATCACTGACTACATGTGGAGGTTGCTCTTTTCTATCAGCGACTTCCTGTGAAGGTTGCTCTTTTATATCAGTGATTTCTTGTGAAGGTTGCTCTTTTATATCAGTGATTTCTTGTGAAGGTTGCTCTTTTATATCAGTGATTTCTTGTGATGGTTGCTCTTTTATATCAGTGACTCCATGTGTAGGTTGCTCTTTTATATCAGTGACTTCATGTGCAAGCTGCTCTTTTATATCAGTGACTTCCTGTGCAGGTTGCTCTTTTATATCAGTGACTTCTTGTGAAGGTTGCTCCTTTATATCAGTGACTACATGTGAAAGTTGTGCTGTTCTATCAGTGATTTCTTGTGGAGGTTGCTCTTTTCTATCAATGACTTCTTGTGAAGGTTGCTCTTTTATGGTCTCTTTTTGTGAAGGATATTCTGAGATTTTGATATCTTGTGAAAACTGCTTTGTAAATTCAGTGAATTGATTTGACATTTCACTTGCCTGTCCTGAGATTTCTGTTTGTTTTTGTGAGGATTGATAATGTACTATATCTTGATCACCTTGCACCAACAAGTCAAGACTGGCCATAGTTAAATCAGTCTGACTAAGTTTATCATCAGTTTCATTACATATTTCATTTAAACTTATGATACCAACACCTGTATCACATACATACGGTCTGATCATTGTCTCATCTGTTATGCCATTTTCCTCTTTCTGTTCTCGTATGGTCAGAGAACTATCTGATTTGGTGATTGAAACAGTGTCACTTATCATGGCTTCTTCTTTGTTTTCTAGTCTATGGTGGGTAATTTCTGTTTCTATCAATGAAAAGCTTGTGTTGTCCTCCAGTATTCCTATTACTCCATTATTTCTAACATCTATGTTGAATTCTCTATATAATTTTGTTATTGGTATTTCAACATCATGTTGTGGTGGTTTTTCTGAAATTTCAACATCACAGTATGGTAAGTGTTTTGATGTTTTAGAACTCAGCTGTTCTGAGATTTCAAAATCTGGTTGAGATGACAGTTCTAATATTTTATCATCTGATTCTGATAACTGTTCTGATATTTCAACATCATGTCGTAGTGGTTTTTCTGATATTTCAACATCATGTTGTGGTGATTGTTCTGATATTTCAACATCCTGTTGTGGTAGTTGTTCTGATATTTCAACATCATGTTGTGGTGGTTGTTCTGATATTTCAATATCATGTTGTAGTGGCTGTTTTGATATTTCAACATCATGTTGTGGTGGTTGTTCAGATATTTCAACATCATGTTGTGGTGGTTGTTCTGATATTTCAACATCATGTTGTGGTGGTTGTTCTGATATTTCAACATCATGTTGTAGTGGCTGTTTTGATATTTCAACATCATGTTGTGGTGGTTGTTCAGATATTTCAACATCCTGTTGTGGTGGTTGTTCTAGTATTTCAACATCATGTTGTAGTGGCTGTTTTGATATTTCAACATCATGTTGTAGTGGCTGTTTTGATATTTCAACATCATGTTGTGGTGGTTGTTCTGATATTTCAACATCATGTTGTAGTGATTGTTCTGATATTTCAACATCATGTTGTAGTGATTGTTTTGATATTTCAACATCATGTTGTGGTGGCTGTTTTGATGTTTCAACATCATGTTGTAGTGGTTGTTCTGATATTTCAACACCATGTTGTAGTGGCTTTTCTGATATTTCAACATCATGTTGTAGTGGCTGTTCTGATATTTCAACATCATGTTGTGGTAGATGTTCTGATATTTCAACACCATATTTTTGTGGTTCTGATATTTCAACACCATGTTGTGGTGGATTTACTGATAGTTCAACACCATTTTGTGGTGGCTTTTCTGATATTTCAAAACCGTGTTGCGTTGGCTTTTCTGATATTTCAACATAAAGTTGTGGTGGCTTTTCTGATAATTCAGCATCATGTTGTGGTGACTTTTCTGATATTTCAACATCATGTTGTCGTGGCTGTTCTGATGTTTCAGCAACATCATGTTGTGGCTGCTGTTCTGATATTTCAACATCATGTTGTAGTGGTTGTTCTGATATTTCAACACCATGTTGTGGTGGCTGTTCTGATATTTCATCATCATTTTGTGGTGATTGTTCTGATATTTCAACATCATGTTGTTGTAACTGTTCTGATATTTCAACATCATGTTGTAGTGGTTGTTCTGATATTTCAACACCATGTTGTGGTGACTGTTTTGATATTTTAACATCTTGTTGTAGTGGATGTTCTGATATTTCAACACCATGTTGTGGTGGATTTACTGATAGTTCAACACCATTTTGTGGTGGCTTTTCTGATATTTCAAAACCGTGTTGCATTGGCTTTTCTGATATTTCAACATCATGTTGTAGTGGCTGTTCTGATATTTCAACATCATGTTGTGGTGGCTGTTCTGATATTTCAACACCATATTTTTGTGGTGGCTTTTCTGATAATTCAGCATCATGTTGTGGAGACTTTTCTGATATTTCAACATCATGTTGTCGTTGCTGTTCTGATGTTTCAGCAACATCATGTTGTGGCTGCTGTTCTGATATTTCAACATCATGTTGTAGTGGCTGTTCTGATATTTCAACATCATGTTGTAGTGGCTGTTCTGATATTTCAACACCATGTTGTGGTGGCTGTTCTGATATTTGAATATCATGTTGTGGTGGCTGTTCTGGTATTACAACATCATGTTGTGGTGGCTGTTTTGATATTTCAACATCATGTTGTGGTGGTTGTTCTGATATTTCAACATCATATTGTCGTAGCTGTTCTGATATTTCAACATCATATTGTAGTGGCTGTTCTGATATTTCAACATCATGTTGTAGTGGCTGTTCTGATATTTCAACATCATGTTGTAGTGGCTGTTCTGATATTTCAACATCATGTTGTAGTGGCTGTTCTGATATTTCAACATCATGTTGTGGTGGCTGTTCTGATATTTCAACATCATATTGTAGTGGCTGTTCTGATATTTCAACATCATGTTGTAGTGGCTGTTTTGATGTTTCTGCATCATATTGTAATGGTTGTTCTGATATTTCAACATCATGTTGTAATGGCTGTTCTGATGTTTCAACACCATATTTTGGTGGTTGTTCTGATATTTCAACATCATGTTGTAGTGACTGTTTTGATATTTCAACATCATGTTGTGGTGGCTGTTTTAATATTTCAACATCATGTTGTGGTGACTGTTCTGATATTTCAACATCATGTTGTAGTGGTTGTTCTGATACTTCAACATCATGTTGTAGTGGTTGTTCTGATATTTCAACATCATGTTGTTGTGACTGTTCTGATATTTCAACATCATGTTGTGGTGGCAGTTCTGATATTTCAACATCCAGTTGTGCTGACTGTTCTGATATTTCAACATCATGTTGTGGTGGTTGTTTTGATATTTCAACATTATGTTGTTGTGGCTGTTCTGATAATTCTTCAACATCATGTTGTGGCGGCTTTTCAATTTCATGAACTCTGACAAGCAGAAAGTGCTTCTTCTCACTTGAATTAATGACTTTAACTAGATCATTGCCTACAGAGAGCGATTTCTCTAATGTATCTTCAACTGATAAAGATATTTTCTTAATCTTCTTTTGTTCTAAGGTGCTTATAATATTCATTGTGAGGTCTGTTTGACATTGTTTATCATCAAACTCTCTTAGATTAAGCTTTTCATTTTTCTGTTGAGAAGTTTTTGCTGTAAAAATATTTAATAGCATGATCACTTTCTGAAAAAAGTGGCTTAGATCCATCTTCAGTGACCAATATCTCAGGTGTGTTTACTGTTTTAGTGACCAATGTATCAGATATGGCTACAGATTCAGTGATCAATGTGGCAGGCATAGTTGCTGTTTTAGTCATCAATATCTCAGGTTCACTCATAATTTCAGTGATCAGTGTATCAGGTTCAGCTACTGCTTCAGTGATCATAGTATCAGATTCTGTTACACCTTCTCTGTTCAATGCATCAATTTCAGCTGTTCTTTCACAGATCAATGCATCAGGGTGAGCTATTGTTTCTGTGACCAGCACATTAGATACATCTACTGTTTCTGTGACCGTTTCATCTTCTACAGCTGTTTCTGTGACCTGTGCATCAAGTTCAGCTACTGTTTCTATGACTTGTTCATCAGGTTCAGCTACTGTTTCTATGACTTGTTCATCAGGTTCAGCTACTGTTTCTATGACTTGTTCATCTGGTTCAGCTACTGTTTCTATGACTTGTTCATCTGGTTCAGTTACTGTTTCTATGACTTGTTCATCAGGTTCAGCTACTGTTTCTATGACTTGTTCATCAGGTTCAGCTACTGTTTCTATGACTTGTTCATCTGGTTCAGCTACTGTTTCTATGACTTGTTCATCAGGTTCAGCTAATGTTTCTACTACTTGTTCATCTGGTTCAGCTACTGTTTCTATGATTTGTTCATCTGGTTCAGCTATTGTTTCTATGATTTGTTCATCTGGTTCAGCTACTGTTTCTATGACTTGTTCATCTGGTTCAGCTACTGTTTCTATGACTTGTTCATCTGGTTCAGCTACTGTTTCTATGACTTGTTCATCTGGTTCAGCTACTGTTTCTATGACTTGTTCATCAGGTTCAGCTACTGTTTCTATGACTTGTTCATCTGGTTCAGCTACTGTTTCTACTACTTGTTCATCTGGTTCAGCTACTGTTTCTATGACTTGTTCAGCTACTGTTTCTACTACTTGTTCATCTGGTTCAGCTACTGTTTCTACTACTTGTTCATCTGGTTCAGCTACTGTTTCTACTACTTGTTCATCAGGTTCAGCTACTGTTTCTATGACTTGTTCATCTGGTTCAGCTACTGTTTCTATGACTTGTTCATCTGGTTCAGCTACTGTTTCTATGACTTGTTCAGCTACTGTTTCTATGACTTGTTCATCAGGTTCAGCTACTATTTCTATGACTTGCTCATCAGGTTCAGCTACTGTTTCTATGACTTGTTCATCAGGTTCAGCTACTGTTTCTACTACTTGTTCATCTGGTTCAGCTACTGTTTCTATGACTTGTTCAGCTACTGTTTCTACTACTTGTTCATCTGGTTCAGCTACTGTTTCTACTACTTGTTCATCTGGTTCAGCTACTGTTTCTACTACTTGTTCATCAGGTTCATCTGGTTCAGCTACTGTTTCTATGACTTGTTCATCTGGTTCAGCTACTGTTTCTATGACTTGTTCAGCTACTGTTTCTATGACTTGTTCATCAGGTTCAGCTACTATTTCTATGACTTGCTCATCAGGTTCAGCTACTGTTTCTATGACTTGTTCATCAGGTTCAGCTACTGTTTCTATGACTTGTTCATCTGATTCAGCTACTCTTTTAGTGACCATTGTGTCAGGTTCTGTTACTTTTTCTGTGATCAATGTATCAATTTTAGTTGCTCTTTCATTGATCAATGTATCAATTTCAGTTGCCCTTTCATTGATCAATGTATCAGTTTTAGTTGCTCTTTCATTGATCAATGCATCAGGTACAGCTACAGCTTCCTTTTCGAGTTTTCCAGATTCAGCTATTGTTCCTGTGACCAGCATATCAGCTACTGTTACTTTTTCTTTAACCTTTGTATCTAGTTCAATTACTGTGTCTCTGACCATTTCGTCTTGTTCAGCTGTTTTTCTGGTCTTTGCATCAGGTTCAGCTACTATTACTGTGTCTGGTTTAACTAGTTTGGCTACTTTTTCTGTGACATTTTCATTTGGTTTAGCTGCAGTTTCTGTGACTTGTTCATCTGGGTCAACTATTGCTTCTGTGACCTTTGCATCTGATTCAACCTCTGTTTCTGTGACTTTTTCATTTGGTTCAGTTATTGTTTCTGTCAGCTTTTCATCACTTTCAGCTGCTGTTTCTGTGACTGGTCCATCAGGTTCAGTTATTGTTTCTATGACTGGTCCATCAGGTTCAGTTATTGTTTCTGTGACTGGTCCATCAGGTTTAGTTATTGTTTCTGTGACTGGTCCATCAGGTTTAGTTATTGTTTCTGTGACTGGTCCATCAGGTTCAGTTATTGTTTCTGTGACTGGTCCATCAGGTTTAGTTATTGTTTCTGTGACTGGTCCATCAGGTTTAGTTATTGTTTCTGTGACTGGTCCATCAGGTTCAGTTATTGTTTCTGTGACTGGTCCATCAGGTTTAGTTATTTTTTCTGTGACTAGTTCATCAGATTCAGTTATTGTTTCTGTGACTGGTTCATCAGGTTTAGTTATTGTTTCTGTGATGTGTCCATCAGGTTTGGCTATCGTCTCTGTGATGTGTCCATCAGGTTTGGCTATTGTCTCTGTGATGTGTCCATCAGGTTTGGCTATCGTTTCTATGATGTGTCCATCTGGTTTGACTAACGTCTCTGTGATGTGTCCATCTGGTTTGGCTATTGTTTCTGTGACGTGTCCATCAGATATGGCTATTGTATCTGTGGTGTCTCCATCTGTTGTGGCTAATGTTTCTGTGATGTGTCCATCTGGTTTTGCTATTGTTTCTGTTACATGTCCATCTGGTTTTGCTATTGTTTCTGTGACATGTCCATCTGGTTTTGCTATTGTTTCTGTGACATGTCCATCTGGTTTTGCTATTGTTTCTGTGACATGTCCATCTGGTTTTGCTATTGTTTCTGTGATGTGTCCATCTGGTTTTGCTATTGTTTCTGTGATGTGTCCATCTGGTTTGGCTATATTTTCTGTGATGTGTCCATCTGGTTTTGCTATTGTTTCTGTTACATGTCCATCTGGTTTTGCTATTGTTTCTGTGACGTGTCCATCTGGTTTTGCTATTGTTTCTGTGACATGTCCATCTGGTTTTGCTATTGTTTCTGTGACATGTCCATCTGGTTTTGCTATTGTTTCTGTGACATGTCCATCTGGTTTTGCTATTGTTTCTGTGACATGTCCATCTGGTTTTGCTATTGTTTCTGTTACATGTCCATCTGGTTTTGCTATTGTTTCTGTGACGTGTCCATCTGGTTTTGCTATTGTTTCTGTGACATGTCCATCTGGTTTTGCTATTGTTTCTGTGACATGTCCATCTGGTTTTGCTATTGTTTCTGTGACATGTCCATCTGGTTTTGCTATTGTTTCTGTGATGTGTCCATCTGGTTTGGCTATTTTTTCTGTGATGTGTCCATCTGGTTTTGCTATTGTTTCTGTGACATGTCCATCTGGTTTTGCTATTGTTTCTGTGACGTGTCCATCTGGTTTTGCTATTGTTTCTGTGACATGTCCATCTGGTTTTGCTATTGTTTCTGTGACATGTCCATCTGGTTTTGCTATTGTGTCTGTGACATGTCCATCTGGTTTTGCTATTGTTTCTGTGACATGTCCATCTGGTTTTGCTATTGTTTCTGTGATGTGTCCATCTGGTTTTGCTATTGTTTCTGTGATGTGTCCATCTGGTTTGGCTATTTTTTCTGTGACGTGTCCATCTGGTTTTGCTATTGTTTCTGTGACATGTCCATCTGGTTTTTCTACCGTTTTTGTGATGTGTCCATCTGGTTTGGCTATTGTTTCTGTGACATGTCCATCTGGTTTTTCTACCGTTTCTGTGATGTGTCCATCTGGTTTTGCTATTGTTTCTGTGATGTGTCCATCTGGTTTTTCTACCGTTTCTGTGATGTGTCCATCTGGTCTGGCTATTGTTTCTGTGATGTGTCCATCTGGTTTGGCTATTGTTTCTGTGACGTGTCCATTAGGTTCAGTTATTATTTCTGTGACCTTTGTAACAGGTTCAGCTATTGTCTCAGGGGTCAGTATGTTAGATTTAACTACTCTTTCAGTGACTAGTCCAACATTTTGATCTTCCTTTTCTTTGATGACTCTTTCAGTGACCGATGTATCCAGTTCAGCTAGCGTTCCAGATACAAGTGCCTTATGCGCTGCTGCTGTTTCATTGACCAATGTCTCTGTTACTGCTATTGTTTCATTGATTAATGTCTCAGCTTGAGCTATTGCTTCAGTGTCCAATGTCTCTGGTTCAGAAACTCTTTCAGTGACCAGTGTTTTAGAATGAGTAACTATGTCATTGACAGGTGTTTCATGCATGGTTGATACTTCAGTGAACAATGTCACTTCCATGGATTCAGTTTCATTCACTAATATCTCAGATTCAGCTACAGTTTCATTGTTCAATTTATGCAGTGTGGTTACTGGTGTTTCAGTGACTGTTTTCTCTGGCTGAGCTACTGTTTCAGTGACTGTTTTCTCTGACAGAGCTACTGTTTCAGTGACTGTTTTCTCTGACAGAGCTACTGTTTCAGTGACTGTTTTCTCTGGCTGAGCTTCTGTTTCAGTGACTGTTTTCTCTGGCTGAGCTTCTGTTTCAGTGACTGTTTTCTCTGACAGAGCTACTTTTTCAGTGACTGTTTTCTCTGGCTGAGGTACTGTTTCAGTGACTGTTTTCTCTGGCGGAGCTACTGTTTCAGTGACTGTTTTCTCTGGCTGAGCTACTGTTTCAGTGACTGTTTTCTCTGGCTGAGCTTCTGTTTCAGTGACTGTTTTCTCTGACAGAGCTTCTTTTTCAGTGACTGTTTTCTCTGACAGAGATTCTGTTTCAGTGACTGTTTTCTTTGGCTGAGCTTCTGTTTCAGTGACTGTTTTCTCTGGCTGAGCTTCTGTTTCAGTCACTGTTTTCTGTGGCTGAGCTTCTGTTTCAGTGACTGTTTTCTCTGACAAAGCTTCTGTTTCAGTGACTGTTTTCTCTGATACAGCTACTATTTCAGTGACTGTTTTCTCTGGCTGAGATTCTGTTTCAGTGACTGTTTTCTCTGATAGAGCTACTATTTCAGTGACTGTTTTCTCTGACAGAGCTTCTGTTTCAGTGACTGTTTTCTCTGATAGAGCTACTATTTCAGTGACTGTTTTCTCTGGCTGAGCTTCTGTTTCAGTTACTGTTTTCTCTGACAAAGCTTCTGTTTCAGTGACTGTTTTCTCTGGCTGAGCTTCTCTTTCAGTGACTGTTTTCTCTGATAGAACTACTGTTTCAGTGACTGTTGTCTCTGGCTGAGCTTCTGTTTCAGTGACTGTTTTCTCTGACAGAGCTACTGTTTCAGTGTCTGTTTTCTCTGGCTGAGCTACTGTTTCAGTGACTGTATTCTCTGGCTGAGCTTCTGTTTCGATGACTGTTTTCTCTGGCTGAGTTACTGTTTCAGTGACAGATTTCTCTGGCTGAGCTACTGTTTCAGTGACTGTTTTCTCTGGCTGAGCTACTGTTTCAGTGACTGTTTTCTCTGGCTGAGCTTCTGTTTCAGTAACTGTTCTCTCTGACAGAGCTTCTGTTTCAGTGACTGTTTTCTCTGGCAGAGCTACTATTTCGGTGACTGTTTTCACTGACAGAGCTACTGTTTTAGTGACTGTTCTCTTTGACAGAGCTTCTGTTTCAGTGACGGTTTTCTCTGACAGAGCTTCTGTTTCAGTGACTGTTTTCTCTGACAGAGTTTCTTTTTCAGTGACTGTTTTCTCTGACAGAGCTTCTGTTTCAGTGACTGTTTTCTCTGACAGAGCTTCTGTTTCAGTGACTGTTTTCTCTGGCTGAGCTTCTGTTTCAGTGACTGTTTTCTCTGACAGAGCTTCTGTTTCAGTGACTGTTTTCTCTGATAGAGCTACTATTTCAGTGACTGTTTTCTCTGGCTGAGCCTCTGTTTCAGTGACTGTTTTCTCTGACAGAGCTACTGTTTCAGTGATTGTTTTCTCTGGCTGAGCTTCTGTTTCAGTGACTGTTTTCTCTGACAGAGCTACTGTTTCAGTGATTGTTTTCTCTGGCTGAGCTACTGTTTTAGTGACTGTTTTTTCTGGCTGAGCTTCTGTATCAGTGACTGTTTTCTCTGGCTGAGCTACTGTTTCAGTGACTGTTTTCTCTGACAGAGCTTCTGTTTCAGTGACTGTTTTCTCTGATAGAGCTACTATTTCAGTGACTGTTTTCTCTGGCTGAGCCTCTGTTTCAGTGACTGTTTTCTCTGACAGAGCTACTGTTTCAGTGATTGTTTTCTCTGGCTGAGCTTCTGTTTCAGTGACTGTTTTCTCTGACAGAGCTACTGTTTCAGTGATTGTTTTCTCTGGCTGAGCTACTGTTTTAGTGACTGTTTTTTCTGGCTGAGCTTCTGTATCAGTGACTGTTTTCTCTGGCTGAGCTACTGTTTCAGTGACTGTTTTCTTTGGCTGAGCTACTGTTTCAGTGACTGTTTTCTCTGGCTGAACTACTGTTTCAGTGACTGTTTTCTCTGGCTGAACTACTGTTTCAGTGACTGTTTTCTCTGACAGAGCTACTGTTTCAGTGACTGTTTTCTCTGGCTGAGCTACTGTTTCAGTGACTGTTTTCTCTGGCTGAACTACTGTTTCAGTGACTGTTTTCTCTGACTGAACTACTGTTTCAGTGACTGTTTTCTCTGGCTGAGCTACTGTTTCAGTGACTGTTTTCTCTGACAGAGCTACTGTTTCAGTGACTGTATTCTCTGGCTGAGCTACTGTTTCAGTGACTGTTTTCTCTGGCTGAGCTACTGTTTCAGTGACTGTTTTCTCTGGCTGAGCTTCTGTTTCAGTGACTGTTCTCTCTGGCTGAGCTTCTGTTTCAGTGACTGTTTTTCTCTGGCTGAGCTACTGTTTCAGTGACTGTTTTCTCTGGCTGAGCTTCTGTTTCAGTGACTGTTTTTTCTTTCAGAGCTACTATTTCAGTTCCCATGCTTTTGTTTGGGACTATTATTTCATGGATCAATGTATCAAATGGTGTTACTGAATGTTTTGTTATATTTTCAGGTGCAGATTTTGTGGTCAGATTCCTAGACGGTGTCACTGTTTCTGATAACAGAGTTTCAGCAATCATTACTTTAGGTAAGTGCGATGATTCAGTGAAAAATGCACCAGGAATGGCTGATAGTTTAGAAGTGACTATCTCAGGTAGGGAAACTGTTTCTTTAATCAGTGTATCAAACAGGGGTGATTTTACAGGTGCTATTTTTTCAAAGGCCGCTACTTTATGCATGACTATTGTATCAGGTAGCACCTTGTCAGACAGGGTTTCAGTTTCAATGAGCCCTGATAAGGTTGCTATTTCACGGACAATATCATCAATATATGAGGTTAATATTTCAGTTAACATGTCCTCAGTTACAGTGTCTATTATCATAGGTACTGTCTCAAGTAGAGCTGCTGTTTCATCAATCACTTTCTCTGGTAGAGCTGCTGTTTCATTAACAACTTTCATAAGTAAAGTGGCTGTTTCATCAATCACTTTCTCAGGTAGAGTTGATGTTTCATCAATCACTTTCTCTGGTAGAGCTGCTTTTTCATCAATCACTTTCTCAGGTAGAGTTGATGTTTCATCAATCACTTTCTCTGGTAGAGCTGCTGTTTCATCAATCACTTTCTCAGGTAGAGTTGCTGTTTCATCAATCACTTTCTCAGGCAGAGTTGCTGTTTCATCAATCACTTTCTCAGGTAGAGTTGCTGTTTCATCAATCACTTTCTCTGGTAGAGCTGCTGTTCCATCAATCACTTTCAATGGTAGAGTTGCTGTTTCATCAATCACTTTCAATGGTAGAGTTGTTGTTCCATCAATCACTTTCAATGGTAGAGCTACTGTTTCATCAATTACTTTCTCTGGTTCAGTTGCTATTTCATCAATCACTTTCAATGGTAGAGCTACTGCTTCATCAATTACTTTCTCTGGTTCAGTTGCTATTTCATCAATCACTTTCTCTGGTAGAGTTGCTGTTTCATCAATCAATTTTTTGGGTAGAGTTGCTGTTTCATCAATCACATTCTCAGGTAGAGTTACTGTTTCATCAATCACTTTCAGTGGTAGAGTTACTGTTTCATCAATCACTTTCAGTGGTAGAGTTGCTGTTTCATCAATCACTTTCAGTGGTAGAGTTGCTGTTTCATCAATCACTTTCAGTGGTAGAGTTGTTGTTTCCTCAATCACTTTCAATGGTAGAGTTGCTGTTTCATCAATCACTTTCAATGGTAGAGTTGCTGTTTCATCAATCACTTTCAGTGGTAGAGTTGTTGTTTCCTCAATCACTTTCAATGGTAGAGTTGCTGTTTCATCAATCACTTTCAATGGTAGAGATGCTGTTTCATCAATCACTTTCTTGGGTAGAGTTGCTGTTTCATCAATTACTTTCTCTGGTTGAGTTGCTATTTCATCAATCACTTTCTCAGGTAAAGTTGCTGTTTCATCAATCAATTTCTCAGGTAGAGTTGCTGTTTCATCAATCACTTTCAATGGTAGAGTTGCTGTTTCATCAATCACTTTCAATGGTAGAGTTGCTGTTTCATCAATCACTTTCAATGGTAGAGTTGCTGTTTCATCAATCACTTTCTCAGGTAGAGTTGCTGTTTCATCAATCACTTTCAATGGTAGAGTTGCTGTTTCATCAATCACTTTCAATGGTAGAGTTGCTGTTTCATCAATCACTTTCAATGGTAGAGTTGCTGTTTCATCAATCACTTTCAATGGTAGAGTTGCTGTTTCATCAATCACTTTCAATGGTAGAGTTGCTGTTCCATCAATCACTTTCAATGGTAGAGTTGCTGTTTCAACAATCACTTTCTCAGGTAGAGTTGCTGTTTCATCAATCACTTTCTCATGTAGAGTTGCTGTTCCATCAATCAATTTCTCAGGTAGAGTTGATGTTTCATCAATCACTTTCTCATGTAGAGTTGTTGTTCCATCAATCACTTTCTCAGGTAGAGCTGCTGTTTCATCAATCACTTTCTCTGGTAGAGTTGCTGTTTCATCAATCACTTTCAGTTGTAGAGTTGTTGTTCCATCAATCACTTTCAGTGGTAGAGTTGTTCCATCAATCACTTTCAATGGTAGAGTTGCTAATTCATCAATCACTTTCTCTGGTAGAGCTGCTGTTTCATCAATCACTTTCTCAGGTAGAGTTGTTGTTTCATCAATTACTTTCTCAGGTAGAGTTGTTGTTTCATCAATTACTTTCTCTGGTAGAGTTGCTGTTTCATCAATCACTTTCTCAGGTAGAGTTGCTGTTTCATCAATCACTTTCTCTGGTAGAGCTGCTGTTTCATCAATCACTTTCTCAGGTAGAGTTGTTGTTTCATCAATTACTTTCTCTGGTAGAGTTGCTGTTCCATCAATCAATTTCTCAGGTAGAGTTGCTGTTCCATCAATCACTTTCTCTGGTAGAGTTGCTGTTTCATCAATCACTTTCTCAGGTAGAGTTGTTGTTCCATCAATCACTTTCTCTGGTAGAGTTGTTGTTTCATCAATCACTTTCAATGGTAGAGTTGCTGTTTCATCAATCACTTTCAGTGGTAGAGTTGTTGTTCCATCAATCAATTTCTCAGGTAGAGCTGCTGTTTCATCAATCACTTTCTCTGGTAGAGTTGCTGTTTCATCAATCACTTTCTCTGGTAGAGTTGCTGTTTCATCAATCACTTTCTCTGGTAGAGTTGCTGTTTCATCAATCACTTTCTCTGGTAAAGTTGCTGTTTCATCAATCACTTTCTCTGGTAGAGTTGCTGTTTCATCAATCACTTTCTCTGGTAGAGTTGCTGTTTCATCAATCACTTTCTCTGGTAGAGTTGCTGTTTCATCAATCACTTTCTCTGGTAGAGTTGCTGTTTCATCAATCACTTTCAATGGTAGAGTTGCTGTTTCATCAATCACTTTCAGTGGTAGAGTTGCTGTTTCATCAATCAATTTCTCAGGTAGAGTTGCTGTTCCATCAATCACTTTCTCTGGTAGAGTTGCTGTTTCATCAATCACTTTCAGTGGTAGAGTTGCTGTTTCATCAATTACTTTCTCAGGTAGAGTTGCTGTTTCATCAATCACTTTCAGTGGTAGAGTTGCTGTTTCATCAATCACTTTCAATGGTAGAGTTGCTGTTTCATCAATCACTTTCTCAGGTAGAGTTGCTGTTTCATCAATCACTTTCTCAGGTAGAGTTGCTGTTTCATCAATCACTTTCTCAGGTAGAGTTGCTGTTTCATCAATCACTTTCTCAGGTAGAGTTGCTGTTTCATCAATCACTTTCTCAGGTAGAGTTGCTGTTTCATCAATCACTTTCTCAGGTAGAGTTGCTGTTTCATCAATCACTTTCTTTGGAAGATTTGCTGTTCCATCAATCACTTTCTCAGGTAGAGCCGCTGTTTCATTAACAACTTTCTCAAGTAAAGTTGCTGTTTCATCAATCACTTTCTCATGTAGAGTTGCTGTTTCATCAATCACTTTCAATGGTAGAGTTGATGTTTCATCAATCACTTTCTCTGGTAAAGTTGCTGTTTCATCAATCACTTTTTTGGGTACAGTTGCTGTTTCATCAATCACTTTCTCAGGTAGAGTTGCTGTTTCATCAATCACTTTCTCAGGTAGAGTTGCTGTTCCATCAATCACTTTCTCAGGTAGAGTTGCTGTTTCATCAATCACTTTCTCAGGTAGAGTTGCTGTTTCATCAATCACTTTTTTGGGTACAGTTGCTGTTTCATCAATCACTTTCTCAGGTAGAGTTGCTGTTTCATCAATCAATTTCTCAGGTAGAGTTGTTATTTCCTCAATCACTTTCTCAGGTAGAGTTGCTATTTCATCAATCACTTTCAATGGTAGCGCTGCTGTTTCATCAATTACTTTCTCTGGTTCAGTTGCTATTTCATCAATCACTTTCTCAGGTTGAGCTGCTGTTTCATTAACAACTTTCTCAAGTAAAGTTGCTGTTTCATCAATCACTTTTTCTGGTAGAGTTGATGTTTCATCAATCACTTTCTCTGGTAGAGCTGCTGTTTCATCAATCACTTTCTCGGGTAGAGTTGCTGTTTCATCAATCACTTTTTTGGGTACAGCTGCTGTTTCATCAATCACTTTCTCAGGTAGAGTTGCTGTTTCATCAATCACTTTCTCAGGTAAAGTTGCTGTTTCATCAAACCCTTTCTCTGGTAGAGTTGCTGTTTCATCAACAACTTTGTCAGTTATGACTGCTGGTTCATCAATCATTTTCTTATGTATAATGATCCTTTCATCATTCTCTGCTTCAGATAGGACTGCTGTTTCATCAATCATTTTCTCAGGTAAGACTGCTGGTTCATCAATTACTTTCTCATTTAGGACAGCTAATTCATCATTCACTTTCTCTTTCTCAGGTAGAACTGCTGGTTCATCAGACACTTTCTCATGTAGAGTGACTGTTTCATCAATCACTCTCTCAGGTAGGACTACTGATTCATCAATCACTATCTCAGGTAGGACTACTGATTCATCAATCACTATCTCAGGTAGGACTATTGATTCATCAATCACTTTCTCAGGTAGGACTACTGATTCATCAATCACTATCTCAAGTAGGACTCCTGGTTCATCAATCACTATCTCAGGTAGGACTATTGATTCATCAATCACTTTCTCAGGTAGGACTACTGATTCATCAATCACTATCTCAAGTAGGACTCCTGGTTCATCAATCACTTTCTCAGTTAGAATTATTGCTTTATCGTGTAGGTCTGTTGTTTCATTGACTACTTTTTCAGAATAGACTTTACTTGCATTGACCACTTTCTGAGGTTGTAGGAATACTGTTTCTGCTGCTTTTTCAAGTGCATCTGTTTTTTCATTGATGACATTGGGTAAACCTGCTTCTTCTCTTATTATCTTCTTAGTTAGAGTTATTTCTTTACTAGGTCTGGTCTCAGGTATTACAACTGTTTCAATTATCACAGCCTCAGGCAAGGCTACTGTGTCGTAGACCACTTTCTCAGGCAGCCCTGTTGCCATAGTTATCGCAACTTCAGGAAAATCTACTTCTTCAGGTTTCTCAGTTTCTGGTACAGTTATGACATCCATAATTCTGGTTTCAGTAGCCAAAGTCTTAGGAGTAATTAATGTTTCAGTTTGTAAAGTCTTTATTTCATTGCTTGAAATTTCAGGTAAGGTTATTTTTTCAATTACTTCAGTATTATCATCAGGGATTGAGTCTAAATGCATTCCTTTCTGCTTTGTTTTCCAATCACTTCCATGTTCTATTTTATTGTTGTTCGGAGAATCAAACTTGATGAACTCCCTGTGATGTTCGAATGTTGTGAATTTTCTACTGCTGCTGGATGCAGCCATGCTGGGTAACTGACTGTGAGTGTTGTCTGAAAGATTATCATGGGTAGTTGAAAGAGTCTGCTTTTCTTGTCCTGAATTCTGATTATCTATGGACATAAAATTATTATCTGAGGTTGAGAGTACAACTGTCTCAGTTACCATCATGTTTTCATTAAATTCATCATCATTCACTTTCTCATAATTTCTCTCCTTTTTCCTGCCATCAGTACTTTCATCTGTCACTTCTCTTCCAAAGTTTAATAAAACAGTCCTGCTCATAATGTCACCAGTAAATGAGCTATCTTCAATAGGCCATGTAACTGTTCTAAATCTACCACCATGTGCTAAAGAATCTTCACTAAATCTACCACCATCAGCTAAAGAATCTTCACTAAATCTACCACCATCAGCTAAAGAATCTTCACTAAATCTACCACCATCAGCTAAAGAATCTTCACTAAACCTACCACCATCAGCTAAAGAATCTTCACTAAATCTACCACCATCCAGCAAAAAGTATTCTCTAAATCTCATACTATCAAGCAATGAAGATCCCCTAAATCTGTCCCTAAATGTTGAGATTTCTCTTTCTCTAAACCTGGCACTATCAGGCAATGAAGATCCTCTAAATCTTGCTGTCTGAGATTTTGAGGCATCTCTAAATCTGCCACCATCATGCAATAAAGATCCTCGAAGTCTGTCACCATGAAACAATGGAGTGTTTCTAGATTTGTCCCCAAGAGATGTTGCTCCTCTAAATCTGCCACCAACATACGTTGGAGATCTGCTGAGTGGATCAATAAAAGGCCTTGAGACTCTGTCAAATACATCATCAACAGACCATGATATTCTACTCAGTCTATCACCAACAGACCATGATGTTCTGTTTAATCTATCATCAATAGACCATGATGTTCTGTTTAATCTATCATCAACAGACCTAAATGCTCTATTTAATCGGTCACCACCAAACCCTGAAGTTCTTCCCACTCTGTCACCAACACTCCATGAGTCTCTGCCCACTCTGTCGCCAACACTCCACGAGTCTCTGCCAACCCTGTCACCAACACTCCATGAGGTTTTGCTCCCTTTATCGCTTGAAGACCATGATGTTCTACTCACTCTGTCTCCAACAGATCTATGTGATCTGGTTTCACTTGTCCAAGGTGTTCTGTATATGTGGAAGAATGCACCAGTTTGCACTTTCACAATTTTTGCCTCAAAAGGTTCTTGGGTAACATTGGTGTTCTTTAGAGATGAAGTGATTTGTGGTGGTTCTAGCGTTCTAGCATCATGCTCCGAATCCAGGTATATTATATCAGTTGTAAAGACTTCTTCATCTGACTGAATTTCATCATCATTTTGTGAATCTTCATTTTCAACTGAAACATTAGGCTCTTTTTCATTAAAACCTACAGGTCTCAATGTAACAATTTGTGAAGTGTAATCTTGATCTTCTTGTCTCAATGAAACATTTTGTACAGTGTCATCTTGATCTTCTTGTCTCAATGAAACATTTTGTACAGTGTCATCTTGATCTTCTTGTCTCAATGTAACAATTTGTACAGTGTCATCTTGATCTTTTTGTCCCAATGTAATAATTTGTACAGTGTCATCTTGATCTTTTTGTCCCAATGTAACAATTTGTACAGTGTCATCTTGATCTTCTTGTTTCAATGAAACATTTTGTGCTGTGTCTTCTTGATTTTCTTTTCTCAATGAAACATTTTGTGTAGTGTCATCTTTATATTGTGGTCTCAATAAAACATTTTGTACAGTGTCATCTTCATATGTTTGTCTCAATGAGACATTTTCTGTAATGTGATCTTGAACTTCTTGTTTCAATGAGGCCTTTTGTGCAGTGTCATCTTGATCTTCTTGTAACAATGAAACATTTTGTGCAGTGTCATCTTGATCTTCTTGTAACAATGAAACATTTTGTGCAGTGTTATCATGATCTGTTTGTTTCAGTTGAACATTTTCTGCAGTGTCATCTTGATCTTGTCTCAATGAAACATTTTGTTTAGTGTCATCATGATCTTTTTGTTTCAGTTGAACATTTTCTGCAGTGTCATCTTGATCATCTTGTCTCAATGAAACATTTTGTGTAGTGTTATCTTGATCTTCTTGTCTCAGTAAAACAATTTCTGCAGTGATATCTTGATCTTCTTGTCTCAATGAAACATTTTCTGCAGTGTTATCTTGATCTTCTTCTCTCAATGAAACATTTTCTGCAGTGTTATCTTGATCTTCTTCTCTCAATGAAACATTTTCTGCAGTGTTAACTTGATCTTCTTCTCTCAATGAAACATTTTGTGTAGTGTCATCTTTATCTTTTTGTCTTAATGAAATATTTTGTGCAGTGTCATCTTTATCTTTTTGTCTTAATGAAATATTTTGTGCATTGTCATCTTTATATTCTTTTTTCAGTTGAACATTTTGTTTAGTGTCATCTTGATCATCTTGTCTCAATGAGATATTTTGTGCAGTGTCATCTGGATCTGCTTGTCTCAATGAGACATTTTGTGCAGTGTCATCTGGATCTTCTTGTCTCAATAAAACATTTTGTGCAGTGTCATCTGGATCTTCTTGTCTCAGTGAGATATTTTGTGCAGTGTCATCTTGATCTTCTTGTCTCAATGAGACATTTTGTGCAGTGTCATCTGGATCTTCTTTTCTCAATGAGATATTTTGTGCACTGTCATCTGGATCTTCTTGTCTCAATGAGACATTTTGTGCAGTCTTATCTTGGTCTGGTAATCTCAATGAGACATTTTGTTTAGTGCCATCTTGATCATCTTTTCTCAATGAGACATTTTGTGCAGTGTCAACTTGATCTTCTTGACTCAATGAAACATTTTGTTTAGTGTCATCTTGATCATCTTGTCTCAATGAAACATTTTGTGTAGTGTTATCTTGAACTTCTTGTCTCAATGAGACATTTTGTGCAGTGTCATCTTGATCTCCTTGTCTCAATGAGACATTTTGTGCAGTGTCATCTTGATCTCCTTGTCTCAATGAGACAGTGTGTGTGGTGTCATCTTGATCTTCTTGTCTCAATAAGACATTTTGTGCAGTGTCATCTTGTTCTTCCTGTCTAAATGAGACATTTTGTACAGTGTCATCTTGATCTCCTTGTCTCAATGAGACTTTTTGTGCAGTGTCATCTTGATCTTGTAGTCTCAATGAAATAATTTGTTTAGTGTTATCATGATCTTCTTCTTTCAATGAAACATTTTGTGTAGTGTCATCTTGATCTTCTTGTGTCAATGAGACATTTTGTGCAGTGTTAACTTGATCTGGTAGTCTCAATGAGACATTTTGTGTAGTGTCATTTTGATTGTCTTGTCTCAATGAGACATTTTGTGCAGTGTCATCTTGACCTTCTTGTCTCAATGAGTCATTTTGTGCAGTGTCATCTTGATCTTCTTGTCTTAATGAGGCATTTTGTGCAGTGTCATCTTGATCTTCTTGTAACAATGAAACATTTTGTGCAGTGTCATCTTGATCTTCTTGTAACAATGAAACATTTTGTGCAGTGTCATCTTGTTCTTCCTGTCTAAATGAGACATTTTGTACAGTGTCATCTTGATCTCCTTGTCTCAATGAGACTTTTTGTGCAGTGTCATCTTGATCTCCTTGTCTCAATGAGACTTTTTGTGCAGTGTCATCTTGATCTCCTTGTCTCAATGAGACTTTTTGTGCAGTGTCATCTTGATCTTGTAGTCTCAATGAAATAATTTGTTTAGTGTTATCATGATCTTCTTTCAATGAAACATTTTGTGTGGTGTCATCTTGATCATGTGGTCTAAATAAAACATTTTGTATAATGTCATCTTGATCTTCTTGTCTCAATGAGACATTTTGTGCAGTGTCATCTTGTTCTTCTTCTCTCGATGAAACATTTTGTGTAGTGTCATCTTGATCATGCGGTCTAAATAAAACATTTTGTGTAGTGTCATCTTGATCTTCTTGTGTCAATGAGACTTTTTGTGCAGTGTCATCTTGATCTTGTAGTCTCAATGAAATAATTTGTTTAGTGTTATCATGATCTTCTTCTTTCAATGAAACATTTTGTGTGGTGTCATCTTGATCATGTGGTCTAAATAAAACATTTTGTATAATGTCATCTTGATCTTCTTGTCTTAATGAGGCATTTTGTGCAGTGTCATCTTGATCTTCTTGTAACAATGAAACATTTTGTGCAGTGTCATCTTGATCTTCTTGTAACAATGAAACATTTTGTGCAGTGTCATCTTGTTCTTCCTGTCTAAATGAGACATTTTGTACAGTGTCATCTTGATCTGGTAGTCTCAATGAGACATTTTTTGTAGTGTCATTTTGATTGTCTTGTCTCAATGAGACATTTTGTGCAGTGTCATCTTGATCTCCTTGTCTCAATGAGACAGTGTGTGTAGTGTCATCTTGATCTTCCTGTCTCAATAAGACATTTTGTGCAGTGTCATCTTGTTCTTCCTGTCTAAATGAGACATTTTGTACAGTGTCATCTTGATCTCCTTGTCTCAATGAGACTTTTTGTGCAGTGTCATCTTGATCTTGTAGTCTCAATGAAATAATTTGTTTAGTGTTATCATGATCTTCTTCTTTCAATGAAACATTTTGTGTGGTGTCATCTTGATCATGTGGTCTAAATAAAACATTTTGTATAATGTCATCTTGATCTTCTTGTCTTAATGAGGCATTTTGTGCAGTGTCATCTTGATCTTCTTGTAACAATGAAACATTTTGTGCAGTGTCATCTTGATCTTGTAGTCTCAATGAAATAATTTGTTTAGTGTTATCATGATCTTCTTCTTTCAATGAAACATTTTGTGTGGTGTCATCTTGATCATGTGGTCTAAATAAAACATTTTGTATAATGTCATCTTGATCTTCTAGTCTCAATGAGACATTTTGTGCAGTGTCATCTTGTTCTTCTTCTCTCGATGAAACATTTTGTGTAGTGTCATCTTGATCATACGGTCTAAATAAAACATTTTGTGTAGTGTCATCTTGATCTTCTTGTGTCAATGAGACATTTTGTGCAGTGTTAACTTGATCTGGTAGTCTCAATGAGACATTTTGTGTAGTGTCATTTTGATTGTCTTGTCTCAATGAGACATTTTGTGCAGTGTCATCTTGACCTTCTTGTCTCAATGAGTCATTTTGTGCAGTGTCATCTTGATCTTCTTGTCTTAATGAGGCATTTTGTGCAGTGTCATCTTGATCTTCTTGTAACAATGAAACATTTTGTGCAGTGTCATCTTGATCTTCTTGTAACAATGAAACATTTTGTGCAGTGTCATCTTGTTCTTCCTGTCTAAATAAGACATTTTGTACAGTGTCATCTTGATCTCCTTGTCTCAATGAGACTTTTTGTGCAGTGTCATCTTGATCTCCTTGTCTCAATGAGACTTTTTGTGCAGTGTCATCTTGATCTCCTTGTCTCAATGAGACTTTTTGTGCAGTGTCATCTTGATCTTGTAGTCTCAATGAAATAATTTGTTTAGTGTTATCATGATCTTCTTTCAATGAAACATTTTGTGTGGTGTCATCTTGATCATGTGGTCTAAATAAAACATTTTGTATAATGTCATCTTGATCTTCTTGTCTCAATGAGACATTTTGTGCAGTGTCATCTTGTTCTTCTTCTCTCGATGAAACATTTTGTGTAGTGTCATCTTGATCATGCGGTCTAAATAAAACATTTTGTGTAGTGTCATCTTGATCTTCTTGTGTCAATGAGACCTTTTGTGCAGTGTCATCTTGATCTTGTAGTCTCAATGAAATAATTTGTTTAGTGTTATCATGATCTTCTTCTTTCAATGAAACATTTTGTGTGGTGTCATCTTGATCATGTGGTCTAACTAAAACATTTTGTATAATGTCATCTTGATCTTCTTGTCTTAATGAGGCATTTTGTGCAGTGTCATCTTGATCTTCTTGTAACAATGAAACATTTTGTGCAGTGTCATCTTGATCTTCTTGTAACAATGAAACATTTTGTGCAGTGTCATCTTGTTCTTCCTGTCTAAATGAGACATTTTGTACAGTGTCATCTTGATCTCCTTGTCTCAATGAGACTTTTTGTGCAGTGTCATCTTGATCTCCTTGTCTCAATGAGACTTTTTGTGCAGTGTTATCTTGATCTCCTTGTCTCAATGAGACTTTTTGTGCAGTGTCATCTTGATCTTGTAGTCTCAATGAAATAATTTGTTTAGTGTTATCATGATCTTCTTTCAATGAAACATTTTGTGTAGTGTCATCTTGATTGTCTTGTCTCAATGAGACATTTTGTGTAGTGTCATCTTGATCATGTGGTCTAAATAAAACATTTTGTGCAGTGTCATCTTGATCTCCTTGTCTCAATGAGACTTTTTGTGCAGTGTCATCTTGATCTTGTAGTCTCAATGAAATAATTTGTTTAGTGTTATCATGATCTTCTTTCAATGAAACATTTTGTGTGGTGTCATCTTGATCATGTGGTCTAAATAAAACATTTTGTATAATGTCATCTTGATCTTCTTGTCTCAATGAGACATTTTGTGCAGTGTCATCTTGTTCTTCTTCTCTCGATGAAACATTTTGTGTAGTGTCATCTTGATCATGCGGTCTAAATAAAACATTTTGTGTAGTGTCATCTTGATCTTCTTGTGTCAATGAGACTTTTTGTGCAGTGTCATCTTGATCTTGTAGTCTCAATGAAATAATTTGTTTAGTGTTATCATGATCTTCTTCTTTCAATGAAACATTTTGTGTGGTGTCATCTTGATCATGTGGTCTAAATAAAACATTTTGTATAGTGTCATCTTGATCTTCTTGTCTTAATGAGGCATTTTGTGCAGTGTCATCTTGATCTTCTTGTAACAATGAAACATTTTGTGCAGTGTCATCTTGATCTTCTTGTAACAATGAAACATTTTGTGCAGTGTCATCTTGTTCTTCCTGTCTAAATGAGACATTTTGTACAGTGTCATCTTGATCTGGTAGTCTCAATGAGACATTTTTTGTAGTGTCATTTTGATTGTCTTGTCTCAATGAGACATTTTGTGCAGTGTCATCTTGACCTTCTTGTCTCAATGAGGCAATCTGTGCAGTCTCATCTTGATCTTCTTGTAACAATGAAACATTTTGTGCAGTGTCATCTTGATCTTCTTGTAACAATGAAACATTTTGTGCAGTGTTATCATGATCTGTTTGTTTCAGTTGAACATTTTCTGCAGTGTCATCTTGATCTTGTCTCAATGAAACATTTTGTTTAGTGTCATCATGATCTGTTTGTTTCAGTTGAACATTTTCTGCAGTGTCATCTTGATCATCTTGTCTCAATGAAACATTTTGTGTAGTGTTATCTTGATCTTCTTGTCTCAGTAAAACATTTTGTGCAGTGTTATCTTGATCTTCTCTCAATGAAACATTTTGTGTAGTGTCATCTTGATCTTCTTCTCTCATTGAAACATTTTGTGCAGTGTCATCTTGATCTTCTTGTCTCAATGAAACATTTTCTGCAGTGTTATCTTGATCTTCTTCTCTCAATGAAACATTTTCTGCAGTGTTATCTTGATCTTCTTGTCTCAATGAAACATTTTCTGCAGTGTTACCTTGATCTTCTTCTCTCAATGAAACATTTTGTGCAGTGTCATCTTGATCTTCTTGTCTCAATGAAACATTTTGTGTAGTGTCATCTTTATCTTTTTGTCTTAATGAAATATTTTGTGCAGTGTCATCTTTATCTTTTTGTCTTAATGAAATATTTTGTGCATTGTCATCTTTATATTCTTTTTTCAGTTGAACATTTTGTTTAGTGTCAACTTGATCATCTTGTCTCAATGAGATATTTTGTGCAGTGTCATCTGGATCTTCTTGTCTCAATGAGACATTTTGTGCAGTGTCATCTGGATCTTCTTGTCTCAATAAAACATTTTGTGCAGTGTCATCTGGATCTTCTTGTCTCAGTGAGATATTTTGTGCAGTGTCATCTTGATCTTCTTGTCTTAATGAGACATTTTGTGCAGTGTCATCTGGATCTTCTTTCTCAATGAGATATTTTGTACAGTGTCATCTGGATCTTCTTGTCTCAATGAGACATTTTGTGCAGTGTCATCTGATCTTCTTGTCTCAATAAAACATTTTGTGCAGTGTCATCTGGATCTTCTTGTCTCAATGAGACACTTTGTGCAGTGTCATCTTGATCTTCTTGTCTCAATGAAACATTTTGTGCAATGTCCTCTTGATCACCTTGTCTCAATGAGACATTTTGTGCAGTGTCATCTTGATCTTCAATTTTCAATGAAACATTTTGTGCAATGTCCTCTTGATCACCTTGTCTTAATGAGACATTCATTGCAGTGCCATCTTGACTTGTAGTCTTATTGAAACATTTTGTTTATTGTCATCTTGTCTCAATGAAGCATTTCGTTTCATGTCATCTTGATCATCTTGTCTCAATGAGACATTTTGTGCAGTCTTATCTTGATCTGGTAATCTCAATGAGACATTTTGGTTAGTGCCATCTTGATCATCTTTTCTCAATGAGACATTTTGTGCAGTGTCATCTTGATCTTCTTGTCTCAATGAGACATTTTGTGCAGTGTCATCTTGTTCTTCTTCTCTCGATGAAACATTTTGTGCAGTGTCATCTTGTTCTTCTTCTCTCGATGAAACATTTTGTGCAGTGTCATCTTGTTCTTCTTCTCTCGATGAAACATTTTGTGTAGTGTCATCTTGATCATGCGGTCTAAATAAAACATTTTGTGTAGTGTCATCTTGATCTTCTTGTGTCAATGAGACTTTTTGTGCAGTCTTATCTTGATCTGGTAATCTCAATGAGACATTTTGTTTAGTGCCATCTTGATCATCTTTCTCAATGAGACATTTTGTGCAGTGTCAACTTGATCTTCTTGTCTCAATGAAACATTTTGTTTAGTGTCATCTTGATCATCTTGTCTCAATGAAACATTTTGTGTAGTGTTATCTTGAACTTCTTGTCTCAATGAGACATTTTGTGCAGTGTCATCTTGATCTCCTTGTCTCAATGAGACATTTTGTGCAGTGTCATCTTGATCTCCTTGTCTCAATGAGACAGTGTGTGTAGTGTCATCTTGATCTTCTTGTCTCAATAAGACATTTTGTACAGTGTCATCTTGTTCTTCCTGTCTAAATGAGACATTTTGTACAGTGTCATCTTGATCTCCTTGTCTCAATGAAACATTTTGTGCAATGTCCTCTTGATCACCTTGTATCAATGAGACATTTTGTGCAGTGTCATCTTGATCTCCTTGTCTCAATGAGACAGTGTGTGTAGTGTCATCTTGATCTTCTTGTCTCAATAAGACATTTTGTGCAGTTTCATCTTGTTCTTCCTGTCTAAATGAGACATTTTGTACAGTGTCATCTTGATCTCCTTGTCTCAATGAAACATTTTGTGCAATGTCCTCTTGATCACCTTGTATCAATGAGACATTTTGTGCAGTGTCATCTTGATCTTGTAGTCTCAATGAAACATTTTGTGCAGTGTCATCTTGTTCTTCTCTCGATGAAACATTTTGTGTGGTGTCATCTTGATCATGCGGTCTAAATAAAACATTTTGTGTAGTGTCATCTTGATCTTCTTGTCTCAATGAGACATTTTGTGCAGTGTCATCTTCTTCTTCTTCTCTCGATGAAACATTTTGTGTAGTGTCATCTTGATCATGCGGTCTAAATAAAACATTTTGTGTAGTGTCATCTTGATCTTCTTGTGTCAATGAGACTTTTTGTGCAGTCTTATCTTGATCTGGTAATCTCAATGAGACATTTTGTTTAGTGCCATCTTGATCATCTTTTCTCAATGAGACATTTTGTGCAGTGTCAACTTGATCTTCTTGTCTCAATGAGACATTTTGTGTAGTGTTAACTTGATCTGGTAGTCTCAATGAGACATTTTGTGCAGTGTCATCTTGATTGTCTTGTCTCAATGAGACATTTTGTGCAGTGTCATCTTGATCTTCTTGTCTTAATGAGTCATTTTGTGCAGTGTCATCTTGATCTTCTTGTCTCAATGAGTCATTTTGTGCAGTGTCATCTTGATCTTCTTGTCTTAATGAGGCATTTTGTGCAGTGTCATCTTGATCTTCTTGTAACAATGAAACATTTTGTGCAGTGTCATCTTGATTTTCTTGTAACAATGAAACATTTTGTGCAGTGTCATCTTGTTCTTCCTGTCTAAATGAGACATTTTGTACAGTGTCATCTTGATCTCCTTGTCTCAATGAGACTTTTTGTGCAGTGTCATCTTGTTCTTCCTGTCTAAATGAGACATTTTGTACAGTGTCATCTTGATCTCCTTGTCTCAATGAGACTTTTTGTGCAGTGTCATCTTGATCTTCTAGTCTCAATGAAATAATTTGTTTAGTGTTATCTTGATCATCTTTTCTCAATGAGCCATTTTGTGCAGTCTTATCTTGATCTGCTAATCTCAATGAGACATTTTGTGCAGTGTCATCTTGATCTCCTTGTCTCAATGAGACAGTGTGTGTAGTGTCATCTTGATCTTCTTGTCTCAATAAGACATTTTGTGCAGTGTCATCTTGTTCTTCCTGTCTAAATGAGACATTTTGTACAGTGTCATCTTGATCTCCTTGTCTCAATGAGACTTTTTGTGCAGTGTCATCTTGATCTTGTAGTCTCAATGAAATAATTTGTTTAGTGTTATCATGATCTTCTTTCAATGAAACATTTTGTGTGGTGTCATCTTGATCATGTGGTCTAAATAAAACATTTTGTATAATGTCATCTTGATCTTCTTGTCTCAATGAGACATTTTGTGCAGTGTCATCTTGTTCTTCTTCTCTCGATGAAACATTTTGTGTAGTGTCATCTTGATCATGCGGTCTAAATAAAACATTTTGTGTAGTGTCATCTTGATCTTCTTGTGTCAATGAGACTTTTTGTGCAGTGTCATCTTGATCTTGTAGTCTCAATGAAATAATTTGTTTAGTGTTATCATGATCTTCTTCTTTCAATGAAACATTTTGTGTGGTGTCATCTTGATCATGTGGTCTAAATTTAACATTTTGTATAATGTCATCTTGATCTTCTTGTCTTAATGAGGCATTTTGTGCAGTGTCATCTTGATCTTCTTGTAACAATGAAACATTTTGTGCAGTGTCATCTTGATCTTCTTGTAACAATGAAACATTTTGTGCAGTGTCATCTTGTTCTTCCTGTCTAAATGAGATATTTTGTACAGTGTCATCTTGATCTGGTAGTCTCAATGAGACATTTTTGTAGTGTCATTTTGATTGTCTTGTCTCAATGAGACATTTTGTGCAGTGTCATCTTGATCTCCTTGTCTCAATGAGACAGTGTGTGTAGTGTCATCTTGATCTTCTTGTCTCAATAAGACATTTTGTGCAGTGTCATCTTGTTCTTCCTGTCTAAATGAGACATTTTGTACAGTGTCATCTTGATCTCCTTGTCTCAATGAGACTTTTTGTGCAGTGTCATCTTGATCTTGTAGTCTCAATGAAATAATTTGTTTAGTGTTATCATGATCTTCTTCTTTCAATGAAACATTTTGTGTGGTGTCATCTTGATCATGTGGTCTAAATAAAACATTTTGTATAATGTCATCTTGATCTTCTTGTCTCAATGAGACATTTTGTGCAGTGTCATCTTGTTCTTCTTCTCTCGATGAAACATTTTGTGTAGTGTCATCTTGATCATACGGTCTAAATAAAACATTTTGTGTAGTGTCATCTTGATCTTCTTGTGTCAATGAGACATTTTGTGCAGTGTTAACTTGATCTGGTAGTCTCAATGAGACATTTTGTGTAGTGTCATTTTGTTTGTCTTGTCTCAATGAGACATTTTGAGCAGTGTCATCTTGACCTTCTTGTCTCAATGAGTCATTTTGTGCAGTGTCATCTTGATCTTCTTGTCTTAATGAGGCATTTTGTGCAGTGTCATCTTGATCTTCTTGTAACAATGAAACATTTTGTGCAGTGTCATCTTGATCTTCTTGTAACAATGAAACATTTTGTGCAGTGTCATCTTGTTCTTCCTGTCTAAATGAGACATTTTGTACAGTGTCATCTTGATCTCCTTGTCTCAATGAGACTTTTTGTGCAGTGTCATCTTGATCTCCTTGTCTCAATGAGACTTTTTGTGCAGTGTCATCTTGATCTCCTTGTCTCAATGAGACTTTTTGTGCAGTGTCATCTTGATCTCCTTGTCTCAATGAGACTTTTTGTGCAGTGTCATCTTGATCTCCTTGTCTCAATGAAATAATTTGTTTAGTGTTATCATGATCTTCTTCTTTCAATGAAACATTTTGTGTGGTGTCATCTTGATCATGTGGTCTAAATAAAACATTTTGTATAATGTCATCTTGATCTTCTTGTCTCAATGAGACATTTTGTGCAGTGTCATCTTGTTCTTCTTCTCTCGATGAAACATTTTGTGTAGTGTCATCTTGATCATGCGGTCTAAATAAAACATTTTGTGTAGTGTCATCTTGATCTTCTTGTGTCAATGAGACCTTTTGTGCAGTGTCATCTTGATCTTGTAGTCTCAATGAAATAATTTGTTTAGTGTTATCATGATCTTCTTCTTTCAATGAAACATTTTGTGTGGTGTCATCTTGATCATGTGGTCTAACTAAAACATTTTGTATAATGTCATCTTGATCTTCTTGTCTTAATGAGGCATTTTGTGCAGTGTCATCTTGATCTTCTTGTAACAATGAAACATTTTGTGCAGTGTCATCTTGATCTTCTTGTAACAATGAAACATTTTGTGCAGTGTCATCTTGTTCTTCCTGTCTAAATGAGACATTTTGTACAGTGTCATCTTGATCTCCTTGTCTCAATGAGACTTTTTGTGCAGTGTCATCTTGATCTCCTTGTCTCAATGAGACTTTTTGTGCAGTGTCATCTTGATCTCCTTGTCTCAATGAGACTTTTTGTGCAGTGTCATCTTGATCTTGTAGTCTCAATGAAATAATTTGTTTAGTGTTATCATGATCTTCTTTCAATGAAACATTTTGTGTAGTGTCATCTTGATTGTCTTGTCTCAATGAGACATTTTGTGTAGTGTCATCTTGATCATGCGGTCTAAATAAAACATTTTGTGCAGTGTCATCTTGATCTCCTTGTCTCAATGAGACTTTTTGTGCAGTGTCATCTTGATCTTGTAGTCTCAATGAAATAATTTGTTTAGTGTTATCATGATCTTCTTTCAATGAAACATTTTGTGTGGTGTCATCTTGATCATGTGGTCTAAATAAAACATTTTGTATAATGTCATCTTGATCTTCTTGTCTCAATGAGACATTTTGTGCAGTGTCATCTTGTTCTTCTTCTCTCGATGAAACATTTTGTGTAGTGTCATCTTGATCATGCGGTCTAAATAAAACATTTTGTGTAGTGTCATCTTGATCTTCTTGTGTCAATGAGACTTTTTGTGCAGTGTCATCTTGATCTTGTAGTCTCAATGAAATAATTTGTTTAGTGTTATCATGATCTTCTTCTTTCAATGAAACATTTTGTGTGGTGTCATCTTGATCATGTGGTCTAAATAAAACATTTTGTATAATGTCATCTTGATCTTCTTGTCTTAATGAGGCATTTTGTGCAGTGTCATCTTGATCTTCTTGTAACAATGAAACATTTTGTGCAGTGTCATCTTGATCTTCTTGTAACAATGAAACATTTTGTGCAGTGTCATCTTGTTCTTCCTGTCTAAATGAGACATTTTGTACAGTGTCATCTTGATCTGGTAGTCTCAATGAGACATTTTTTGTAGTGTCATTTTGATTGTCTTGTCTCAATGAGACATTTTGTGCAGTGTCATCTTGATCTCCTTGTCTCAATGAGACAGTGTGTGTAGTGTCATCTTGATCTTCTTGTCTCAATAAGACATTTTGTGCAGTGTCATCTTGTTCTTCCTGTCTAAATGAGACATTTTGTACAGTGTCATCTTGATCTCCTTGTCTCAATGAGACTTTTGTGCAGTGTCATCTTGATCTTGTAGTCTCAATGAAATAATTTGTTTAGTGTTATCATGATCTTCTTCTTTCAATGAAACATTTTGTGTGGTGTCATCTTGATCATGTGGTCTAAATAAAACATTTTGTATAATGTCATCTTGATCTTCTTGTCTCAATGAGACATTTTGTGCAGTGTCATCTTGTTCTTCTTCTCTCGATGAAACATTTTGTGTAGTGTCATCTTGATCATACGGTCTAAATAAAACATTTTGTGTAGTGTCATCTTGATCTTCTTGTGTCAATGAGACATTTTGTGCAGTGTTAACTTGATCTGGTAGTCTCAATGAGACATTTTGTGTAGTGTCATTTTGATTGTCTTGTCTCAATGAGGCATTTTGTGCAGTGTCATCTTGACCTTCTTGTCTCAATGAGTCATTTTGTGCAGTGTCATCTTGATCTTCTTGTCTTAATGAGGCATTTTGTGCAGTGTCATCTTGATCTTCTTGTAACAATGAAACATTTTGTGCAGTGTCATCTTGATCTTCTTGTAACAATGAAACATTTTGTGCAGTGTCATCTTGTTCTTCCTGTCTAAATGAGACATTTTGTACAGTGTCATCTTGATCTCCTTGTCTCAATGAGACTTTTTGTGCAGTGTCATCTTGATCTCCTTGTCTCAATGAGACTTTTTGTGCAGTGTCATCTTGATCTCCTTGTCTCAATGAGACTTTTTGTGCAGTGTCATCTTGATCTCCTTGTCTCAATGAGACTTTTTGTGCAGTGTCATCTTGATCTTGTAGTCTCAATGAAATAATTTGTTTAGTGTTATCATGATCTTCTTCTTTCAATGAAACATTTTGTGTGGTGTCATCTTGATCATGTGGTCTAAATAAAACATTTTGTATAATGTCATCTTGATCTTCTTGTCTCAATGAGACATTTTGTGCAGTGTCATCTTGTTCTTCTTCTCTCGATGAAACATTTTGTGTAGTGTCATCTTGATCATGCGGTCTAAATAAAACATTTTGTGTAGTGTCATCTTGATCTTCTTGTGTCAATGAGACCTTTTGTGCAGTGTCATCTTGATCTTGTAGTCTCAATGAAATAATTTGTTTAGTGTTATCATGATCTTCTTCTTTCAATGAAACATTTTGTGTGGTGTCATCTTGATCATGTGGTCTAACTAAAACATTTTGTATAATGTCATCTTGATCTTCTTGTCTTAATGAGGCATTTTGTGCAGTGTCATCTTGATCTTCTTGTAACAATGAAACATTTTGTGCAGTGTCATCTTGATCTTCTTGTAACAATGAAACATTTTGTGCAGTGTCATCTTGTTCTTCCTGTCTAAATGAGACATTTTGTACAGTGTCATCTTGATCTCCTTGTCTCAATGAGACTTTTGTGCAGTGTCATCTTGATCTCCTTGTCTCAATGAGACTTTTTGTGCAGTGTCATCTTGATCTCCTTGTCTCAATGAGACTTTTTGTGCAGTGTCATCTTGATCTTGTAGTCTCAATGAAATAATTTGTTTAGTGTTATCATGATCTTCTTTCAATGAAACATTTTGTGTAGTGTCATCTTGATTGTCTTGTCTCAATGAGACATTTTGTGTAGTGTCATCTTGATCATGCGGTCTAAATAAACATTTTGTGCAGTGTCATCTTGATCTCCTTGTCTCAATGAGACTTTTTGTGCAGTGTCATCTTGATCTTGTAGTCTCAATGAAATAATTTGTTTAGTGTTATCATGATCTTCTTTCAATGAAACATTTTGTGTGGTGTCATCTTGATCATGTGGTCTAAATAAAACATTTTGTATAATGTCATCTTGATCTTCTTGTCTCAATGAGACATTTTGTGCAGTGTCATCTTGTTCTTCTTCTCTCGATGAAACATTTTGTGTAGTGTCATCTTGATCATGCGGTCTAAATAAAACATTTTGTGTAGTGTCATCTTGATCTTCTTGTGTCAATGAGACTTTTTGTGCAGTGTCATCTTGATCTTGTAGTCTCAATGAAATAATTTGTTTAGTGTTATCATGATCTTCTTCTTTCAATGAAACATTTTGTGTGGTGTCATCTTGATCATGTGGTCTAAATAAAACATTTTGTATAATGTCATCTTGATCTTCTTGTCTTAATGAGGCATTTTGTGCAGTGTCATCTTGATCTTCTTGTAACAATGAAACATTTTGTGCAGTGTCATCTTGATCTTCTTGTAACAATGAAACATTTTGTGCAGTGTCATCTTGTTCTTCCTGTCTAAATGAGACATTTTGTACAGTGTCATCTTGATCTGGTAGTCTCAATGAGACATTTTTTGTAGTGTCATTTTGATTGTCTTGTCTCAATGAGACATTTTGTGCAGTGTCATCTTGACCTTCTTGTCTCAATGAGGCAATCTGTGCAGTCTCATCTTGATCTTCTTGTAACAATGAAACATTTTGTGCAGTGTCATCTTGATCTTCTTGTAACAATGAAACATTTTGTGCAGTGTGATCATGATCTGTTTGTTTCAGTTGAACATTTTCTGCAGTGTCATCTTGATCTTGTCTCAATGAAACATTTTGTTTAGTGTCATCATGATCTGTTTGTTTCAGTTGAACATTTTCTGCAGTGTCATCTTGATCATCTTGTCTCAATGAAACATTTTGTGTAGTGTTATCTTGATCTTCTTGTCTCAGTAAAACATTTTGTGCAGTGTTATCTTGATCTTCTCTCAATGAAACATTTTGTGTAGTGTCATCTTGATCTTCTTCTCTCATTGAAACATTTTGTGCAGTGTCATCTTGATCTTCTTGTCTCAATGAAACATTTCTGCAGTGTTATCTTGATCTTCTTCTCTCAATGAAACATTTTCTGCAGTGTTATCTTGATCTTCTTGTCTCAATGAAACATTTTCTGCAGTGTTACCTTGATCTTCTTCTCTCAATGAAACATTTTGTGCAGTGTCATCTTGATCTTCTTGTCTCAATGAAACATTTTGTGTAGTGTCATCTTTATCTTTTGTCTTAATGAAATATTTTGTGCAGTGTCATCTTTATCTTTTGTCTTAATGAAATATTTTGTGCATTGTCATCTTTATATTCTTTTTTCAGTTGAACATTTTGTTTAGTGTCATCTTGATCATCTTGTCTCAATGAGATATTTTGTGCAGTGTCATCTGGATCTTCTTGTCTCAATGAGACATTTTGTGCAGTCTTATCTTGATCTGGTAATCTCAATGAGACATTTTGGTTAGTGCCATCTTGATCATCTTTTCTCAATGAGACATTTTGTGCAGTGTCAACTTGATCTTCTTGTCTCAATGAAACATTTTGTTTAGTGTCATCTTGATCATCTTGTCTCAATGAAACATTTTGTGTAGTGTTATCTTGAACTTCTTGTCTCAATGAGACATTTTGTGCAGTGTCATCTTGATCTCCTTGTCTCAATGAGACAGTGTGTGTAGTGTCATCTTGATCTTCTTGTCTCAATAAGACATTTTGTGCAGTGTCATCTTGTTCTTCCTGTCTAAATGAGACATTTTGTACAGTGTCATCTTGATCTCCTTGTCTCAATGAGACTTTTTGTGCAGTGTCATCTTGATCTTGTAGTCTCAATGAAATAATTTGTTTAGTGTTATCATGATCTTCTTCTTTCAATGAAACATTTTGTGTGGTGTCATCTTGATCATGTGGTCTAAATAAAACATTTTGTATAATGTCATCTTGATCTTCTAGTCTCAATGAGACATTTTGTGCAGTGTCATCTTGTTCTTCTTCTCTCGATGAAACATTTTGTGTAGTGTCATCTTGATCATGCGGTCTAAATAAAACATTTTGTGTAGTGTCATCTTGATCTTCTTGTGTCAATGAGACATTTTGTGCAGTGTTAACATGATCTGGTAGTCTCAATGAGACATTTTGTGTAGTGTCATTTTGATTGTCTTGTCTCAATGAGACATTTTGTGCAGTGTCATCTTGACCTTCTTGTCTCAATGAGTCATTTTGTGCAGTGTCATCTTGATCTTCTTGTCTTAATGAGGCATTTTGTGCAGTGTCATCTTGATCTTCTTGTAACAATGAAACATTTTGTGCAGTGTCATCTTGTTCTTCCTGTCTAAATGAGACATTTTGTACAGTGTCATCTTGATCTCCTTGTCTCAATGAGACTTTTTGTGCAGTGTCATCTTGATCTCCTTGTCTCAATGAGACTTTTTGTGCAGTGTCATCTTGATCTCCTTGTCTCAATGAGACTTTTTGTGCAGTGTCATCTTGATCTTGTAGTCTCAATGAAATAATTTGTTTAGTGTTATCATGATCTTCTTTCAATGAAACATTTTGTGTGGTGTCATCTTGATCATGTGGTCTAAATAAACATTTTGTATAATGTCATCTTGATCTTCTTGTCTCAATGAGACATTTTGTGCAGTGTCATCTTGTTCTTCTTCTCTCGATGAAACATTTTGTGTAGTGTCATCTTGATCATGCGGTCTAAATAAAACATTTTGTGTAGTGTCATCTTGATCTTCTTGTGTCAATGAGACTTTTTGTGCAGTGTCATCTTGATCTTGTAGTCTCAATGAAATAATTTGTTTAGTGTTATCATGATCTTCTTCTTTCAATGAAACATTTTGTGTGGTGTCATCTTGATCATGTGGTCTAAATAAAACATTTTGTATAATGTCATCTTGAACTTCTTGTCTCAATGAGACATTTTGTGCAGTGTCATCTTGATCTCCTTGTCTCAATGAGACATTTTGTGCAGTGTCATCTTGATCTCCTTGTCTCAATGAGACAGTGTGTGTAGTGTCATCTTGATCTTCTTGTCTCAATAAGACATTTTGTACAGTGTCATCTTGTTCTTCCTGTCTAAATGAGACATTTTGTACAGTGTCATCTTGATCTCTTGTCTCAATGAAACATTTTGTGCAATGTCCTCTTGATCACCTTGTATCAATGAGACATTTTGTGCAGTGTCATCTTGATCTCCTTGTCTCAATGAGACAGTGTGTGTAGTGTCATCTTGATCTTCTTGTCTCAATAAGACATTTTGTGCAGTGTCATCTTGTTCTTCCTGTCTAAATGAGACATTTTGTACAGTGTCATCTTGATCTCCTTGTCTCAATGAAACATTTTGTGCAATGTCCTCTTGATCACCTTGTATCAATGAGACATTTTGTGCAGTGTCATCTTGATCTTGTAGTCTCAATGAAACATTTTGTGCAGTGTCATCTTGTTCTTCTCTCGATGAAACATTTTGTGTGGTGTCATCTTGATCATGCGGTCTAAATAAAACATTTTGTGTAGTGTCATCTTGATCTTCTTGTCTCAATGAGACATTTTGTGCAGTGTCATCTTCTTCTTCTTCTCTCGATGAAACATTTTGTGTAGTGTCATCTTGATCATGCGGTCTAAATAAAACATTTTGTGTAGTGTTATCTTGAACTTCTTGTCTCAATGAGACATTTTGTGTAGTGTTAACTTGATCTGGTAGTCTCAATGAGACATTTTGTGCAGTGTCATCTTGATTGTCTTGTCTCAATGAGACATTTTGTGCAGTGTCATCTTGATCTTCTTGTCTTAATGAGTCATTTTGTGCAGTGTCATCTTTATCTTCTTGTCTCAATGAGTCATTTTGTGCAGTGTCATCTTGATCTTCTTGTCTTAATGAGGCATTTTGTGCAGTGTCATCTTGATCTTCTTGTAACAATGAAACATTTTGTGCAGTGTCATCTTGATTTTCTTGTAACAATGAAACATTTTGTGCAGTGTCATCTTGTTCTTCCTGTCTAAATGAGATATTTTGTACAGTGTCATCTTGATCTTCTTGTCTCAATGAGACATTTTGTGCAGTGTCATCTTGTTCTTCTTCTCTCGATGAAACATTTTGTGTAGTGTCATCTTGATCTTCTTGTGTCAATGAGACATTTTGTGCAGTGTTAACATGATCTGGTAGTCTCAATGAGACATTTTGTGCAGTGTCATCTTGTTCTTCTTCTCTCGATGAAACATTTTGTACAGTGTCATCTTGATCTTCTTGTGTCAATGAGACATTTTGTGCAGTGTTAACATGATCTGGTAGTCTCAATGAGACATTTTGTGTAGTGTCATTTTGATTGTCTTGTCTCAATGAGACATTTTGTGCAGTGTCATCTTGACCTTCTTGTCTCAATGAGTCATTTTGTGCAGTGTCATCTTGATCTTTTTGTCTTAATGAGGCATTTTGTGCAGTGTCATCTTGATCTTCTTGTAACAATGAAACATTTTGTGCAGTGTCATCTTGATCTTCTTGTAACAATGAAACATTTTGTGCAGTGTCATCTTGTTCTTCCTGTCTAAATGAGACATTTTGTACAGTGTCATCTTGATCTCCTTGTCTCAATGAGACTTTTGTGCAGTGTCATCTTGATCTCCTTGTCTCAATGAGACTTTTTGTGCAGTGTCATCTTGATCTTGTAGTCTCAATGAAATAATTTGTTTAGTGTTATCATGATCTTCTTTCAATGAAACATTTTGTGTGGTGTCATCTTGATCATGTGGTCTAAATAAAACATTTTGTATAATGTCATCTTGATCTTCTTGTCTCAATGAGACATTTTGTGCAGTGTCATCTTGTTCTTCTTCTCTCAATGAAACATTTTGTGTAGTGTCATCTTGATCATGCGGTCTAAATAAAACATTTTGTGTAGTGTCATCTTGATCTTCTTGTGTCAATGAGACTTTTTGTGCAGTGTCATCTTGATCTTGTAGTCTCAATGAAATAATTTGTTTAGTGTTATCATGATCTTCTTCTTTCAATGAAACATTTTGTGTGGTGTCATCTTGATCATGTGGTCTAAATAAAACATTTTGTATAATGTCATCTTGATCTTCTTGTCTCAATGAGACATTTTGTGCAGTGTCATCTTGTTCTTCTTCTCTCGATGAAACATTTTGTGTAGTGTCATCTTGATCATCTTGTCTCAATGAGACATTTTGTGCAGTCTTATCTTGATCTGGTAATCTCAATGAGACATTTTGTTTAGTGCCATCTTGATCATCTTTTCTCAATGAGACATTTTGTGCAGTGTCAACTTGATCTTCTTGTCTCAATGAAACATTTTGTTTAGTGTCATCTTGATCATCTTGTCTCAATGAAACATTTTGTGTAGTGTTATCTTGAACTTCTTGTCTCAATGAGACATTTTGTGCAGTGTCATCTTGATCTCCTTGTCTCAATGAGACATTTTGTGCAGTGTCATCTTGATCTCCTTGTCTCAATGAGACAGTGTGTGTAGTGTCATCTTGATCTTCTTGTCTCAATAAGACATTTTGTGCAGTGTCATCTTGTTCTTCCTGTCTAAATGAGACATTTTGTACAGTGTCATCTTGATCTCCTTGTCTCAATGAAACATTTTGTGCAATGTCCTCTTGATCACCTTGTATCAATGAGACATTTTGTGCAGTGTCATCTTGATCTTGTAGTCTCAATGAAACATTTTGTGCAGTGTCATCTTGTTCTTCTCTCGATGAAACATTTTGTGTGGTGTCATCTTGATCATGCGGTCTAAATAAAACATTTTGTGTAGTGTCATCTTGATCTTCTTGTCTCAATGAGACATTTTGTGCAGTGTCATCTTCTTCTTCTTCTCTCGATGAAACATTTTGTGTAGTGTCATCTTGATCATGCGGTCTAAATAAAACATTTTGTGTAGTGTTATCTTGAACTTCTTGTCTCAATGAGACATTTTGTGTAGTGTTAACTTGATCTGGTAGTCTCAATGAGACATTTTGTGCAGTGTCATCTTGATTGTCTTGTCTCAATGAGACATTTTGTGCAGTGTCATCTTGATCTTCTTGTCTTAATGAGTCATTTTGTGCAGTGTCATCTTGACCTTCTTGTCTCAATGAGTCATTTTGTGCAGTGTCATCTTGATCTTCTTGTCTTAATGAGGCATTTTGTGCAGTGTCATCTTGATCTTCTTGTAACAATGAAACATTTTGTGCAGTGTCATCTTGATTTTCTTGTAACAATGAAACATTTTGTGCAGTGTCATCTTGTTCTTCCTGTCTAATTGAGACATTTTGTACAGTGTCATCTTGATCTCCTTGTCTCAATGAGACTTTTTGTGCAGTGTCATCTTGATCTTCTATTCTCAATGAAATAATTTGTTTAGTGTTATCTTGATCATCTTTTCTCAATGAGCCATTTTGTGCAGTCTTATCTTGATCTGCTAATCTCAATGAGACATTTTGTGTAGTGTCATCTTGATTGTCTTGTCTCAATGAGACATTTTGTGCAGTGTCATCTTGATCTCCTTGTCTCAATGAGACTTTTTGTTTAGTGTTATCTTGATCTTCTTCTCTCAATGAGCCATTTTGTGTAGTGTCATCTGGATCTTCTTGTCTCAATGAGCCATTTTGTGTGGTTTTATCTTGATCATGTGGTCTCAATGAAACAATTTGTGTAGTGTCATCTTGATCTTCTTGTCTCAATGAGGCATTTTGTGCAGTGTCATCTTGACCTTCTTGTTTCAATGAGGCATTATGTGCAGTGTCATTTTGATCTTCTTGTCTCAATGAGACATTTTGTGCATTGTCATCTTGATCTTCTTGTCTCAATGAGACATTTTGTGCAGTGTCATCTTGATCTCCTTGTCTCAATGAGACTTTTTGTTTAGTGTTATCTAGATCTTCTTCTCTCAATGAAACATTGTGTGTAGTGTCATCTTGATCTTCTTGTCTCAATGAGCCATTTTGTGCAGTGTTATCTTGATCTGGTAATCTCAATGAGACATTTTGTGTAGTGTCATCTTGATTGTCTTGTCTCAATGAGACATTTTGTGTAGTGTCATCTTGATCTTCTTGTCTCAGTAAAACATTTTGTGCAATGTCATCTTGATCATGTGGTCTAAATGAAATATTTTGTGTGGTGTCATCTTGATCATGTGGTCTCAATGAAACAATTTGTGTAGTGTCATCTTGATCTTCTTGTCTCAATGAGGCATTTTGTGCAGTGTCATCTTGACCTTCTTGTTTCAATGAGGCATTTTGTGCAGTGTCATTTTGATCTTTTTGTCTCAATGAGACATTTTGTGCTGTGTTATCTTGATCTTCTAGCTTCAATGAAACATTTTGTGCAGTGTCATTTTGATCTTCTTGTCTGAATGAGACATTTTGTGCAGTGTCATCTTGATCTTCTTGTCTCAATGAGACATTTTGTGCTGTGTCATCTTGATCTTCTAGCTTCAATGAAACATTTTGTTTACTAATATTGTCATCTTCTGCTTTCAATGAAAAATGTAATGGCATGTCAGTTTCAGACTGTGACCTCACTGAAGCAGGTTGTGATAAACTTTCTTGATGTTTTTGCCTCATTGAAACATTTTGTGTTTTCTCATGTAAGGCAACTTGGGTTTTTGTAACTCTGTGCTCTATTCCATCTTGTTGACCTTCTGGTCCTATTGTAACATTTTGTTCCATTTCATCTTCATCTTTTGGTCTCATTGAAGCATTCTGTGCTATAACATCTTGTACTTCAGGTATCAGTGAAATAGTGTGTCCTTCACCTCCTTGATCTTCGGGTCTTATTGAAATATGTTGTACTAAGTCATCTGAGTCTTCTGGTCCAATTATAGCATTCTGTGCTAAGTTATCTTGATTCTCAGATCTCATTGAAACATTCTGTGCTAAGCTATCTTGATTCTCAGATCTCATTGAAACATTATGTGCTAAGCTATCTATATTCTCAGATCTCATTGAAACATTCTGTGCTAAGTTATCTTGATTCTCAGATCTCATTGAAACATTCTGTGCTAAGTTATCTTGATTTTCAGATCTCATTGAAACATTCTGCGCTAAGTTATCTTGATTCTCAGATCTCATTGAAACATTCTGTGCTAAGCTATCTTGATTCTCGGATCTCATTGAAACATTCTCAGATCTCATTGAAACATTCTGTGCTAAGCTATCTTGATCATTAGATCCCATTGAAACATTATATTGTGAGTCACCTGCAATTTTCTCAAATACATTTTGCTGCTTTTCATCTGGAGCAACTGGTTTCACCATGAATCTTTCATCATTGGATGCCTCTTGTCTGGCTGACTCATTAGGTGTGGTAAACAGGTGTTTTCCATGCCTAGCTTTTTCCTTTTTACTCATACTTTCTGTCTGTTGCACTATTTTGCTGTTATAACTAACTTTTACATGGGCATAAGGTGCGTATGTATTTTCTGCGAAAATTCTGGATTCCAACTTCCAAGGTACCGCCAGGTCTGCCTGGTTAACCATCTCATTAATTTTTACCTGCTCAGGATTAGCATTAGAAGAGTTGAAGTGATCATTTGGATGAGATTTGTCTGAGTTTGGACAAGATCTATCTGAATCTGAATGAGTTCTATCTGAGTCTGGATGAGGTTTATCTGAGTCCAGATAAGATCTATCTGAATCTGGTTGAGTTTTATCTGAGTCTGGATGAGATCTATCTGAGTCTAGATAAGATCTATCTGAATCTGAATGAGTTCTATCAGAGTCTGGATGAGGTTTATCTAGGTCTAGATAAGATCTATCTGAATCTGGATGAGTTTTATCTGAGTCAGGATGAGATGTATTTGAGTTTGGATAAGATCTGTCTAAGTCTGGCTGAGAAATTGAAGCTTTTCCCTCAGATATGTTGCCTTGGGAACAATTACTAGTTAATATTTCAGTGCTCTTTGTGACAAAATCATTGAAATGGTGATCAGAACTGTAAGTTCTGCTGAAATTAAGTATCTTATTATATGGATTTTGATCTTCACCTTTAGATATCTTTGATGGAGACAAGTTTTCTGATTCACAAATAGATTTAGAAAATGTGCCAGTATGTGGTAATCTGATTTTCATTTCTGAAGTATGTTTCTGGTTGTCAATCTCTAATGAGTGTTGCTGTGTTTGTTCATTGCCTGCTTTTATCTGATCCAAATATGCTGAGTCTTCAATCAGAAGTGTGTCTATATGACCTTCCTTAGTGTTTAATAAATAGTCTACGTCAAGCTCCAATGTTATGCTGCCAGACTCGTTACTACTGATTTTAACAATTTCTGCTTGTCCACTTTTCTCTGAGGAGGATGTTCGTGGATTCCAAACATTTACTTTCAGGATATTTTGATCTTCAGAAGAGATGGCAGCTGCTGAGACTTTTGCCCCATCCTCTGAGCCAGTTTCAGATTGTCTGCTTTTGTCTTCATCAGTTAGTTTCCGTATTGCTTCTACTTGATACTGAATGGACATGTCTGGAGCTTTTCTTATATCTGAAAGTGTCACTAAGTTTGTTGCTAACACAGATTCTGCTTTTACATCAGAAGATTCTGATATGTCCACATTTATATTTTCAGTGACCATAACTTGCTCAGCACTACTGTACAGAGAATATTTAATATTTCCACTTTCTGTGGAGGAGTGAATATGTATGTTTGACTGTGACAAGTTTTTATGTTCATCACTTTTAAGAGATTTCTTCTGTTCTGGTTCACTGTTAACAGAATTCTCATCTGTAGACTGTTTTCTTTTCAAATCATGCTCTTTCTTTAATTCTTCCAAAGCTTTGTTTGAAGTTTCATCAAGTTCAACTCTTTGATTGTCTGCTCCTTGAAGTTCTCCTTCACAACTTGTTGCTGTATACTTGAAGGAAAAACAGTTTTGAATTTTGCATCATTTGGATCTTCATTAATGCTTGTGGTTGTTTGTTGGTGTAAAGACTGATTGTTTTGCTGCATTTTATTGTCCATTAGTTTATCACTGTTTGTTTTTAAAGTATCATCTGCAGTTCTGTCCAAGGAAGTTGGGCCAGGAGCTACTTGAATTCTGTCTGAGCTGCTGGGTGTATGCAATAAATGTTCATATGATGGCATATTTTCTTGCACAACGGTTAATGTTGAGCTATTGTTGAGATGTGAAATCTCTATGGGTTGTTGTCCCTGAACATGATGAAGAGCGGTTAGTTCACCTGCCCATTGTTCACTTACTTTATCTGGCTCTTGGATGCTTACCAGTTCATTGTCAACACTTTGGGAATCTCTTTCTTCTTTAATGTTAGCATTAGTTTCATAGTGGCCTTGTTGATTAATTGAAGATTCTTTCTCTGAAATAGTCTCTCTCTCATCAAAATTGGTTGATATTTCTGCAAGATCTGCAAATATATTTTGATCAAATAATTTTCTTTCACTAGTTATCTTCTCTTGTAATCTCACTGAATCTGCTGAGGATATCAGTTTATACTCCTCCATGGACTGAATCCCTTCATTATTACTGAACTTATCATTAAGGAATTTTCCAGCTTCAACTGCAGATGGTGAAGCTGTGTCTGAGTAAACAGACTCAGCAATGAGCACTTTGTTGTCATGTCTTGAATCTGCACTGGATAATATTCCCACTACATTAATTTTCTTTTTCCGTGTAAGCTCATGTGCTGATCTTCTCTTTGGAAAAGCCAAGTTCCATTGTTCACATTCTTTTGTTTTTCCTAAAGCAACTAAATCATCAAACTTGTTCTCTTTTGATTCTATCAATTCATTGTGCACAGAATGACCTGTTGGATCTTCCAAATATTTGTGTTTGCTTGTGGCATATCTGATGCCAACAATGTTTTCCAAGTCGACTGGGAATTCTGTAGACGTGAAGGTATCTATTGTGGAAACACTTGGTTTCAAAAGATTAAAAGTAATATCAGTTTGGCACTCTTCAGAAACTGATTCTGGTCTGCTGTTATAAAAGAGTGAGACATCACTTTCAGAGACAGAATAGGTATTCCTTTCCTGCTTGGGTGATAAATCAACACCTGGCACAGATGCTTCACTCCACACATCAAAATCATTTCCATTTTCTGGCAAAGAAGCCATCAACTGCTGTTCTGTTAATCTAGTTTGGTCATTGACTGAAGCTGAAACAAAATTTACTGCATGAGGTTCATCAGGTTCAGCTACAAGTCGTTTACTTGTATTTTCTAAAATACACCCAGCATCTAATGATTCTCGTTCAATAGACTTTGATGTAGAAATGATGTCTTTGTTGTGACTCTCTGTGTCCAGTTCTGAAAATATTTCTACTTGATTGCTTTCAAGAATATCCTCATTGTTCACTGGAACATATTTATTTACTGCAGCTTTAACAGGCTGATCTGTTTGTAAAGTCGTTGATCCTGAAAGTAACAAACCACTTTCTGCATCAATTGGCTCAAAGGTTCTTGTGAAGTGTGCATTTTGAGGTGAAATTTCCTGTGTCAAAAAGAAATCACTAGACGTCTGGACACTGTGGGAATCAAACACTGTCCCAGAATCTTCAGTTTGTGTAGTAGCAGATGATTTAACAGATACATTCTCAAAGAAAGTTCCAGATGTAAGAAATATGTCTTTAGGGACAATGTCAGTCTCTTCAAAACTAAGATCTGTCTGCACTTCCTGTGACATGTTGTTGTTCAATGAGGACCCAGTCTGTGTCAGACTGTCCTGAACTGAGGTCTCCTCGTAACTCTTCAGATTTGGTGGTGATGTCTGTGTGGATATCTCTGAAATAACAGCCATGTTAGTCGTAGATTCCTCATCTAGAAAAGTGCTTTGATGAGTGGGCTGCCAAAAATCTTCATCACCGTCAACACCTGAGTAACTAGGGCTTCTAGCATCTACCATATATTTGTTATTGTCAGTCACTTCATCCGTATTTACATGTGAGTCATTTAAATTATTTACTGAAGGTGTTCTTATTGATGGTGGAAAGATATGTTCATCAGAAACATTAATATCTGCACAGTCATCCAAATTGTCTACTGACCGAGATCGGCTGAGAGATTTGATCATAGTCCTCTGAATCTTTTTCTGATGAATGTCATCCAGTGATGCAGATCTTTCAAATAAAGGTAAAACAGAGTCTTTAAGTCCTTTGTATTTTGAAGACAAATAAATATCACTGTCTGACTTGCTACTGTTTGTTAAAACACTGCCTGCAGACCAACTCATGGGACGACCATCTGAATTGAATGAAGAACCCTTTGACACAGGTCCTCTCCTTGAGCTATATTGAAGGCTCAGACCTTCACATACATTATTCTCATTTGTTTTTCTGACAAACACAAAGCAAATACTGTCATCGGAGTCAGATCTGCTTGGATCATATTGCTCTACAGAACAAGTTCTTTCACCTTGTCTTAGGTGTTTCTGGATCTTCCCACTTTTTTCCTCCTGGGATGAAAAATCTGACTCTGATGGAGACTTTAAGAAAAGCATTCGTTTCTGGGAAGAGTTCATCTCAGTGGAACTCAAATAAGATTCATTACCAGACAGGCCTAGATCAAGAAGTGCATGTTTTGCAGCAATGTCAGCTCCTTTCAGAAATCCTTGCTCCCTGCCTTCTTGTCCTGTTTCTTCTATATTAGTCTCTTTATCACATATAGATATTCTGGTATCAGCCTCATTATAATTCTGCACACCATTTTTGTCCTTTGCTGTAAGCCATTCAAGAGAATGTTCTGATATTTCAGAATGAACTTCTGCACGTGGTCTAAAGTATCCTTCATCATAGCTTATCTGTATCTTCTTGGACCTTCCTGATGCAATCACAGGTGCAGTAGTGGAAAACTCATGATTCAACAATGAGTAATCTGATCTATCTCTTTGTGTTGATTCATGACCCACTGAATTCCAGCTATTGGGCCTGCTTTTGAGAGACTGGTATGAATACTGGGCATGGTATATGTCATCTAAAGATTTTGTCAATCTGCCTGGCAATCTATTTCTGCACACTCTCTTTTGAAATGGTCTTAGAAAGATAGGATGCTCTCTGATTGCAAGGATAGCATTTATGAGCCTTTCAGGAAATCGACCACGAAGATGTGACAGAGGAAGTAGAAAGGGAACAGTACTGGGATCTAGAAAACTCTCTTCACTCTGAGTTACCAAAGGTTTCTGAGATTGTGATACTTCTTCCATATCATCATTACTAATAACTTCCATTACTGTATCTGACTCTTCAGGCTCCACAGTTGATGTTGAAGAAAGTCTGTCAACACTTTCTGATGAACTGGTTATATATTTTATTGTGCTACCTATCCCTACAATCTGTTGTGACCTGCTTCCTTCTTTTAGTATGTTCCTAGTAAAAATGTCATCATTATTTGGAGAACAGATTGATGGCAAGTTGTTGCCAAAAGGTGATGTACTTTGAACATAGCCAGCTATAACACTAAGTGGGAGGCCATGCTGAGATGATAGAGGCAGCATATGGCTAAAATTTGGTGAAGAATTTGGAGAGTCAGGACCAGTGCAGTAGTCTGAACTGATAGCTGAGTCACTCAAACTTCTGATTCTCTTCTGGAAATTGGCAGCATCTTTTATTCTCAGTTCATCATTTATCAACTGCCTTATAGTTCCCTCAGCACTGTCCCCAATATCTGATGTTTCCATTTCTTCCTGCAGATACAACTGTTTCTCTGCTTCAACACCTCTACCCTCATTCTTTTTCTATTTGCTTGTTTAGGTAGATGTTCTGAAAATGTTGGCTGTGGAATCATGCAGTTGGCTGATGTATGTGACACAACATCTCTAGAAAATGGTTGGCTTGTTTTATGCGTTAATACTTCCACACATTCATTTGTTCCAAAACACACAATGGAGTCCATACTAACAGTAGTTTCATCTGCACTACAGAAAATGTCATCACTTGATTCTATAGACTGCAAAGTGTCTTGATCGTCTGATGAGCTGGAGTAATAGCCGGTGGTGTATGTAGCAACTGAAGACATGGCATTCTGGCTTGAATATGAGGCACCTATACTTTCTACAGATGCATCTAGCTGGTAGTTTGAAACATCTGAGTTATTTCTTTCTTTGTTAACTGTCATTGGGCATGAATCAAGTGAACTTAACTGTGAATTTATCTCTTGACCATGTTTTTCTGTTGAGTTTTGCTTCTCTTTGTCTTCCAATAAAAACTTCTCAAATTCTTGGTAATTCTCGGAAATAAATCCCGGTTCAGCATTTTCAAGTGCCACTGTGGCTTGAGAAAATCCAGCTGTTGTTAGCAAGCCTTCAATAAAATGTTGATCCACTGTACTTGTTAAGGCAATCACATCATCATGAAAGTATGTATCTATGGGCTCTACCATTGAAGGTACAGGACTAGTCAATGTTTGTAACCAAGAAGAATTATCAATAATGTCTTCTGCTTGAGAATTTATCACTTCTAAAGTTTGAAGGCTTTTGGTAGATCTTGCATTTTGAACAATGTTCTCTTTAGCCAAATTGATAACATCAGAGTTACTTTCTCTTAAGTTTAACTGTGTCTCCCCTAAGTCAAGATTGTCTTTGTTAGATGAACTCGGGTGGCTTAGGTTCTGGTTGTCTTCATCATTCTGCTGCCTTAGGTTTCTTTGATTACCTCCTTCTTTTGAATCACTTTGATCACTTAAAGATAGTTCACCTGATGCAGTCAGATCAACCTGAGAAACAATTTCTTTTCTGATGGTTAGTTTTTCCTCAAAAATGTCTTGCTCTACACCAGTTGCAGTTTTATCTTGTTCATAACTGGTTGAATGTCTCTTTTTGAGAGAAGATGTAGAAATGATTTGATCTCCATCTTCATTTGTAAGTATATCGCTCTGATATGCAACAGCTTCATTGTTCACAGACTCAGAAGTGTCATTTTTGGAAAAAACTATTGTCTCAGTGAGCAATAACTTGATTGTGTCTGATAAGTTCCCATTCTGATCATGACACAATTCACTCCCAGCATCTTTTGGAGAAGGTGTTTTATTTTCTGTCTTTTGTATTTTGTACACAATATTGGTTTCATTTTCACTAACATGAGCTTCATATTTTGCATTTTCATTAATATTTCTTGGATCAAAAGTGTTTTCTTCATGTAATGTGTCCTTCTCCTTAGACGTACTCTGATCAATATCCGTAGACTCCACTTTCTCTTCCACATTCTTATTTTCTTCAGTCACATTAAAATTCTTTTCACAGGGCACCCCTGCCTCTTCTCCGTCATCAAAGACCTCACTGCCTTCTCTCTCATTCACAAGTCCATATTTGTAGTGTAGGCTTATTAGCTTCTGTTGAGCATCATCTTCAAGGTGCTGCCTTTTTTTATTCTCTCTGGATTGAAAGTAATCTTCATCCTCAGTTGCTACATCATCTGTCAGCAAATGTGAAGCATTGAACCACACATCAGTAGATGTGGCTGTCAGATTAGGATTTCTTCTTTTGAGTGATTTGGTTAATTGTATTTCTGTGTGATCTTCATTTGCTTCAATTCTAGTCTTAACTTCACTGGATTTTTGGCCACATTCTCTACCAAAGTTAATGTCAGTTTGAGTGTATTGACTCTGTGATAAATTATCTGAAATGACACAATTCTCTGGGGTGTCTTCAAACTGAGCCTCAGAAGAGATGCACCGTTTCTCACACTCTGTCTCTGAATTCAAGATCTCTGTATCAAAAGTTATGCCCCTTTGTTCTGTCTGACTATCTATGTCCCTGTGTTCTGTCTGACTGCCTGTGTCCCTATTTTCTGTCTGACTGAAATTGCTGGTTTTCATAATGTCATCAGTTTGATTAGCATCATCTTTACACTCATGTTGAGGTTTAGTGGTTAACTGATTATATTGTTCATGTAAATTTGACTTTGTAAGTTTGTCATTCAAATTCAGTGCATGCTGTGGATCATGTCCTCTCTGGATGTCTTCGTTGCTCACTGAGTATTCAGAAAAAACACTGCCATCGTTCTCAGATATGGCATATTCCTCCGAGCTATGTGTGTGGCTTCTGCTTAAATGTTTGTCCTTTCTCTGAGTCCTGGCTCTCAGCTGTCTTCTTCGCTTTGATCCTGACCCTGGTCGTGAGGGATGATGGGAATTGGCTCCTGTTAAAAATAAAACAATATTAATATGGCAACATCATGAACTTTTGCTGAATAAATTCCCTGAATGCTGAAAGTTAACTTTAGGTACAAACTGTGACTTTTCAGTCAGTAACTTAGCAATACTAACACCAAAAATGCATATACTAACATCAAAACAAATAACACCAGGGCGAAAACTAAAAATAGCAAAATGTTACATCTTCTCAATATTTCTATATGGTGCAGAAACATGGACATTAGACAAGAAAACAGAACAGAGATTTGAAGCCTTTGAAATGTGGATATATAGAAGAATAGGTAGAATGAAAAGAAAACAAACAATGAAGTCTTAAAACAACTAAAAATGAAAAGAGAACTACTAAACACAATTCAAACAAGACAAATGCGATTTGTAGGCCATGTTAAAAGACACAACAGCCTACTAAAAGTAATCCTGGAGGGAAAAATACAAGGTAAAAGAGGCAGAGGCAGACCAAGATTAACATGGACGATTAACATCAAAAGATGAACAAATCAGCCTATGACAACCTGCACCATCGAAGCAAGAGACAAAGCAGAATGGCGCTCCATGGTAGCCAACCTTCATTGCAAAGAAGGCACTCAATGATGATGATGAACTTAGCAATGCCAATACTTTGGTTAATTATTTAATATGGCTAATAAATATAAACAAGTACTCAAGAAATGGTTAGAAACCAGACAAGACACACAGAACATCACTAGTTTTCTTTTTTTTTTATTAATGGCTCAAAACTTTATTTCCAAGTTATATTATTTTTATTTGAATACAATTAAAGCACTAACATTTACTGCTTTTTATTTTAAGAAATTTGCTTATGTTTTTAAAGGAACAAGAAAATGTGTCCAGCTACATGCTCTCATCCTGTAAATGTACATCCCATGAGTCTTAACTACTTTGTTTTTTCTATATGAACATAAGAACCTTTTGCACTTAAATTCACTGACTTCAAAAAAGCATTCATAGAGATTCTTTGTGGAAAATTCTGAAGCAATATGGCTTACCATAAAAAATTATAAATATTATCAAAGCCATCTATTATGGCTACACATGTGCAGTTCATACAGAGGAAGGACTGAGCGAATGTTTTCCAATAGAAACTGGGGTTAAACAAGGATATATTTTATCACCCTTGTTATTTGGAGTTGTTATGGACTTCATAATGAAGAAATGCTGCACTGGTAACAAAAGCATCGAATGGATACATGGAGACTGCTTGGAGAGCCTCAACTTTGCTGATGACATAATCCTCGAGCAGTCAGAAACAATGCAGGAAAACACAAATGAACTATTATTAATAGCCAGCAAAATTTGGCTTGAGATCAATCATGAGAAGACTAAAACCATGAAAAGCTTAATTCCAACAGATGACAGAATATACATGGAAAACAAAACAGTGGCAGAGACCAATCACTTTATTATATCTTGGAGGTCACATTAATCTGGAAGGGATACAAGTAAAGAAATTAGAATCAGAATAGCTAAAGCAGCAATGTCTTTCAGAAGCCTTGAGAAGAAGTGGAAATCAAAACTCATCAGCACAAAAACAAAACTTAGATTATTCAAATCAAACATACTATCAGCCCTTACATATGCATGCGAGAGCTGGAAAACAACAAGGGATATAGAAACAAATTGGACACATTTGAAAATAAATGTCTAAGGAAAATACTTGGGATGGTATGGAACGAATTCAAAACAAACGAGGAAATTAGAGAAATCGCCAATCAACCACTAGTATCATCAATAATCAAGAAAAGTCATTGGACATATGTTGGACATGTGATGAGAAGAGATAATAACTGAATACCAAAGCAAGCCCTCATGTGGGAAACAGCAGGTAGAAGGAAAAAAGGCAGACCCAGGGAGACACTGAGAAGAACATTGATCAGAGAGGCTAGAGCAACAGGAATCAGCTCCCTCAATGAGATCAAGTTGCTTGCATAGAGCAGAGACAAATGGCGAGATTTGATAAAAGATCTTTACATGAACTGAGACTGCTAGAAAGAAAATTTAGAAAAAGAGAAAGAATATCTGGGTCTATGCCCTATGGGCCAGACACAGTAAGGAAGAAAGGAAGGATGGCAGGGTGGAAGCGCAGGCAGGTAGTTAGGTATGTAGGAACATAAGTACTAGAAGCCAAACTACAAACCAAACACCGATGTTACTGGTCACTAAACTACAAACCAAACACCGATGTTACTGGTCACTAAAACTACAAACCAAACACTGATGTTACTGGTCACTAAACTACAAACCAAACACCAATGTTACTGGTCACTAAACTACAAACCAAACACTGATGTTACTGGTCACTAAACTACAAACCAAACACTGATGTTACTGGTCACTAAACTACAAACCAAACACTGATGTTACTGGTCACTAAACTACAAACCAAACACTGATATTACTGGTCACTAAACTACAAACCAAACACCGATGTTACTGGTCACTAAACTACAAACCAAACACTGATGTTACTGGTCACTAAACTACAAACCAAACACTGATGTTACTGGTCACTAAACTACAAACCAAACACTGATGTTACTGGTCACTAAACTACAAACCAAACACTGATGTTACTGGTCAATAAACTACAAACCAAACACTGATGTTACTGGTCAATAAACTACAAACCAAACACTGATATTACTGGTCACTAAACTACAAACCAAACACCGATATTACTGGTCACTAAACTACAAACCAAACACTGATATTACTGGTCACTAAACTACAAACCAAACACTGATGTTACTGATCACTAAACTACAAACCAAACACTGATGTTACTGGTCACTAAACTACAAACCAAACACTGATATTACTGGTCACTAAACTACAAACCAAACACTGATATTACTGGTCACTAAACTACAAACCAAACACTGATATTACTGGTCACTAAACTACAAACCAAACACTGATGTTACTGGTCACTAAACTACAAACCAAACACTGATGTTACTGATCACTAAACTACAAACCAAACACTGATGTTACTGGTCACTAAACTACAAACCAAACACTGATGTTACTGGTCACTAAACTACAAACCAAACACTGATGTTACTGGTCACTAAACTACAAACCAAACACTGATGTTACTGGTCACTAAACTACAAACCAAACACTGATGTTACTGGTCACTAAACTACAAACCAAACACTGATATTACTGGTCACTAAACTACAAACCAAACACCGATGTTACTGGTCACTAAACTACAAACCAAACACTGATATTACTGGTCACTAAACTACAAACCAAACACCGATGTTACTGGTCACTAAACTACAAACCAAACACCGATATTACTGGTCACTAAACTACAAACCAAACACCGATGTTACTGGTCACTAAACTACAAACCAAACACCGATGTTACTGGTCACTAAACTACAAACCAAACACCGATGTTACTGGTCAATAAACTACAAACCAAACACCGATGTTACTGGTCACTAAACTACAAACCAAACACCGATGTTACTGGTCACTAAACTACAAACCAAACACTGATGTTACTGGTCACTAAACTACAAACCAAACACTGATATTACTGGTCACTAAACTACAAACCAAACACTGATATTACTGGTCACTAAACTACAAACCAAACACTGATGTTACTGGTCACTAAACTACAAACCAAACACAATGATATTACTGGTCACTAAACTACAAACCAAACACTGATATTACTGGTCACTAAACTACAAACCAAACACTGATATTACTGGTCAATAAACTACAAACCAAACACTGATATTACTGGTCACTAAACTACAAACCAAACACTGATATTACTGGTCACTAAACTATAAACCAAACACTGATGTTACTGGTCACTAAACTACAAACCAAACACTGATATTACTGGTCACTAAACTACAAACCAAACACTGATGTTACTGGTCACTAAACTACAAACCAAACACTGATGTTACTGGTCACTAAACTACAAACCAAACACTGATATTACTGGTCACTAAACTACAAACCAAACACTGATATTACTGGTCACTAAACTACAAACCAAACACTGATATTACTGGTCACTAAACTACAAACCAAACACTGATATTACTGGTCACTAAACTACAAACCAAACACTGATATTACTGGTCACTAAACTACAAACTAAACACTGATATTACTGGTCACTAAACTACAAACCAAACACTGATATTACTGGTCACTAAACTACAAATCAAACACCGATGTTACTGGTCACTAAACTACAAACCAAACACCGATGTTACTGGTCACTAAACTACAAACCAAACACCGATGTTACTGGTCAATAAACTACAAACCAAACACCGATGTTACTGGTCACTAAACTACAAACCAAACACCGATGTTACTGGTCAATAAACTACAAACCAAACACTGATGTTACTGGTCACTAAACTACAAACCAAACACCGATGTTACTGGTCACTAAACTACAAACCAAACACTGATGTTACTGGTCACTAAACTACAAACCAAACACTGATGTTACTGGTCAACAAACTACAAACCAAACATCGATGTTACTGGTCAATAAACTACAAACCAAACACTGATGTTACTGGTCACTAAACTACAAACCAAACACGGATATTACTGGTCACTAAACTACAAACCAAACACGGATGTTACTGGTCACTAAACTACAAACCAAACACCGATGTTACTGGTCAATAAACTACAAACCAAACACGGATGTTACTGGTCACTAAACTACAAACCAAACACTGATGTTACTGGTCACTAAACTACAAACCAAACACTGATATTACTGGTCACTAAACTACAAACCAAACACTGATGTTACTGGTCACTAAACTACAAACCAAACACTGATATTACTGGTCACTAAACTACAAACCAAACACTGATGTTACTGGTCACTAAACTACAAACCAAACACTGATGTTACTGGTCACTAAACTACAAACCAAACACTGATGTTACTGGTCACTAAACTACAAACCAAACACTGATATTACTGGTCACTAAACTACAAACCAAACACTGATATTACTGGTCACTAAACTACAAACCAAACACTGATATTACTGGTCACTAAACTACAAACCAAACACTGATGTTACTGGTCACTAAACTACAAACAAACACCGATGTTACTGGTCACTAAACTACAAACCAAACACCGATGTTACTGGTCACTAAACTACAAACCAAACACTGATATTACTGGTCACTAAACTACAAACCAAACACTGATATTACTGGTCACTAAACTACAAACCAAACACTGATGTTACTGGTCCCTAAACTACAAACCAAACACTGATATTACTGGTCACTAAAACTACAAACCAAACACGGATGCTACTGGTCAATAAACTACAAACCAAACACGGATGCTACTGGTCACTAAACTACAAACCAAACACTGATGTTACTGGTCACTAAACTACAAACCAAACACTGATATTACTGGTCACTAAACTACAAACCAAACACTGATATTACTGGTCACTAAACTACAAACCAAACACTGATGTTACTGGTCACGAAACTACAAACCAAACACTGATATTACTGGTCACTAAACTACAAACCAAACACGGATGCTACTGGTCACTAAACTACAAACCAAACACGGATGCTACTGGTCACCACAACTACAGACAAAATTTGGACACTTCAAAGCAAATGCTACAATCTCAATGACTTTCAATAACAAAATGTTAGTAAGTAAGAATTCCCATTATGTCTTATGATATTTAGAGAGATACTGTGTTAACTCTCTGCCTTAACTTCTCAATAACCATCAGCACAATTATTTGTTGATGTCATTTAGTATGCTGCCCTATTTTCCTAGAAAGAAATGTTACCTCTGGAACTTACTTTCTGAGGTTTGGTAAATCCAGAAGTTGTGATGGTCCTATTTGAAAACTAAACCCAGACATTCATGATCAGTAGATTCAATCTACTGTAGATTGTTGCACTAATCATTCTGACACTACAGATTCAATAATAAAATGAGATAAGATTTAAAGAAGGCATTTATGGCATCAGTAAAGGAACTAAGATTTGCATCATATGAGCTGATTCCAGCAGTTTTTAGCTTACAGGTGGAGTAAAGTTAGCAAAGTGCCTAAAACCCTCAACTGTTTCTACTCACCAAAAAAATGTGTTTCTGTATTCCCAATTATCCATATTCATCGTCACCATCAAGTACTATGCCTGCTGGCATAGGTGATCATGTCTCTCCACAACTCTCAATCTCTACAGTTATTAAATATTCGGCCTAAGCTATCCGGGAGATACTTGTCTTAATAGGAAAAATACAGATATACAATGTATTTCCGAGCTGTGATCGCAACCTTATGCTATAGTCATGAGAACACTTGCGCGAAGGACATTGTCTACGAAACTAATTTTTTAGTTAGATGAGTGGCAGTGTTCCCTAGCGTTTGGCTTTTCGTGGCAAAGCGCTGTATAGCAGAGAAGGTACGGATAGGAGTATATAATAGAGGGGAATGGAGAATAGGGAAATATAGATTAAGCACTTGCGCGAGGAAGGGTGTGAAAGAAAGTACACACCGGGAGATAGAGTATAGGGAAATATAGATTGAGCACTTACTTGTACAGAAGAGAAAATGACGTAAAGTAAGGGGCATGACGTGGCAGGGGGTTACGGTAGTTAGGTGACTAGAAGAGACTAGTCACTTGGAGCCGGAACATCGTACTGAGAGGACGTGAGAAGAGAAGTGGTCAACATCAGGGAAAGGGACAGTCATACAGAGTAGATAGGTTAGGGAAGACAAGAAACTACAATGAAATAGGCCGATAGTTAGCTATAGATAGAATAGGTTAGGGTGGTGCGTTCGATGGGGAACGTACCAAATTAGGGAAACGGCCGAATGTAGCTAGTTTAGAAGATGTTAGATTAACGACAGAGATTAGCGATAGGGTAAGGCGAATGGAAAGAAAGTAATATCATGGAGAACATAGAGAGATTGTCATTAGCAGTAGTATGATATAGAAGACATGAAGTGAAGTAATAAAAGGCTCCAAGAATTATATAAAGAAGCGTTGGCGTTAATGAATGATGGATGTTGTTTTTAAAGGCTTCATTACGAAATTCGATGTTGATTGATGAACGATGATTGTGAAAGAAGTCAGTGTGCCTCGTTACAATACGATGAAACTAGAGACGGAGAAGGAGCACATAATAAGAAAAAAAGGCTTCTTTGCACTAACAAGGCATCATTGCATTTTTAAGGACATCATTTCAATAAAATGGTGTCGTGACCGTTCGAACCTGTAAATGCGAAGTACATTTGCAAGATTGAAGTCAAGAAAGACATTTTCAAGATTGAAGTCAAGAAAGACATTTTCAAAGTTGTAGTCAAGAAAGACATTTTCAAGATTGAAGTCAAGAAAGACATTTTCAAAGTTGTAGTCAAGAAAGACATTTTCAAGATTGAAGTCAAGAAAGACACTTTCAAGGTTGTAGTCAAGAAAGACATTTTCAAGATTGAAGTCAAGAAAGACATTTTCAAAGTTGTAGTCAAGAAAGACATTTTCAAGATTGAAGTCAAGAAAGACATTTTCAAAGTTGTAGTCAAGAAAGACATTTTCAAGATTGAAGTCAAGAAAGACATTTTCAAAGTTGTAGTCAAGAAAGACATTTTCAAGATTGAAGTCAAGAAAGACACTTTCAAGGTTGTAGTCAAGAAAGACATTTTCAAGATTGAAGTCAAGAAAGACATTTTCAAAGTTGTAGTCAAGAAAGACATTTTCAAGATTGAAGTCAAGAAAGACATTTTCAAAGTTGTAGTCAAGAAAGACATTTTCAAGATTGAAGTCAAGAAAGACACTTTCAAGGTTGTAGTCAAGAAAGACATTTTCAAGATTGAAGTCAAGAAAGACATTTTCAAGGTTGTAGTCAAGAAAGACATTTTCAAAGTCGAAGTTAAGAAGTACATTTTCAAGATTGAAGTCAAGAAGTACAATTTCAAGGTTGTAGTCAAGAAAGACATTTTCAAGATTGAAGTCAAGAAGTACATTTTTCAAAGTTGAAGTCAAGAAGTACAATTTCAAGTTGTAGTCAAGTAAGCCATTTTCAAGTGGGAGCTATCCTGATTCCTGTGGGCTATTCTGTATTCCTGTGAGACGTCCTGATACACTGGAGCTAAGCCATTTTCAAGTTGGAGCTACCTGATTCCTGTGCGTCGTGAACCTGGGAGCGGCTCTGAGATTGAGAGTTACAGACCTGTCGTCGAAAGAAAAAAAAAAAAAAAAACCGGGCAACGCTGGACCCAACAGGAACAAGCCGGTCGGCGAAAACCAACAGAACAACCTCCAAGGTGAGACGAATAGAACATTTCAATTAAAGTGGGAGTTCCGGGAGGACATTCAATAATTGCTGAACATTTTAGTTTTGATTTAAATTAAGTGTTTTTATTCACAGAGTAGTTAGGAAGTGTAATATTCTATTATAATTAACTAAGTAGATGTAATAATATATAGTGTGTGTGAGCGGAGACAGGACAAATATTGTAAATATTAGACGTGTCCTTGATTTTTCTAAATTTTTTAGCGAAAGCAATTGATGCATTATAGTGTAGGACTGGGGGTGGTTATAAAAGAAGGGAGGTAGATTAAGTTAGAGACTCTGATCAGGGACACGTGTAATATAAGCATAAAAAAAAAAAAAAAAAAAAAAAAATCAATGAAATAAATAAGTGTAGTGAAAGAATGAAAAGATATTATACAATTGGTAGACAGAGGGATAGTAAATATAGGAGTAAATATCACGGAGAAAGGATAATCTATCTAAATGGCAAGGAGAGGAAACAGAGGGATTGAGTCATTGAGCCAGGAAGAGACTATGCGCCAAACAATGCAGATGTTAGGAAGGGCGATGGAGAGGCTAGGAGAGAATTTACAATCTCAGGAGATAACTAAAAGAATTCCTATTTTTTCCGGTGAAGCAGAAAATTTTAATGCGTGGGCAAAGGCAGTTGAATTTTGGTGCCGAAATAAGAAACTACCGCAAGCAGAATGGAAGGACATAGCATTGGCTACCAGTAGCGGAGGGGTGACAAATTGTATTAGGAGAAGGATTGAAGAAATGGGAGATGAAACGTGGCAAGACTTTATTTCCCATCTTGCAAGGCGATACGCACAGTATAAAGATGAACAACATGCAATTATAGCATTAAGGACAGTGCAACAGCAGAGAAATGAATCTATTCAGGATTATGGAGACCGCATAATGACAATAGCAGATCAAGGTTTTGGGCGGAACACTACTACTGAACAAGTTGACAAGATATTGGTGGCATCATTCATTACAGGATTAAGAAGTAGAGGACTGAAGTTACATTTAGCCAGGAAGTCGAATGCTAACCTGTCGAAAATTATAAACGCAGCAATAGAAGAAGAGAGCCTAGTACAGAGATTTGATGACAACCAACCAGCACGTTTCGGGTTAAATAGTCCTAGCAGACCAAATAACCAAAGCCAAAGGGACACAAATCTGACGAGGGGGATAGAGAGAGAACGACACTATAGTCAACCATTGAATACCATACAGGAAACCAGGAGATGTTACAAATGTGGAAGAATAGGACACATTGCAATACAGTGTCAGTCGATAATCGATGGACAGGGAAGACAGAGAAGATATCCGTCGGTGACGGCACGAAGAGAACATCAAAAGGCGGAAGAGGGAGGCAGATATTCAACAATAGGAAGTGGAGAGAAATATACAGCAACAGAAAGAAGAGGAAATTATCATAGGGAAGAGAAGAGGAGAGATGGTCCGAGTCCGGGAAACGTCAGGGGTGCTCAAGGGGAAAGGCGACCGTGAGCACCAGAAGAATGCCAGATACGAAGAGGATGAAAGTGTGGAGTGACCCATGCTCATGTCTTGTACAGATTGGCAAACAAAAATGTAGAGCGTTAATAGATACCGGAGCAAGTATTAGTGTGATGAAAGGGAGTATATTTAGATCACTAGGGAGAATGTCCCTCTTCACAGAACGCAGAGTAGGCTAGAAGCCATAAATGGACAAACCTTAAACGTGATAGGTAGGGCGGTGTTGCAGATAAGAGTAGGTGGGCGTACCATGAAACAAACATTTATGATAATAGAAGGGATGAACCGTGCTATGATATTGGGAAGAGATTGGATGCGTAGAAATAAAGTCATAGTCGACTATGGGACACACAAACTGCATATAGGAGATAAGAGATACAGATGGAGGACGACATACATATAGTAACCTTAGCCAGGGCAGAGAAAGATATAACGTTGAACCCTCAAAAAGTACATATAGTATTAACTAAAATGAAGAAAAACGACTATATTATACCAGGTCAAGTGATCAATACGACAAGAGCCAGCCGGGACATAATGGAAGATCCAAACATACAGATAATTGATGGTATAGTAGAAATAACGGACAATCAGATAATCCCTGTGATGGTAATAAATCAATCAGGCAGGACAATAAAGATAAAGAAGGCAAGGTCATAGCGCAGATTCACTTACAACATCAAAGGAAGGATGTAAACACGGTGGCGGACACACGAGATGGAACGATGCTGCGGAAAGAGAAGGTATTGGGTACGCGTAAACTTAACAAAGACATACAAGAAAAGAGAATCTCATTGTCAGAAGAACGAGAGAAGGAATTAATACAACAAATACAACCTCATGAAGATAACAAACAAATAATACAGGAGTTGGTGCTGAATAACCACGATATCTTTGCATTGACAGATTTTGAACTAGGAAGAACGAACACAGTACAAATGGATATAGACACAGGAGGGGCAGAACCAACCAAGATAAGAACATATAGAACACCTCTAAGAAGCAGAGAGATAGTAGAGAAAGCCATAGAGGATATGTTAAAGGCAGGAATAATAACTAGAATAACTTCCCATTGGTCGTCACCGGTAGTAATAGTAAAGAAAAAAGATGGATCACAAAGGTTCTGCTGTGATTACAGGGCATTGAATAAAATTACGAAAAATATTAGTTATCAAATGCCTCGAGTAGACGACATAATAGCTTTATTCCAGGGAATAAATTGGTACAGTATAATGGATTGTAAAGCCGGTTTCTGGGCCATTGAAGTAAAGGAATCAGTAAAACATAACTTGCGTTCAATACACATGTGGGAACATTTACGTGGAATGTCATGCCTTTTGGTTTAAAAGGAGCGCCAGCCACTTATATGGGACTTATGAACCAAGTACTACAAGGGTTGGATACATTTGCACAGGCCTACATAGATGATATCATTATATTCACCAAGGGATCGAAACATGAGCACCTACAACATTTAGAACGAGTGTTTGACAGATTGAGGCAACACAATATAAGATTGAAAATAAGTAAATGTCAATTTTTGAAACACGAAGTAAAATACTTAGGGTTTAGGATAAATGACAAGGGAATTATGCCGGATGATGAAAAGATCAAAGCCATTAAAGATATGACACCACCTACGAGGGTAAAAGAAGTAAGAAGTTTCTTGGAATGTGCGGTTACTACAGAAGATTTATACAGAGATTCGCGGAAATTGCTGAACCATTAACCACATTACTAGAAAGTTTCAGAGGTTCAAATGGACACCACAATGTCAGAAGGCGTTTGAAACGCTAAAGGAAGGGCTAACGAGAATACCGATGCTGGCACACCCAAACAAAGAAGGTAGAATGATACTATATACAGATGCATCAGATACAGCCATAGGGGCATGTTTAGTGAATGAAGACATAGACATCAACAAATCCATTGAAAAACCAACCATTCAGGAACACCCAATATATTTCCTATCGCATAAATTAAGTCGAACACAAGTGAAGTGGGCCACGATTGAAAAAGAAGCTTATGCCATACATTATGCAATACAGAAATTGCATTTTTATTTATATGGAAATACAATAGTGATAAGGACGGACCACAAGCCGCTAAAATCCATCCTTGACGGGCCTATCAACAACAGGAAGATAGATATGTGGTCATTATCAATACAGAATACTGGAGCAGTAATTGAATATATAGAAGGCGCAAAGAATATATGTGCAGACTGGTTGTCCCGATTACCAACGACAAGAGAGACGAGAAGGAGGACACAGATTCATGCACTGAAATAGATGACAGAACGTTTTCAGGTGAACATAATAAATACGAACCGAAGACGACCCGGGGGAATAACAGACATAGATGAACACACATTGAGTGGTATGGAACAGGTAACTCAGGATTATCCAATATGCATTACCAGGGAGGAACAACAGAAAGACGAAAGATTGAAAATCATCATAGATGAGTTAAATAGAGGAATGAACTGTAAATGGAAACATCTCCATACAGATCAGATGGATGGAGTACTAACTTATATAGATCCAAGAGAGGGGAAACAGCCCAAAATATATATACCAGTTCACCTCAAGACGCAGGTACTGAAGGCATATCATGATCAAAACGGACACATGGGTAGGGATAAAGTGATAGACGCTATTAAAATAAAATACTACTGGCCAGGAATATATAGAGATGTCGAACAATATACTGGAAAGTGCAGATTATGTAAAACTAGAAATTTGATAGAAAAATCGGGACCAATGCAAAGTATGGATAAACAGTACTTTGCAATGCAAAAGATTAGCATGGACATAACAGGACCATTTCCCACCACAATATCAGGAAACAAATATATCCTACATATAACCGACTGTTATAGTAGATGGCCAGAAAGCTTTCCCATACCGAATAAATCGACAGACACAATTATTAAAATATTACTAAACGAATTCATTCCTAGATTTAGTTGTCCAGAATGTATACTTACGGATAATGGAGGGGAGTTTACCAGCCAAAATTTTAAGGATACTTTGACACAATTGAACATAAAACACATTCTAACTTCTACATATCACCCCCAAAGTAATGCAATCAACGAGAGACAACATCGGACATTAAACGATATACTATCAAAAGTGACGAGAGGAAGAGAGGATGAATGGGAGGATAAGTTAAACCAAGCGTTATCAGCATTAAGGGTGAATAGGAACGAGGGGACAGGTTTTTCCCCATTTTTTCTTTTATACGGTAGGCAACCAATGTTACCATTGGATAATTTACTACAACCACGAAGAAGATACCTAGGAGAAGAAATTCATGAAATAATTATACAACACATGCATGAATCTCAAAGACTGGTATGGAGGAATTTAAAAAGAGCAGAACATCGCAACATGAAAAAGGATAAAAATAAAGTGAATATTCAATATAACGTGGGGGACAGAGTGTTTTATAAGAATCATACGGCCATTTCCAAACTAAGCCCTAAATGGAGAGAAGGATATATAGTATTAAAGAAAACAGGAGTATCCAATTATGTGATTAAACACATATATGGTAAGTCGGAAATAAGAACCCATGTGAGAAATATAAGGAAAGACGAGACCCTCTGGTCAGAACAGTCAGAAGCACAAACGGACAGACCACGAAGGAAATGCACAAGGTGTATGAGAGAATCTACAGAGGAAAGTGAAGTTGATAAGAAACACGACGTACAGACAGAAATTATAATTACCACAAAAGAAATATGACGGCCACAGACGAGAGTATAATTTCCGCGGAGGAAAGTATAATCAACACAGAAGAGGAGAGATTAGGAAAAAGGGAATCCAGGAAGTCAATGTCCAATATAAGTGAAACTAGTGATGAGAGGGAAATAGAGGCCCCATATCAAAACACAAGAAGCTGGAAGATACTAGAGCAAAAACGTGATACAAGTAAAGAGACAACAGCAACATCAGATACAACAACAAGAACATTACCAAAGAAAAGTACAAGATTAAAAGATAGAGAAGGAAGAATAGTAGTTACAGAGCAATCACAACAATCAAAAAGAGAGTGGGGAAAAGGAAGAGAAAGAGGAACGAAGAAGAGGAATGGAGAGAATGTGATACATTAAATCACAATGATGAAGAAAAGAAGAGAAAGTGGAGTAAACCGAAAGATGAAGGAAGGATAAAACGGAAGTACAAAAATAGGTTTAGAATAAATAGTAGGATAAGTAAGAAAAATGGATAGAGAAGAGTAGAGAACATTGCGGAATGCAATGAAAGGAGAAGAAAACCCGGAATGGGCGGTGAAAAGTTAGAGATATTGCGGAATGCAATGAACGGAGACGAAAACCCGGAATGGGTAGTGAAGAGTAGAGTAGAAAACATTGCAGAATGCAATGAACGGAGAAGAAAAAAAAAAACTCGGAATGGGCGGTGAAAGTTAGAGATATTGCGGAATGCAATGAACGGAGAAGAAAACCCGGAATGGGTAGTGAAGAGCAGAGTAGAAAACATTGCAGAATGCAATGAACGGAGAAGAAAAACCGGAATGGGTAGTGAAGAGTAGAAAACATTGCAGAATGCAATGAACGGAGAAGAAAAACCCGGAATGGGTAGTGAAGAGTGGAAAACATTGCGGAATGCAATGAACTGAGAAAAAAACCCGAAATGGGTAGTGAAGAGTAGAAAACATTGCAGAATGCAATGAACGGAAGAAAAAAAAAAAACCCGGAATGGGTAGTGAAGAGTAGAAAACATTGCGGAATGCAATGAACGGAGAAGAAAAACCCGGAATGGGTAGTGAAGAGTAGAAAACATTGCGGAATGCAATGAACGGAGAAGAAAAACCCGAAATGGGTAGTGAAGAGTAGAAAACATTGCAGAATGCAATGAACGGAGAAGAAAAAAAAAAAACCGGAATGGGTAGTGAAGAGTAGAAAACATTGCGGAATGCAATGAACGGAGAAGAAAAACCCGGAATGGGTAGTGAAGAGTAGAAAACATTGCAGAATGCAATGAACGGAGAAGAAAAAAAAAAAAACCCGGAATGGGTAGTGAAGAGTAGAAAACATTGCGGAATGCAATGAACGGAGAAGAAAAACCCGGAATGGGTAGTGAAGAGTAGAAAACATTGCGGAATGCAATGAACGGAGAAGAAAAACCCGAAATGGGTAGTGAAGAGTAGAAAACATTGCGGAATGCAATGAACGGAGAAGAAAAACCCGGAATGGGTAGAGAAGAGTAGAAAACATTGCGGAATGCAATGAGCAGAGAAAAAAAAAAAAAAAAAACCGGAATGGGTAGTAAAGAGTAGAAAACATTGCGGAATACAATGAGCAGAGAAGAAAAACCCGGAATGGGTAGTAAAGAGTAGAAAACATGGCGGAATGCAAGGAACGGAGAAGAAACCCGGAATGGGTAGTGAAGAGTTAGAGATATTGCGGAATGCAATGAGCGGAGAAGAAACCCGGAATGGGCAATGAAGAGTTGAAGATGTTGAATGCAATGAACGGAGAGTTGGATATATTGCGGAATAGTTAGTTAGTTGAGAGTTATCAATATAATGTTATTAATTTAAAGATTGAAAATTATTAATTTAAGGAATGGAAAGGTTAATTAGAATCCATTATGTTAAGAGTTCTTGGTTGAATGATAGTTATTATTGAATTATACGAGAGTATTATTGATAAGAGTCAAAATAGAATGAATGAAATATTATTGGGAAAATGGTAATTTAGGGAGACACCCTACAATGGGAGATTAGTTAGTCGTTTAGAATAGGACAACGACTAAGCACAGGGAGGGCGTATTGTATAGCAGAGAAGGTACGGATAGGAGTATATAATAGAGGGGAATGGAGAATAGGGAAATATAGATTAAGCACTTGCGCGAGGAAGGGTGTGAAAGAAAGTACACACCGGGAGATAGAGTATAGGGAAATATAGATTGAGCACTTACTTGTACAGAAGAGAAAATGACGTAAAGTAAGGGGCATGACGTGGCAGGGGGTTACGGTAGTTAGGTGACTAGAAGAGACTAGTCACTTGGAGCCGGAACATCGTACTGAGAGGACGTGAGAAGAGAAGTGGTCAACATCAGGAAAGGACAGTCATACAGAGTAGATAGGTTAGGGAAGACAAGAAACTACAATGAAATAGGCCGATAGTTAGCTATAGATAGAATAGGTTAGGGTGGTGCGTTCGATGGGGAACGTACCAAATTAGGGAAACGGCCGAATGTAGCTAGTTTAGAAGATGTTAGATTAACGACAGAGATTAGCGATAGGGTAAGGCGAATGGAAAGAAAGTAATATCATGGAGAACATAGAGAGATTGTCATTAGCAGTAGTATGATATAGAAGACATGAAGTGAAGTAAATAAAAGGCTCCAAGAATTATATAAAGAAGCGTTGGCGTTAATGAATGATGGATGTTGTTTTTAAAGGCTTCATTACGAAATTCGATGTTGATTGATGAACGATGATTGTGAAAGAAGTCAGTGTGCCTCGTTACAATACGATGAAACTAGAGACGGAGAAGGAGCACATAATAAGAAAAAAGGCTTCTTTGCACTAACAAGGCATCATTGCATTTTTAAAGACTTCACTTCAATAGCTGTGCCACTGAGTACGGGTTCGATCCTGCTTTGGTCCATATATTGTTCTTTGGTTTTTTTTTCTGTTGATTATTTGTCATTTTTTCCGAGTGCTGTAAACATACCTCTTCATCTGAATTGATTCGCCCATTCTCTTTTAAGCTGTCTGCTATTGTTTCTCTTTGCTTTCTTCTATCTTTTTGTCCCTCAACTTTCCCAATTGTCACAATATATTCCAGCTGTTCACTTCTCATTGCATGGCCAAAAAATAATTGTTGGTAATTAGCTCTCTTTTTGATTTGGCCTCTTTCAGAATGTTTTCATTACACTTCTTAGCTGTCCATGGTATTCTCAACATCTTTCTGTAAAACCACATTTCTACAGCCTCCAGTGATTTTCTTGTCTGTTGTCCTATTTTCGATGATTCACTTCCATATGTTAAGAATGGCTCTACTTAACATTTAAAAACCCTTTTTCTTGTTTCTATTGTCAAAAATGGATTGTACCGTCCTCATTTTTTGGAAAGCTGCTTTTGCAATAATTCTCCACATTAATGAAAGTCAAAATTCCATATTTCTCCTACCAACACTTCATCACCACAACCCTACAACTACAACAACAATTGCCTACCTGAACCTAAATTATCATCCGTGAGATCATTATCATCAGAGTAAACATCAACTGATCTTTGTGCCCTTCGTTTTGCTCTTTTCCCATTATTGTGGTAGCGTCTGAAAAATAAATGTTAAGCCACATAAGATCACCATCTTGAATCTTCAAATTTGAGATCAGTATAATGGGAAACTTGAGCGGATAAGTTCAATTTAATAACTGCAAACAAATTAACAAATGACTACTAGCAGGAAATGTCAGATCAAAGGTCTTGAAAGTTAAATAAACTCGATCACTTTGTGAAATAAATGGATTCAGTGTTGATGAAGATCATGTTAATGAATCTGTCAGTGTTGATGAAAATCATATTAATTAATCTGTCAGTGTTAGTGAAAATCATATTAAATGAATCTGTTAGTGTTGGTAAAGATCATGTTAATGAATCTGTCAGTGTTGATGAAGATCACTTTTTCATCATTTTGGTTGAGTGTATTCAGAAAAAGCTAGTGAAAAAAATTAAGGTGAGGACATGAATGTATTGATCAGCCATGAAGATATTCAACTTTTTGTTTTGTTGACTTTTTGAACTGCAGTTTGTGAAAGAAATAACTTGTTCTTTGTTCTCAACTTTGTTGAGCTAGGCTTCACAGTTGAAAGTAACACTTTGCAAATTATCAGAATTGATGCAATAGCACTTTAGTGAACCGTTAAACCTTCTCATATCTTGCAGTTCATCTTGACAAGAATGCAATGTTTACTGAAAACTAACCAATGGGGAAGAAAATGAGTAATTAAATATCATTTTGTGTACAAATATGCCCCCCCCCCTAAAAATTAAAGGGAGGAAATAATTGCTTTGTATTGTACGAGAGGGGCTAATTAATGTTTGGTGCGCCATACTAGAGGATTGAATTAATTGCACAAACTTTGGAGAATGTATTTCCTAGATATCTGAAGTCTGCTACCTTTTAAAAGTCTTGCTACTCTACATCAAGGAGGTTCAGTAAAAAAAAAAGTAAAGTACCCCCCGTCACGCCAAGTGGCGTATAGGGAAATATGGTGTTAGTGACCCTATATTTTACAGACCTTCAGCACATGATTTTTGGGGTAATGTGGTCGGTATTACGCCCGTGCTGCTTTTACTTTCCCAGAAAAATCCGGTACCCATTTAAGGCTGGGTGAACCCGGAGCCGTCGGTTGGGATCGAACCCTACCCCTTGTCCGTAGTAGTCCAGTTCACTAACCACTGAGCTATCGCGGCTCCTACTAATTTTTAGGGAATTAGTAAAACCCAGGTGTCCTCGCCAGGATTACGAACCCCGGCTGTTGCCGTGGTAAGCCAACCGCCTATCGATTGCGCTAACCGGACACCCAAGGAGGTTCAGTAACTAGGAAAAATTAAAAAATAGAAAAAAAAATGGTATGTAAGAAGCTTTACGTGATAAGTGGACGACACAGACTAAACGACGTTTCGGCCCAATATATTCGCCCTTCAGCAGGAACAAAAAAAAAAAACACACACACACACAAAACTAATAACGAAACAATCAAAATAAAAACAATCGAAATGTGTTAAAGAAAACAGAAATGTATATCCTGTGTGTAAACCGAGGTCAAAACGAAAAGGAAATAGCAACCAAGTGCGGTTCAGTAACTAGTGTGCTCACTTTCTCATCAGAAATCTCTGGATTCAATTTTCAGAAGTGACAGATATTTTGTCAGACCAAAATTGCTCGGAGTTTTACCCAACATTTAAAAATGGGTACTAGAGAATCTTGGGGGAAGTAAAGCTGCATCACACGATACTGGTCACATCTTTTTTTTTTTTGTTTTATAAACATTTCGTTTCTTGCTTTTGGGGTCTGTTGATTTTCGCAAATGTTGCTGTTGTTGCCCATGCTACAGACCACATCGTAAGATCTCGTCTCGGTAGCTCCTTCTATAATTCTTTAGCATATTCTCTTCCGCACCCTCAAAAATGTGTCGGAGATATTTTTTTTTTTTTAATTATTGCCGTTCTTTGTTATGACTTTAGTCGATTTTCTTCTGTCTGTCATGCCAGCCAACGATTAAAAGTGATGCCCACGTTTTGGGTTAACATCCGGGTGTCGATGTTTTCCCAGATTGGCCTCAGTTTGAGACTGGTTTATGATTGAGATAACCATGTCGTTCTAAATACTTAAATAGGTCGGTCTTCTCGTCTGTTCTGTTGACAGAATGAAGCAACTTGCAAACCTTCAACACAATTTAGGTTAGGGTGACCATTCGTCCCCGATTTCCGGGGACAGTCCCCGGAATGTAGAAGTTGTCCCCGATTTCAGTGAATAATAAATGTTCATACACGGAATCGGCCCTCTTTTAAAGTAATCACTAGGACTTAGGACGTTACTGAGTTTGTGTTTCTTTATCCCAGACTGAGCGGCATTAGCAAGAAGATAAATGAGAAGACTTGGACGCGTTGTGTCGGAGATAGCTCTTTGAACTCTTGAAGCGTGGTGCTACGTCATTTCTATTCCCACCACACACTTCTATTGGGATGGTTTAATTTTTTTTTAAAAGCAGACACTCTCTCTCCCCCCACCCCTGCCTTTCCGGACATCTCCCGCCAAAGTATCTCGCCAAGTCACCAACAGTAAAAACTAACATTAATTTATCGTGTGAAAGCTTCAGTGAAAAACTTGCTTCAAATCATGAGGTCTTGAGAAAGATACACTCAAAAAACAAGTACATGTACCACGCCGAGGCAACAACCTCTTCAGTATAAATAAGGTACTGTAAACATTACTTTAATACTGCAATTGATATCTATATGTAGTTTAAATTGTTATTATTTTAAATATTTTTTTTTTATTGAGAAACACAACTCGCTATTGTAATGTCATTAAATGCGTGTATCGCATAAATAAGTACCGTGAATATTAACAAAATAAAATCAAACAGCAAATGAACAGTTATTATGAAATTTAAAGTTATCTTTTTTTTTTTTTTTTTGCATCTACAAAATTTCTTGCGCACACACAGTCACACACCCCACCCACACATATTATAAGTATTATATATATATATATGTATATATATATATATATATATATATATATATATATATATATATATATCGTTCGTCCCCGATTTTGTGGGACAGTCTCAGAAATAAGCAAAAAAATCCTCTGAAATGTAAAAAATTTGACAAATGTCCCCGGAAACAATGGGCAAAAAAATGGTCACCCTAATTTAGGTCCATTATAGGGCGTAAGAGCCAGCGAATTTTTTTTTCCGTTCGCCAGCTTTTACCTCTGACGAAGTCCCTAGAGACTAAAGAATAATGCGTGTTAATCCATTTTTCCCTGGCAGATAACTCAGACTTCGCGAGGTACTCATTGTTTTCTGTCGGTGAGTAATTGACGGTTCAAGCCGGGCCTCGCTGCTGAGACCAGAGGTGGTTGCCTGTCACAGAGAGAAATTATAAATAAAAATCTCAGCGCCGGTGTAACCGTGATTTGAACCCACAACCTCTCTGTCTCGAGGCCGACGTCTTGCCTCGAGACCAACATGAAGAATATTGTGTTTAATTATTTTGTTAGGTCTAAAAGATGTCATTAAATCAGTGTTGTACTAATCTTGATAAACTAAATCGTACTGATCGTTTTGTCAACATAGTCTTCAACAAGGCTGGGTGATTACAGAGAGAACAGGAGACTGCCGAACAATAATTGTCCTCAACTCAAAGAAACAAACAATTAACATCACATGTTTAAACAAACCTGAATATCCACAGCAAGACTGCTACCATCAAAATACCGCCACCGAGTAGTCCAATTAATAATGCCCAACCAGGCATATTGGAAACCCACTGGTGACAGACGTTAAAGGGACAACTAAAAGTATTGGAACACATTCCTTGTGACCGCTAGCTTGTTTTTAGAACTGCACGAACGGTCTGTTCCATGCTGTCTTCAATTGGTTATTATAAAGTTGCATTTTGGGCAAGTAGACAAATAACTAAAGGTTAATCAACAAAAATAATTACAACAATAACATACTTTTAAAAAAATAGATAAGAATCTGATAAGAACGAGTATAGTCAGTACTGTACAAGACTAATCTAGCTGTGTCAGCTACATAATGTTTTGTTTTTGTTTTATTCAAGGCATAGGCAGAATCTTTCTTGGCCGTCTAGTGAGTTTTAAGATCGTTGTGTCAACATTGACACCAGGTTGGCTTATTTCTCTCTACTTGCGACTGCTCATAATGAAACAACAATGTCAAGACTTGTCCATTCGTCTATTTTCTTTTGAAAACATTTCTTCTGCGTCTTCTTTACCGCCCTCTATAAGATTGTTTATCACTTGTACAAGGCCCAACAATCTGTCAATATAAACCAAGCTCCGTGTGATTACGCTACTTCACCAGTGTAATCAGGATGGCGACGAGTGGCTCTACCAGTGTTTTGGCTATTTCTGTTTTAAAACATCTTCAACTGTCAAATCGTCATTATAGAAGATGCACAGATCTTTTTTTTTTCTTGCTATCCAAAGTATATCATTTCGGTAGCTTTTTATCCCCTCTGTTGCCGTGGTTTTTTTTGTCTGTTTTCATGTTGCCATGAAATAAAAATCCTGAGTCTCACACACCGTGGCGACTGCTTTGACCAAGTGGCAAACCAGTTTATTTGTTGTTTTTGTTTGTAGCTTAGGATTGGTTCAACACCTACTCTTTCTCTTATAATATCATTTCTGATTCTGTCTTTTCTGGCCACTCCAAGCGCTTTTTTCAGACATCTCATCTCTGTGTTGACAAACTTTCTTTTATGCTTAGTGGTAAATGACCATGTTTGGCCTTGGTAGCACAATGTTGGAATGAATATACTCAGTATAAGATGTTTCTTGGTGGTAATATGTATATTGCTTTGTGTTGAACTATAGGGGATAGCTGTCCCAATATTTGCGATGACCGGCCGGTGACAGATATGTTCAGTAAAGTTAACATAGTTCAAATATGTTGTGAGCCAACCAGAAATTGTTTATTCGAATAATCGTGTTAAGTGTATATCTATCTATCTATTGACCTTTCGAGCCGTAGCCGGCCCATAGGGCGTAGACCAAGATACTCCTCTTATCTATTTTTTTTCTAGCAGTTTTCAATTCTTTAAAGATATTTTATCAAATCTCGCTATTTGTCTCTGTTATGTGCAAGCAGCTCTATCTCATTGAGGGAGCCGATTCCTGCTGCTCTTGCCTCTCTCATCAATGTTCTTCTCAGTGTCTCTCTGGGTCTTCCTCTTTTCCTCCTGCCTATTGTTTCCCACATGAGGGCTTGCTTTGCTATTCGGTTATTATCTCTTCTCATCACATGTCCAACATATGACAATCGTCTTTTCTTTATTACTGACGATATTAGTGGTTGATTGGCGATTTCTCTAATTTCCTCGTTTGTTATGAATTCGTTCCACGCTATACCAAGTATTTTTCTCAGACATTTATTTTCGAATGCGTCAACTTTGTTTAAGTGTATATACATTAAAGATATTCATTTAAAGTGTCTCCCCATAAATAGTCCAGTTACACTTTGTGCTAGCACCAAGCATATGTTCCTCCCTCTCTCTCCCCCAACGCGATCCAAAATTACTTTTCGCCTACGCCCTTGCTTTGATTATATTCGTAATGTAACCTACATTCCCCACCAGACCCAGAGACATAACATCGTCAACTTTATGTGTTGATAGTTCCTAGATTAATTACATCAACAGACTGAATGAGTAGACTGAGAACGAGCGTGGAATGCCAATTGTAAAGTTCTCTCGAATCGCATATGTGACAGTAAATCAACATTTAGCTTACATCATGGCACTGGCTACGGCAGACAGACACACAATGTCAAATTTGCGGTGGAAAGACATATACATAATGTCCCAGGTTATGGTGGAGAGACATAAACGTAATGTCCCATGTTATTGTGGAGAGACACATATATAATGCCCTAGGTTATAGTGGGTACATACATAATGTCCCAGGCTATGATGGAATGACACAAAGATAATGTCCCAGATTATGGTGGAGAGACACACATGTAATATCCCAGGTTATGATGAAGAGACAACATGTAATGTCCCAAGCAATGATGAAAAGACACAAAGGTAATGTCCCAGGTTATGATGGAGAGACATAAAGTTGATATCCCAGGTTATGAAGGAGAGACATAAAGGTGATATCCCATGTTATGATGGAGACACATAAAGGTGATATTCCAGGTTATGATGAAGAGACAAAATGTAATGTCCCAAGCAATGATGAAAAGACACAAAGGTAATGTCCCAGGTTATGATGGAGAGACATAAAGGTGATATCCCAGGTTATGATGGAGAGACATAAAGGTGATATCCCATGTTATGATGGAGAGACACAAAGGTGATATCCCAGGTTATGATGAAGAGACAAACATGTAATGTCCCAAGCAATGATGAAAAGACACAAAGGTAATGTCCCAGGTTATGATGGAGAGACATAAAGTTGATATCCCAGGTTATGAAGGAGAGACATAAAGGTGATATCCCATGTTATGATGGAAACACATAAAGGTGATATTCCAGGTTTTGATGAAGAGACAAACATGTAATGTCCCAAACAATGATGAAAAGACACAAAGGTAATGTCCCAGGTTATGATGGAGAGACATAAAGGTGATATCCCAGGTTATGATGGAGAGACATAAAGGTGATATCCCATGTTATGATGGAGAGACATAAATGTGATATCCCAGGTTATGATGGAGAGACATAAAGGTGATATCCCAGGTTATGATGGAGAGACATAAAGGTAATGTTTAAAGTTATGATGGATAGACACACATGTAATGTCCAAGGTTATGATGGAGAGACACAAAGGTGATGTTCCAGATTATTATGGAGAGACACAAGGTAATGTCCCAGGTTCTGATGGAGAGACAAAAGTGATATCCCAGGTTTTGATGGAGAGACACAAAGGTAATGTCCCAGGTTCTGATGGAGCGACACAAAGGTGATATCCCAGGTTATGATGGAGAGACATATAGGTAATGTCCCATGTTATGATGGAGAGACATAAAGGTAATGTCCCAGGTTCTGATGGAGAGACATAAAGGCGATATCCCAGGTTATGATGGAGAGATACAAAGGTAATGTCCCATGTTATGATGGAGAGACATAAAGGTAATGTCCCAGGTTCTGATGGAGAGACAAAAGTGATATCCCAGGTTTTGATGGAGAGACACAAAGGTAATGTCCCAGGTTCTGATCAACGGCCATTTTGGCCTATTCTATTCGATTTTTTAAAACTGCCAATGATTATTAAACACCGCATAACTAGAACCAATCATAATTAAGTTACAAGCAAAAAATGGTTTCAGAGCAACATTAATAAATAAGCAAATGGCCCCCACGCAGCACAAAGCGAGTTCTCAAACAATTATGGAGATCGTAAACATATTTTAGCTCTTCTACTGGTTTTATCGGATAGAAACATTTCGTGACTGCAGAAACGCGGTCATTATAACTATCTGGAAGATAACGATCTAATAAAAACATTTCTCAAAACCGTGATTTCATGATTTAACAAGACATCTAAATACAGCCAGTTTTACTTATATTTGTACAGACTAACTGCTTTATTTTCACTCAAACATAGAACAGATTTCATCAAATATCCTTCCACAGGAATCTCTATCCAACTAGAATCATCAACTACAAACTGACTTCCACCAACTCTAAATGCAATCTTTACTGGATCATCAATAAATCCTTGTAAGGTCTGTCTAAAAAAAATGTCTGGAAGATTTTAAAAACGATCTAATACATAATGATAACTAGGTTATATTCTGGACAGGTGCTAATGTATAGAACGCCTTCCACTTGAACTGTTCCAAGAAAGACTTGTAAAATGCGTAATCAAAGAGAGGGCGGGGGCAGTGATTGGATTAAAACACTCCATGTCCCTACACAATATATACACACATGCTGTATAAATCTATATACTTTTGATGTATAAATCTATAATACTTGATGTATAAATCTATCATCATCATCAAGTACCGGGTCTACTGGCGTAGGTTTTTTATGTCTCTCCACAACTTTCGATCTCGACAGTTATTTATCATTTCTGTTGTTGACCTTCTGCCAAGCCATTCTCTTAAGCTGTCTGGTATTTTTTCTCTTTGCTTCCCTCTATCTCTTCGTCCCTCAATTTTGCCAGTTGTTACAATATATTCCAGCTGTTCTCTTCTCATTACATGGCCAAAAAATGATGATTATCTCTTCCTAATTTTGGAAATTAGCTCTTTTTTCTTTGACCTCTCTCAGAACATCTTCATTACTCTTCTTAGCTGTCCATGGTATTCTCAACATTCTTCTATAAACCACATTTCTACAGACTCCAGTGGTTTATATACACATGTATAAATCTATATGCACATGATTATTTAATCTATATATACATGCATATTAAATCTATATACACATGATTATTAAATATATATATATACATAAATATATATACATATATATATACATATATATATATATACACACACACACGCACACATGATGTATATATCTATACACACACGATGTATAAATCTATATACATATGATGTATAAATTTATATTCGCATGATGTATAAATATGTATACACATGTTGCATACATCTATACAAACATGCTGCATAAATCTATACACACATGCTGTATAAATCACATACCACACACACCTTCAAATGAAGAGAAATGAAAAGCTAGGGAAGATGCAAATACAACACTTGGAAAAAAATCAGAAATAATCAACAACAGAAAAAACAAAGAACAATTGATGGTCTGAAGCAGTATCGAACCCGTACTCATCGACACAGCGCCTTGTCACGAGAACAAAACGGTAAAGCACATGGCCAACTCAGCTACCTAAAAAAAAAGCAGCTATCTTTGGTGATGTCTTTCACGCAAGTGTACCCATGACTACAGCATAGGGTTGCGAACATAACTCAGGAATAAATTGTTTATCTGTATTTTCCTATTAAGACAAGTATCTCCCGTAGGGCTGAATACTTGCGTTGCAGACAAACAGTTATAAGACGAAACAGCACGTTTAGTACTTTCCAATGGTTTAGGCTGGACATCATCATCATCATCAAGTACCGGCCTGCTGGCGTAGGTGATCAGGTCTCTCCATAACTTTCGATCTCGATAGTTATTTATTATTTATGTTGTTGACTTTCTGCCAAAGTCATTTTCTTAAGCTGTCTGGTATCTTCTCTTTTCTTCCCTGTATCTCATCGTCCCTCAATTTTCCCAGTTGTTACAATATATTCCAGTTGTTCTCTTCTTATTACGTGGCCAAAAAATTATGGCTGTTTCTTCCTAATATTGGAAATTAGCTATCTTTTTGCTTTGGCCTCTTTCAGAACGTTTTCATTACCTTTAATAAATGTCTATGGTATTCTCAACATTCTTCTGTAAAACCACATTTCTATAGACTCCGGTGATTTTCAGACTGGACATGCCTTGACTGTAAACTTACCTCTTCGCTTTAAACGATTCACTGATCAACCGCTTCGGAAGTTCCCCTCTATAATAATATTCATTTATTATTGTTTGTCTCTAGTTTACAAACAACACACCCATGCTCTCATGGCAAATATTTCAGGACCCCCATTGGCTTCATCAAAACCTGCTACTTTGAATGGACGGTAAGGGTACAATGTAGTCTACAGGTAGGACATTGGTCTTAGGACAGAAAGGACCCGGGCTCAAAGCACACCAGAAGTGGTGATGATTGTTTTTTTTTTCTTCCAAAAATAGGAAAAAATAATCCGTGGTTTCTTTATGACGTTAACCTCCCTTGCTCTCTTGGGTAGTGAGATCGATGTCTAGCCCTCTCGGATAACGACATTAAATAGGACGTCCCGTGTGCACCCGCGCACGTTAAAGATTCCTTGTCAATTTAAATTGAATCGAATTTTGCTGCCCGGGCAAAGTTGTCAACACAAACCTACCCACACTGTGGATCCCACATGGACGGACATTTTGGCCTACACGTGACCTTCTTCATAAAACACGAGCACAGAAAGGGACAACGAAATGAAGATAAACAACATACAACGGTTTTTACATAAACACATATTATAGACACACATGCATGCACAATCTGGATCAGTTCTATTATAGAAACAGATCTAGTGAAGAAATCTAACACATGAATATGGCAGACTAGATCAAAACTACAGATAAGGCTTATTTTGTTGGGTAGAAAGGAGGATTATGGGACGTATGTAAGTATTAGTTTTTAATGTAACATGCAAATGAGCTATACTTGTAATACACGCGTGAAATGTAATTATAGCAAACAAGTGAACTAAACATGTAGTACACACGTGAACTGTAATTATAGCAAACAAGTGAACTAAACATGTAGTACACACGTGAACTGTAATTATAGCAAACAAGTGAACTAAACATATAGTACACCCGTGAACTGTCTACGTCCCAGTACATGCTGGAGTACGGGGAAATGAAAGGGCGGAAGGTTGGCTAGCTGCGCTGTTGTTGAGGACGGTCAACCAATGGATCGGGCGGACATCATCAATGCCCTCCAGGAAGTGGGAAGGACACAGGACAACCATGAGTCCACGTCTCTCCTTCGGATGAAAGAGATGGGAGTTAAGATGGGCACAGCCAGAAACGAGAAACTTAGTGGGCGTGTAAGAAGACTAATCAACCAACACAGAACTGGAGTCGTCAGTCGCTGGGCACTTCGAGACTTGCTGAGGAGGGAATCTGAGCACCTATGGACATGTTCGAAGTGCAATGATGATGACCCGCAAATAACTCAATAACTGTAATTATAGTAAACAAGCAAACTAAACCTGTAGTATACGCGTGAACTGTAATTGTAATAAACAAGTGAAACAATTTAAGTAGTAATTAAGTTCACTTAGTACTCTTAAGAACCGCACTTTAAATGTATAACTACTGAAAGAAGTTGTCACTGGCTACCCCACACCCACTCTGAAACTGACTCATGTCAACGCCCCTGAGAACTAAATTATTCTTCTATCTATCTATCTATTGACCTTTCGAGCCGTAACCGGCCCATAGGGCGTAGACCAAGATACACCTTCTCCTATATGAATTTTTGTTCTAGCAGTTTTAAAGACATTTTATCAAATCTCGCCATCTGTCTCTGTTCTGTGCAAGCAGTTCTATCTCATTGAGGGAGCCGATTCCTGCTGCTCTTGCCTCTCTCATCAATGCTCTTCTCAGTGTCTCCCTGGGTCTTCCTCTTTTTCTTTTACCTGTTGTTTCCCATATGAGGGCTTGCTTTGCTATTCGATTATTATCTCTTCTCATCACATGTCCAACGTATGACCATCGTCTTTTCTTTATTACTGAAGATATTAGTGGTTGATTGGCGATTTCTCTCATTTCCTCGTTTGTTTTGAATTCGTTCCATTCTATACCAAGTATTTTCCTTAGACATTTATTTTCGAATGCGTTCAACTTTGTTTCTATATCTCTTGTTGTTTTCCAGCTTTCACACGCATACGTAAGGGTTGATAGTACATTTGATTTGAATAGCCTAAGTTTTGTGTTTGTGCTAACGAGTTTTGATTTCCACAACTTTTCAAGGCTTCTGAAAGACATTGCTGCTTTAGCCAGTCTGATTCTAATTTCTTTGCTCGTATCCCCTTCTCGATCAATGTGACTTCCAAGATAGATAAAGTGATCGATCTCTTCTACTGGTTTGTTTTCCATGTATATTTTGTCACTTGTTGGAATTAAACTTTTCATGACTTTAGTCTTTTCATGATTGACCTCAAGCCCAATTTTGCTGGCTATTGATGATAGTTCATTTGTGTTTTCCTGCATCGTTTTTATCTGACTGCTGATGAGAACTATGTCATCAGCAAAGTCGAGGTCCTCCAAATGGTCTCCTTGTATCCATTCGATGCCTTTATTACCAGTGCAGCATTTCTTCATTATGAAGTCCATAACAATTCCAAATAACAAGGGCGATAAAATACATCCTTGTTTAACCCCAGTTTCTATTGGGAAACATTCGCTCAGTCCTTCCTCTGTTCGAACTGCACATGTGTAACCATCATACATGTCTTTGATAATATTTATGATTTTTGATGGTAAACCATATTGCTTCAGAATTTTCCACAAAGAATCTCTATGAATACTATCAAATGCTTTTTTGAAGTCGATGAAGTTAAGTACAAAAGGTTTTTGCTTTTCAATGTGTTCCTCCAATATGAGTCGTAGAGTGAAAATGTGGTCAAGACAGCTTCTCCCTTTTCTAAACCCAGCCTGTTCTTCACGCATTACTGTATCTATTGAATCCTTTATTCTATTTAGGATGATTTTACAGAATAACTTTGAGGCAACTGACAAAAGTGTCACGCCTCTCCAGTTGTTACAATCTCTAAGATTGCCCTTTTTTGGGATCTTAACAATGATTCCTTTTTTCCATTTATGAGGCGTCTTCTCTGTTTTCCAAATGATGTTGAACATTTTTTGGAGATGTATTAAATTATGGCTATCAATTGCCTTGAGGATCTCAGCTGTTAACTTATCCTCTCCAGCAGCCTTGTTATTGGTCATTAGCTTTAAGGTGGTTTCTATTTCACTCAAGGTGAAGTCATCTAAATTTACATCTAATTCTGCTGCTGGTGTTTCAGCTTCAAAATCTATTAAACTGTGAGGTAGTGGACGGTTAAGAATTTCTTTGAAGTGTTCCGCCCAACGGGCTTTTATGTCTGCGCTTGTTGTTAGCATTAATCCAGATTTGTCTAGAATTGGTGTTCCACTGGATGTATAGGTGTTTGTCAGCATCTTTTGTACAGTATAGAGAGTTCTGCTGTCTCCTGTAATTGCAGCTGTCTCTGCTTTCTCTGCCAAGTTGTCTATATAAGCTCTTGTATCTCTTCTTGCCGAACTTTTCACTTTGTTGTCTAATTCTTACTACTGTTTAATTAATATAGCAATGAGCGTATAGTGAGAATACCATTGTATTATTCGCTGCATAAAAATCGCATTATTGGGATACAAATATGACAAAGTTATATAGGAGCGAGTACAAAGTAGGATTAATATGGCGATGAGTAAATAACAGTTTAATTTGGGTGACAAATTAAAGGGACAAGAAAAACGGTATTGTGTAATAGTAGTAGTATTAGTAATAGTAGTACTAGTAGTACTAGTAGTGATAGTAATAGCAGTAGTAGTTAATAATAGTATAGTAGTAGTAATTGTAGTAGTAGTAGTAGTAATAGTAGTAGTAGTAAAAGTAATAGTAGTAACAATAGTACTACTAACAGTTATAGTAGTGGTTGCAGTATTAGTAATAGTGGTAGTAATAGTAGTTGTTAGAAGTAATAGCAGTAGATATAGTAGTAGTAGTAGTAATAGTAGTAGTAGTAGTAGTAATATTAGTAGTAATAGTAGTTGTAGTAGTAGTAGTAATAGTAGTAGTAATGGTAATGGTAGTAGAAATAGTGGTAGTAGTAGTAATAGTAGTAGTAATTGTAGTAGAATATAATAGTAGTAGTATTAGCAGTAGTAGTAGTCGTAGCAGTAGTTATAGATAGCAGTAGTAGTAGCAGTAGTATTAGTAGTAGTAGTAGTAGTAGTAGTTATAGTAGGATCTTATCAATCTTGAGGAAAATGGATCGTTAATGTTGCCGACGAATCTTGCTTGAGATCTCTTTTTCTTCCCGTCCAGAGTCGACAGACGTTCCCAATAAATTTCGCTTACTTTCAAGCCAGCAACCTACATGCAGCTAGGTCTGACATTAGCTAGCTCCTCCGGTCAGTTATATTTATATTAAGAGCCCCTACGTCGCTTTTACAGACGTCTTTGTGGCGTAGAATATGTGCACGAGATTGTTAAACACTAATCAGCATCATGTGTCATACCGGTTGGCGTAGGCGATCGAGTCCTTCCCTAATCTTCTACCCACAGTGCATCGTATTAATTCTGTTGTTGACTGTTGTCCACGCCATTACACCAAGCTATCTAGTATCTTCTCTCTTTCCCTGTATTTTGTCAGTTGTAACCAAGTATTCCAAATTTCCTCTTCTCATGATGTGCTCGAAACATGTTGATTATTTCTTTCTTGCGTTTTTTTTTAGGATCCCCCTTTTGTGTTGATCTCTTTGAGAATGTCAACATTGGTCTTTTTTAACTGTCCATGGAACTTTCAACATTCTTCTGAGAAATCCCATTTTTGTGGCTTCTAATCGTCTTATCATTTGTTTGTCTACTGTCATTGATTCGCTTCCAAATGTCAGAATTGGCTCTATATAGTACCGATGAACTCTCTTTCTCACGTCTATTGACATAAACTTGCAGAAGACGTTTTTCATTTTCTGAAATGTCTGAGCTGGTATTTGGTCTGAGCTATTTTGCTTGTTATTTCTGTACATTATACATATAAAATGCCACACGGGAGTAAAGAATCTGCGATGCCTGCTACAAGACATGAGATCAATCATCGTATGGTAGAAGATACATCTGCTTGAATTAATTGAGAAAGTTATTTTCACTTTCATTTTTGGATGGCAGTTCCGGTCTAATATAACATAGAAGACAGTCGGGGGGGGGGGGGGGGGGGGGCTCGGTAGCCTAAATTGGAAAAACCACCCGACTGGGCTACCAACGTTCGGAACAACCCGTGTTCGATTCCCGCTGGAAGCAGTGTGAATTGTACTCGTGGTTGGAAAAAAAATATCCCCGCGGTCGACCCAGCCGTTGGCAGAAATGGGTACAAGGGTATTACTCTGGGACGGTGAGGAATGTCGCCTCGCATCGTTAGTTTAGATGCATGAAAACGACACTATCCAGAAGACTCCAAACGTTTATGGATAGTCGGCCGAGCACGTATCGGTGAAAACTCGCGTGCTAAGACGCCGATTCAAGTCTCGTACTTGACCTTGGTACTTTACTTTACATATAAGACAGTCTGAGAATTGAGAATGTGATTTTCTTTTATATTTTTAGACGGCAGTTGCGGTCTAATATAACATCGAATTCTTAGCCTGAGGTTGAATGAGTCGTGCCTCGCCAAGAAATATAGAAGAAGTAGACAAAACCTCTATTACATCATCATTTGGTTGGACCTACTAGTGAGAGTTATCCACCTGTTGACACAATGCGATCACAAAGATGTGATTCCGTACTCGCTATCACTACACATCATATTTCATATTTAAAGTGAATGACATGATATTTATCTCATAAAAACTGGCGCATGATTTCATACATTATGTCCTTCAATATCATTCATACTGGCACTGTATTTCTGGCATATGTGTTTGTGTACATATACTGTGTACACAAGTTACAACATGATGTTCTCTGGTGGATCCAGATAAATATAGAACGTTGAAAGTAATAACAATGTGGAGCTGTAGTCCCTAAACACTGAGATACAATATCGTGAAGTTGAATACATCACTCTCATACAACATAATCTTACAGAACATCCTAATATAATGGTTACTGCATATTTTGACCAACTATTCTATCTATCTATCTATTGTCCTTTCGAGCCGAAGACGGCACATAGGGCAGAACCACAATCTCAAAATAGAAACCTTGCGTGCCAAAATGGCACATATTGCAGAGATCACTGCTTCTAAAATCTATGGTCTGTTTCCATAACAATGCTTTTTACAATGACAGCTTGTCAAGCCATCGATCAACCTCCTTAGTCGCCTCATACGACATGCCTGGAAGGTCACAGTGTCACTATTCTTTACATCCCACATAATGGGGCCCCGGTAACACACGGGCTATTCTATGGTTGGATATATTTTGAGGAACACATACATTTAATAACATCACAACAGTCTACTTACCCATGGTGAAGAGAACCTAACAGGCGCTGCAAGTCTTGGATTTTCTGAGGAGATTCCAATTTGTTTTTCTGTGGCTGGTTATGTTCTGCTTCTGGAACATCATTACTTTGAGGGAGTTCTTGAATACCCTTATTGGCATCATGTGTTTCTTCTGTGTTGTTTTCCCATTATCAAATTAGAATCAACCTCGGTGTAAGGATTTGATAATTCTTCAGTCACTTTTAGTGAGTTATCTGTCAACTGTTGTGCAGAATGTGGTTGTGATCTTCGGTCTTCAGATGTCTCAAGTGTGTCATCCCCAGAAACAGGGAGATCACCAGCAACAACTAAACCTGTGAGGTTGTTTTCTTTGTGGGGATGCAGAGTTTGGTTGTGGGTAACACTTAGTTCAATGTGTTCTCGTTGATGTCCTTCTTCAGCAGGAATGTGTGTAGACTGACAAGTACTGCCATGCCTAGGTTTGAGTTCCACAAGTGTATCTACTGAGGTTTGATGATCGTCCTTCTGTAGATCTGAGGTAAGTGCATCACCGTAAGGATATGTGAGTTGGGAAGTGTGTCGCTTGAGTTTTGTTGAAATTCACAATTGTCACTGGTTCCTGCAAGTTGATTTAATGGGAGTTTTGGTGAATGTCCATGAGAAGTGCTCTGTCTATCACAAATCAACTTCTCCAAACTGTTGTTGTCAGATTCATTCTCTTCTGTACCTTCCTGAATATTTGTCATTTGAGCATCAGATAAATTCACTTTTGTGTCAGCCCCAGACTTTGGCTGTAGCTCAACAGGGAATGGTGCACCAACTTTTCTTTTGTTGCAAACTTCTGTTGGAAATATGAAAAATGTTGTGTCTTCTCCAACTGTTATGGTTGGAGGTGCTAGGATTATGTATTCTTCTTCTCTCAAAGGTTCTTTATCAAATGGAGGTAACTGATACAATGGTGAGATTGTACTACTATCTGCACCTCCTTCAGTTAGTGATTCTGAAGAACTATTTACATTTTCCTGGGATGATTCTGAAAGTGCTACATTTGAATTGCCTCTTGTAATAGCAGAAGTTAAGATATTGGATCTGTTACTAACATTTGTGGTATGTTTGCTTGAGCCTGAATAAAGATAATGCTCAGAAGCAATACCAGTTTGTTCTTTGTTCATCAATTCATCTTGGCTATTGTGATATGAATCTGATGATTGATTTTGATTTGTTTTTGCATTTTTTGATGATACGGGATCTCTTTGATCAAATGTTCTTTCAACAGTTCTAGTGTCATCACTTGGTGGTGAATGTGCAGAGGATTCTTGATCTTGGTCTTCTGGTTCACTGCTGGAAATGTTTGAAATTGGAATTACAAAACGCTTCTTCTTTGGTTGGACAATGGTTGAGATCCTGAAAGTGAGTGTATAATGGCCCTCTCTGGGCTAGATTCTGATGACTGACTTTGCTGCTTTTTCACAGAATGTCTTGGTTCCCTTTGTCTTTTAGATGGTAATTCTGCACTTGATTTGTTTGTCTTTTGTAGTGGTGAGAGGACATGAAGTTTTTTGGAGTCATCAAGTTTTTTGTTAGTAACTTTGTCTTGTGAATCTTTCACCAGGTCTGTAGAGTTGAACTTTTCATTGATAGCCGATTGATTAGATGTAGCATCTTTGGCTGTTGCTAAAACATCTTCATCATCACGGTCACAAGATATTTCAAGAACTTTGTGCTGATCCATATCTGCAGCTGAATGTGATGCTAAACATAAATGCTCCATTGGCACTTCTTGTTTAGTGCTCTCGCCTACAGTGTCTGACCTACATTTATGTTCCACTGTATCATTAGTTTTTTGTATTTCAGATTTGGTTTTGTCTATGCTATTCTGAATTTGTTTCATTGTTGTTATCTATAACCATATGCCCAGGTTTATTAAAGTCCCAGTCTAGATTCATTCTGCTCAGCAAAACTGAATCTTGTCTTGAAGTTTCTTGATTTTCATAACAATCAGACATCTCTGAATGTTCAACAGCTACTGACAACTGTAGATTCAAAGGCATTTCACTGCCTGTTCTTGAAATCATCCCAGGAGAAGATTCTTTCTGGGCATTGGCTAATTCTGTAACAGCAACATGCGATTCTCCTTGATCGGGCTTGCCTTCCATCATGGACAACAAGATTTGGTTGTTGTGATTCAGTAAATCCCTTTGATCAGGTTCACTGCTGCTTCTATTATTATCAGCAGCTACCACATCTACCACTGGCTTATGGTGAATAGCTGCCATATTACCTGATTCATCACGATCCAAAGAATCCTCTGAAAAGCTCAAGTCTGAATCAGTGTGAGAGTAAACTGTGTCATGTTTTGTTGGACTTTCTGGCTCATTAAAACTGGTGTTAGATCCTGTCTGTGATTGGTCAATAAAATCTGTCATTGTTTCATGATCAAAATCAGGATCATTGAAGCTGTCATCAATTTCAGAACTATCAGAAGAACGTTCAAGAGAATCCTCAGACATATCTTTACACTGAGACAATGAATCCAGATTTTCAGTAAAGTAATCACCAGTAGAAATGTTAGCATGATCATTGTCATAATCAATTTCTGAGTGGTCAGAGTTTTCATAGAGATCTACTTGTTGCATCAATTTTTCTGAAGCAGTCTCCTCATTAGATGAATCAAATTCATATAGTGATTGTGACATATCTGTGTCAGAAATTTCAATGTCTGGAATGCTGATAGAGCCCTGAGTTCTTCCAGACACAGAATCTGTGTATTCATTATAAGCATAATCATCATCTAACATTTGTTGAAGACAAATAATGTTTCTGCCCAGGCCAACCTCAATCTCCTCCGTATACTTAGCTAAAGCAGACACTAATCTTTGACCTACTGGTTCAGAATGTCTTCGACTGTCATTTTTCCTTACTGCATTTTCAGGTCTATTTCTTCTTTTACATTTTCCACTGAAAAAATATCCGATTGTGATTGGGTGAGAGGTGTGCTTGCAGTGGGGTCACTGTTCTCATCTTCTGCTGCAATTTCTGGGACACTGGCAAGGGACATCATGCTTGAGACTAAACGTGACTTTGATCTTGTTCTTACAGGGCTAGTATTTGGTGTGATCAATTTAACATTCTTTGTTATTATTGAACCCTCGGAGTTTCTGTGCTGGAACATCCTTTGATAATGGGAATGCTTTTTGTCTATGACAGGGTAACTCTGACTTCTCATAGTTGGTGTCCCATCCACACAGCTTTAATCGATTTTTGTGCATCAGCAACACTTCTTTTAGGTTGGCCTGCAGATTCTAAAGACATTTGTGTGTTTGTAGAAATGCAGATTTCCCAGCACCTTTTTCAAATATTTGTGTTTTGATATGTCTTCAGAACTTGAAGGTACATCATGAAAGCAGATTTAGAATGAGTCCTCTTTAGCTTGTCATGGTGTTGACTGCTTTGGAGGAATCTTTCATGTGAACTTGATGTTTCATTTCTCTTTTGTTTCTGATGTTTTGGAATGCTTGCATCTTTTAAAACTTGTTATGATGTTCAGTGTTGATCTCTGCATGTTCTTCTCTGTGTGTTCTTTCATAATGTGGATTAATTTCTCTTACACCTTGTCTCCCAGGACTGTGAGAAGGTTTGCTCACTGACAACTTTTCTTGTGGAACCAATTCTTTTTGGAGCTTTCTGGAAGCATGGTGAACTGGAAAATCTTCTGACCTTGAAGATTTTGTACGATGTTCACCAACATAATCTTATCTTGTCTTCTTAAATAATCATGTTTTTCAACATCAGGATCTTTTGCAGTTTTTTCCTTAGGTACACATGGATATTCTTTATGTCCCTTTCTTGAGTGATCATGTTTTGATAAATCTGTACCCGCCACAACTCCTGATCTTCTCGTGGGTGAAGAAGCATTGTCACCATTACCTCTTTTGAGATACTCATGTAACTCTATTTCTGGCTTGTCAGTGAAAACACTATCTTTATCCACATGTGCAATATTCTCTTTTCTGCTGCCTTTCTTCAGGAAGTCAAAGATGGTTGAGAGTCTTCATTGTCAGAAAATGTATGTCCAGATAATTTGACTGGCATGTAAACTGGAGTAGTCTTCTCCTTTTTGCTACTTTTTTAAGAATTCATGGTGAGACATTACAGATTCCACTGCATCATTTGCATGCTCATGTTTAGTATCTCTCACAAAATCTCTAGGGGACACCTGACAGTTGTGTCTAGGAACTGTCCTGGTAGGAGAAGATTCACTTCTGTCAGGACTTGAGTACCCGTAGGGAGACTCTCTTGCATTCACCACTATTGATAGTTGAGGAATCACTGATCAGTTCTTTGCTCCCTTTTAAGTAAGTGCCCAACAGGTCAGGTCTGGGTGGTGGTGGTCTGTACAACCGAGCTGTCACTGCGGCAGCTGCTGCTGATATTCTCTTTTCTGGAGTAGGAGATTTTGACGTTGGGATGGTTACTCGTGTTCTCTTTGTGCGTGTACGACCTCTTGAAGGTCTGTTTGATGCTCTTCTAATCACAGAACCTTCTGTTTCCAAACTCTGTCTATATTTTCTGAGTCAGCAGTTCTTTCTTCAGGTTTCTTACTTTTACTTGATCTTTTCTTTCTAGCTTCAACATAATCACTATTATCAACGCTCATGAGATCATTATCAGAATAAGCATCTTCAAAGTCATCTCCTTCATCCATCTCTAGACCTTTACTGTTAATTTTTGATTGATATTATTCCTAAACCTGTCATCAAAGTACTTATCAAAAGACTGTCCTTGTAAGGAATCATCAAAATTATTTTCTTCTGATGATGAAATGAAAGAATTGTGACTTGGTGTATAGTCATCATCATGTCTCTTGTTGTATTCATCTATGAAATACATGCTGGTGGTTTTCAAAGAAGCGTGATGGCCAGGACTCTGTATTTCATCCATATTTAGAAGAGTCTCGCTGCAAGCATTTCTCATTAGGTGTGGTTTGTCCAGGCCAACTTTCAGTAGGTCTTGCTTCTCCTGCAGATACAACTCAAGTTGTTCTGCTTCTTCTGACAGCTTTTCTAAATGATCATTCTGGGGAGACAAAAATGAAATCTCAGATAATTTATTAACAAAACATTTTTTACTCATTTGCTTCCAGTTCTTATTCTTACTTAATGTACAGACAAAAATTATTGTTACAAGTTAACTTCTTTTCCTTCCAGTTTGTATTCTTACTTAATGTACCATCATCATCATGTGCCATACCAGTTGACGTAGGTGATCATGTCCTTTCACAATCCTCTATCTACAGTGCATCCTATCAGTTCTGTTGTTGACTGCTTTCATGCCATAACACCAAGCTATCCAGTATTTTTTCTCTTTGTCGTCCACGATCTCTCTTTCTTTTTATTTTGCCATTTGTAACCAAGTGTTCCAACTTTCCTCTTCTCATGATGTGCCCGAAAAATGTTGATTGTTTCTTTCTGATGTATTTTTTAGGAGCACCCTTTTTACTTAATGTACAGACACAAATTATTGTAACAAGTTAACGTCTTTTTTCCTATTTATAAATTGTTTGATAAAATCAACACTAGCAAGCATTTATTAAACAATAACAATAAAACTACAGGATTTGTAAAACAAATGGCAAATAAATTACTTAAATTTTATGTGCAGAAACTAAATAAAGATTAATTCTACTCAATTTGCAAAACAACGAAAACTAAATTTTGCTGAAAATTTTTAAACAGCATTCACTAATAACCAATCCTTCATTTCTTCCTATTTCTTAACACTCAGGGCTGTTGAGGTAATAGTGATGGCTGCAGTCAGCTTCTTCCGTTCTTTTTTGTTCAATGTTCAGTGTGAGCTGTCTAATATCTGTTCATTGTGAGTTGTCTAAGGTTTATGTTCATTGTGAACTGTCTAAGGTTTGTGTTCATTGTGAGCTGTCTAAGGTCTATGTTCATTGTGAGCTGTCTAAGGTCTGTGTTCATTGTGAGCTGTCTAAGGTTTGTGTTCATTGTGAGCTGTCTAAGGTCTGTGCTCATTGTGAGCTGTCTAAGGTCTGTGTTCATTGTGAGCTGTCTAAGGTCTGTGTTCATTGTGAGCTGTCTAAGGTCTGTGTTCATTGTGAGTTGTCTAAGGTCTGTGTTCATTGTGAGCTGTCTAAGGTCTGTGTTCATTGTGAGCTGTCTAAGGTCTGTGTTCATTGTGAGTTGTCTAAGGTCTGTGTTCATTGTGAGCTGTCTAATATCTGTTCATTGTGAGCTGTCTAAGGTCTGTGTTCATTGTGAGCTGTCTAATGTCTGTTCATTGTGAGCTGTCTAATATATGTTCATTGTGAGCTGTCTAAGGTTTGTTCATTGTGAGCTGTCTAAGGTTTGTGTTCATTGTGAGCTGTCTAAGGTTTGTTCATTGTGAGCTGTCTAGGGTGTGTTCATTGTGAGCTGTCTAAGGTTTGTTCATTGTGAGCTGTCTAAGGTTTGTTCATTGCGAGCTGTCTAAGGTTTGTTCATTGTGAGCTGTCTAAGGTTTGTGTTCATTGTGAGCTGTCTAAGGTTTGTTCATTGTGAGCTGTCTAATGTCTGTTCATTGTGAGCTGTCTAAGGTTTGTTCATTGCGAGCTGTCTAATATCTTATCATGTGAGTTGTCTAAGGTCTGTGTTCATTGTGAGCTGTCTAATATCTGTTCATTGTGAGCTGTCTAAGGTCTGTGTTCATTGTGAGCTGTCTAAGGTTTTGTTCATTGTGAGCTGTCTAATGTCTGTTCATTGTGAGCTGTCTAATATATGTTCATTGTGAGTTGTCTAAGGTCTGTGTTCATTGTGAGTTGTCTAAGGTCTGTGTTCATTGTGAGCTGTCTAAGGTCTGTGTTCACTGTCAGCTGTCTAATATCTGTTCAATGTGAGCTGTCTAAGGTCTGTGTTCATTGTGAGCTGTCTAAGGTCTGTGTTCACTGTCAGCTGTCTAATATCTGTTCAATGTGAGCTGTCTAAGGTCTGTGTTCATTGTGAGCTGTCTAAGGTCTATGTTCATTGTGAGCTGTCTAAGGTCTGTGTTCATTGTGAGTTGTCTAAGGTCTGTGTTCATTGTGAGTTGTCTAAGGTCTGTGTTCATTGTGAGCTGTCTAATATCTGTTCAATGTGAGCTGTCTAAGGTCTGTGTTCATTGTGAGCTGTCTAAGGTCTGTGTTAATTGTGAGCTGTCTAAGGTCTGTGTTCATTGTGAGCTGTCAAAGATCTGTGTTCATTGGAAGCTGTCTAAAGTCTGCGTTCATTGTTGTGAGCTGTCTAAGGTCTGTGTTCATCGTGAGCTGTCTAAGGTCTGTGTTAATTGTGAGCTGTCTAGATATGTGTTCATTGGAAGCTGTCTAAGGTCTGTTCATTGTGAACTTCTAAGGTCTGTTCATTGTGAACTTCTAAGGTCTGTTCATTGTGAACTGTCTAAGGTCTGTGTTCATTGTGAGCTGTCTAAGGTCAGTGTTAATTGTGAGCTGTATAAGATATGTGTTCATTGTGAGCTGTCTAAGGTCTGTTCATTGTGAACTTCTAAGGTCTGTTCATTGTGAACTGTCTAAGGTCTGTGTTCATTGTGAGCTGTCTAAGGTCTGTGTTCATTGTGAGCTGTCTAAGGTCTGTTCATTTCTTACTGCTCTTTTGCCACATTTTTTTCCCTTATTTACAACTTTCTTTAAGATGACTTTATCCAGGGCAATGAGTGGGATATAAGGCTACACTACCTTCTATCTATCAATCTATTGACCTTTCGAGCCATAACCGGCCCATAGGGCGTAGACCAAGATACTCCTCTTATCTAAATTTTTATTCTTGTAGTTTTCAATTCTTTTAAAGATATTTTATCAAATCTCGCCATTTGTCTCTGTTCTGTGCAAGCAGCTCTATCTCATTGAGGGAGCCGATTCCTGCTGCTCTTGCCTCTCTCATCAGTCTTCCTCTTTTCCTCTTACCTGTTGTTTCCCACATGAGGGCTTGCTTTGCTATTCGGTTATCTCATCTCATCACATGTCCAACATATGACCATCGTCTTTTCTTTATTACTGAAGATATTAGTGTTTAATTGGCGATTTCTCTAATTTCCTCGTTTGTTTTGAATTCGTCCATGCTATACCAAGTATTTTCCTTAGACATTTATTTTCAAATGCGTTCAACTTTGTTTCTATGTCTCTTGTTGTTTTCCAGCTTTCACACGCATATGTAAGGGTTGATAGTACATTTGATTTGACTAGTCTAAGTTTTGTGTTTCTCAAACACTACCTTAGAATGTGTTTAATAACAAAGCCATTCATCAAATATTTTATTTGTATGGTTATCAGCTACCCTTTAGCAGCCTACTAAAAGTAATCTTGGAGGGGAAAATACAAGGTAAAAGAGGCAGACAAAGACTAACATGGATGAGTAACATCAAAGATGGACAAGTCAGCCTATGACAATCTGCACCATCAAAGCAAGAGACAGAGTGGAATGGCGCTCCATGGCAGCCAACCTTCAAATGCTGAGACGGCATTCGATGATGATAATATTGATCAGCTTCCATTTCCAAATTGTCATGAGTCATCACATTTAGCACTGGCAGCATCAGGTGGGAACAACTGCTATTAGTTGATGCTTCTTTGTGCTGGCATGCACTGTTTTCATTTGTAGAAGAGTCAACCATCTCTCTATTTTCTGTTTCACTAAATCAATTTATTATTTATAAAATATAAAAAAATAATATAAAATAACGCTCATTATCATCAAGTGCCAAGCCTGCTGGCGTAGGTGATCATGTCTCTCCATAACTTTCGATCGACAATTATTTATCATTTCTGTTGTTGACCTTCTGCCAAGCTATTCTCTTAAGCTGTCTGGTATCTTTCTCTTTGCTTTCCTGTATCTCTTTGTCCCTCAACTTTCCCAGTTGTCACAATATATTCCAGCTGTTCCCTTCTCATTGCATGGCCAAAAAGTGATGATTGTTTCTTTCTAATATTGGATATTAGCTCTCTTTTTTTGCTGCGGCCTCTTTTAGAATGTTTTCATTACTCTTCTTAGCTGTGCATAGTATTCTCTACATTCTTTTCTGTAAAACCACATTTCTACAGACTCCAGTGATTTTCTTGTCTGTTGTCCTATTGTCCATGATTCACATCATATGTTAAGACTGGCTCTACATAACATTTAATAACTCTTTTTTCTTGTTTATATTGTCAAAAATGGATTGCATAGTATCTTCCTCATTTTTTGGAAAGCTGCTTTTGCCTCAGCCACTCTGCATCTCACCTCTGTTGTACATCTACCCTCTGTTGTACATCTCACCTCTGTTGTACATCTACCCTCTGTTGTACATCTACCCTCTGTTGTACATCTCACCTCTGTTGTACATCTCACCTCTGTTGTACATCTCACCTCTGTTGTACATCTCACCTCTGTTGTACATCTCACCTCTGTGTACACCTACCCTCTTTTAGGTTAACAAAGCTCCCAAATATTTAAATTCTTTCCTGTAACCAGGGAAGGGTAAAGTCTATGAAGAAACCGCAAACTGAAATAGAAAAATTCACTCACTGCCTGTGGCAACATTTGAATCCACACCTTCTTGCCTAGAGGCTGAGCCTTACCTCTAGATCCACTAGACTCCCTTGATACAGATCAGGTCAACTATAAATGTGTGTTGGTTACTTAAAAATATTGGCACTAACACCACAAGGCATGATTTATAGTCTCTTTTTTAAAATAATAATTGTATTATTGACACATTAGTGAGGCGATGTCAAACAGGATCTATATGTTCATCAGTGCTGATTGTGATAAATGATGTCAATGAATGAATAATCAGAAAAACATGAAATTATTTATAGTAATAATCAGGGTTGTTTTTGAGCCCAAATGGTCATTCATATTCCAATAGATATAGGCCTACAGAACTTAAGTAGTCCCAAGATACATATTTTATAAATAATTAAAAGCTAGAATCCTCACCAGTTTACATTCTCATATTATGGTAATTGACAACAAAAATACAAGTGGTAAATACACCAGAGCTTTAGAAGTCTGGTGTATTGTGATTTTATTATGAAATGAGATGATATAATTCTGGTAAACATTTTAAAGGAATGAGGTTAACATACATATTCAAGTGTAAAAATTACCTCTTTTTCAATTGTTTCTAAAAGACTAGCACTCTGACATCTGTGTGTAACCTCCTTGTTATGAATCATGGCCCTTCGTTGTTCTATCTCATTCAGTTTATGTTTATATTCCTCTGCAGCAAGATCTTCTTCATTATTTAGAGCCTTTAGAGCATCCTGGTAATCAAGGGCATAGAGAAACTCTTTCTGGGCCAGGCCTAAAAGGCAACAAAATTGAACAGCATGTATCACTGAAATAAAAGACAACTCTATAAATCAAGAAGAAAATGTACATTATTTGTTTGTTGTTAGGACCATCATCACTGCACAATGGTTGTGCCCATAGGTGCTCTGATATTCCCTTCAAGAATCTCATGAGAATCCAACGAGAATCCTGATCCACGTACACAAACTCCATACCACAGACTGGGATCCATGGCGTGGGCAAGTTTTTTTTGCTGAGAATTTGTGCCCAGGCAGTGGCCATATATGGTCTACTCTTTTTTATTTTAACTGTCAAGCGATCTAAACATGCGTCCATAGGACAAGGGACTTCCTGTTTATTGCCGTTATCCAAAAGGTCTAGACATCGGATCTCACAACCCAAGGGATCTTTAACAATGCGTGAATGTACAAGGGACTTCCTGTTTATTGCCGTTATCCCAAAGGTCTAGACATTGGATTTCACAACCCAAGGGATCTTTAACATGCGTGAATGTACAAGGGACTTCCTGTTTATTGCCGTTATCCAAAAGGTCTAGACATCGGATCTCACAACCCTAGGGATCAGGGGAGGTTAACGTCATAAGGAAAACATGGATTCATTTTCTCTAGTTTTTGATAAATCACCACCGCTCCGTGGGCTCTGAACCCAGGTCTCTCCTGTCCTAAGGCCGATGACATACCTCTAAACTACCCACCCCCAGGAAAATGTACATAAAGAACAACACTGATAATTAGAATCATATTACTAGCCATATCATAAAAACATAAAATAAATTGCAGGAAACTAGACTAGAGAAGCAAAGAGATCCATGATCCATCAATAACATTATGGTTAACAGTAAACAGCTGCCTGGCCAAATAGTAACACTGAGGATGGTTATTTTGACGAACTTAAACATATCAATTTTTACAAGAAAAATGAACACTTCAAACATCAATATCTAACTTTGGACATTAAAATATCTATCTATTGACCTTTCGAGCCGTAGCCGGCCCATAGGGCGTAGACCAAGATACTCCTTCTCTTATCTAAATTTTGTTTTAGCAGTTTTCAATTCTTTTAAAGATATTTTATCAAATCTCACCCTATTTTGTCCTCTTTCTGTGCAAACAGATCTATCTCATTGAGGGAGCCGATTCCTGCTGCTCTTGCCTCTCTCATCAATGTTCTCAGTGTCTCTCTGGGTCTTCCTCTTTTTCCTCTTACCTGTTGTTTCCCAAATGAGGGCTTGCTTTGCTATTCGGTTATCTCTTCTCATCACATGTCCAACATATGACCATCGTCTTTCTTTATTACTGAAGATATTAGTAGTTGATTCGCGATTTCTCTAATTTCCTCGTTTGTTTTGAATTCGTTCCACGCTATACCAAGTATTTTCCATAGACATTTATTTTCGAATGCGTTCAACTTTGTTTCTATATCTCT